>CM070032.1:114302832-114315194 GCA_036250615.1 Ptychadena robeensis | reverse complement strand
ACTTTTGCGGAAGTTCACGTTCGCCGTTCGTGAATATCAAATTCCGGGTTCGAGCCATCACTAATAGGAACATTATGGAGCAGCAACCCCACAGTTTCATACACTAAATATATTGATCCCCTAGTGGGGTGGCTAGGCAGTTTCATATTGAGGGCCAATTTACACTAGCCATGTTTGTGTTGCAGTGTTGTGTACTAGATCTAATGTGGAATGGTCCTCAAACTTTATTTAAAATACAACTCATAACTTTATTTAGTTATTACACATGATACTGAAACATTTATCATTCATGTAGAGACACATACTCATGCAGAGACATGACTTATTACCATAGAGACAAACAGACACACACATGACATGTACTTTAGCTAGTAGCCCTTATAGTGACATTAAAGTGTACCTAAAGTAACAAAAAAAATATTAAACTTATCTCTAAGCTGTCACAATGATGCAGAAGTGATCAATAATTTTAAAAAATATCTTTCTGCTTTTGTCTGTGACATTCACTACATTTATTTCTCTGTACATGCCTGTCCCAGGGTTAATGAACTGCAGTAAAGTAAATGGAATCTAGACAAAAGAGAAAACAACTAGTGATATGCGGCATAGGCAATATTTAAATGTGTGATACATTTGATGAAAAATTCTTCTCTTATGTGATTCGTTATTCACAAATATTCGCAATTCGAGTGTATGGCCATGCATGCTAAAATATATCTGCAATTATAATCGTACCGCGATTACTATTACTAATAGTTCTTAATTATAAAATAACACATTTATTTTCCCATTGAAGATAGTGGACGGGCAACAAGGGGCAATTTAGGTTTTTCTTTCCTTATTACTTTTTTCACAGCTCATCCCAATAACGGTGTGTTTGCCACTTAGGGACATAAAGTACATAAGGTGAGGTTTGGTGAGCTTTACCTCGCCATGCTCCTTCAATAGTTGTGCTTACAGTAATCTCTATCAGAGGAGAATGTGAGAGGCAGACTGCATAGGAGTGTCAGAGTAAACAGATAATGAACATAATCTCAGGTTCACTTGATATTTCAAAAAAAGAAAAATTAAAACTGTCTTTTTATTATCTTTTCAGGGTAAATAATATCTTAACTACTTATTTGGAGCATATCTAAGTCCACAAATCAACTCCAAGGAAAACTGCTTTTTAAATTGGGTAATATTAAATGCAAACATAAAGAGAATTCTACTGTCTCTCTATCACAACTCTTGAAGCTTATCAAAAATAATTCAAACCAACAAACTACCCAATGGCAAGCACAGTGATCATTGGAGCATTAATTTAATCACATTGTATGATTGTTTCTTACATAAATTCTTTCTTCCAACAATTATATTTGTTAATAAGTGCATAAAAATACCTAAGATCCTTAAAGACGGTCATTTTAATGTTCATATTTATGCCATTTGATTTCCCTTCTACATTATTCTCAAGATTCCTGCCAGGGTAGTTTGATTTTTATTCAACTGACTCTGCTAGCTATTTGGGAATTCATTGCACTTCATGTTTAAATCATCAAAGTACAGCAATCTCCTTAGGCAAGTGCTTAAAATGGCAAGTTATCTTTAATTCCATTCTATTTCATTATAACCACATTATACATGGAACTGAGTGCTTTTGGTTTGTAAAGCACGGAAGCTCCACTTATTATGGAGTATTGGCCATAAATCACAAAAACACATTTCTTACCTTTTAAATGTATACAATCTCCCTTAGCTATGTCTAGGCTTTTCTTATTTTGTTTCTGTTGGATTTTGTTTCTATTTTCTAATGCCTGTGTCACAAACTATTGAAAATCTACACCAATGGTTATTTTTAAAGTATTCAGCTTGTTCTGGATTGGAACTGCGTCCCTGGTGCTCTTCGCAGAGAGGTTTAACAAATCCCATTCTTAGATAATGACCTTCCTTTTTTAAGCAAGGCAAGAGTAATAGAGTGACTTTCAATTAAGACATTTCCAGCATCTTCAAATTACCTAGGCTGCAGCAACACAAAAGATTTTTAGTAGCTTAGTCATGCTAATAAAATCTCTTGAGGGTGCTCTTTTTTGTTCTTTTTTTCATTTGGACCACTTTACTTTTAAAATATGCTGTTACGTTAGAGATTTCAAGAAATCAACCTCCTATATATGCACAGCGGCATTGTACAATTAAAGTAGATCTTGTATTACAAGCTTTAAACTATTAATTCAGTTTCATAAATTGTTTTTAATCTTTTACAACCTGTAGGTTCAATTACAAGAATAACTGATGATTCTTTAATGAAGGTGCTCATTTAACAGTATTTCATAGGAAAAAAACAATGAGACTATTAAATTATACACAGTGCACATTAAATTGAAGATAGGGTTGGGATCAACTTTAATATCTAGCTTAAATGGAGAAAAGACAACAATAATATTTCTTTCACCAGTGCTAGTGTTTTTAAATTACGGTAACTTATTTCATGGCAAAAATGCCATATACTGGTTATAGTTTTCATAATCTTTAGACTCAAACACAGAATTTCAGTATAATAATTGAATGTATTCACATGCACAGAACTTCTATATATATATATATATCCTAGAAATAATATTAATAATTGTTCAAAAACAGGATGTACTTTTACATAATTGACCTCAAGGCTAAATTACTATCACCAATCATACATTTAAGCCAAACATTGCTCATTTGGGCCTGACCTACTCAAACAATGCAATACATTTCTTCCCAAATTGTGATTTACAAGAAGACTACCATAATTTCCTGGTCCATCTGGTGACAGCCTACAAATGGGCTAAAAGAGTACAGTAGAGTCTCCATCATCCTCTTCAGAATAAACTTCTACTCTAAATTTGACAATATTGCTTTAAATCAATGTTGTTGTTCCGATTCAGAACAGGATGCTCCCCCTAATGCCCTAGTGAACCAATGAACATCCTTGGTGGGCAGCCTGGTAGGCATGCTTTTTGAGGCACTTGCTCAATGGCAAGTCCCTGGTTAATTCAAACAAGAGCACTGTTTAATTGTGTAAAATGCTACTATTAAGCAGAAAATGTCTGCTAATTTAATAAATATTGGGTGTGGGACAGTGGTTCTTAAATACTGCTATATATGTTTACTGGGCTTCTGGTGAGGTATTGCACTTTTTGTGCATTCATTTTAGCATTGTTAACTAGTATGCAAGAAGGTTTTTTGAGGAATGTTGACCTCTTCTTTTTTTTTGTTTTAAGGGGACCCCTCCAAGGCTTTCTGCTTCAGATCTGACTGGTGTTTAAGGAAGACCTAGAATTACCTCTTAAAGAAAATAATGTTCCCTTAAACATTTGATTGTCTAGCCATACCGTTTTGAATGCTGAAATTTGCTTTTGAGATGGAAACAATCCACCAAAATGTTTCCCCCATTGATGCCAGATTCCAATTTTACCGAAACATGCAAATATGTTAGACAAATCTTTGACATAAATTGCCAAAAATCCAAAAATAAAGAGTGCAGATGTCAATGTCCCATTTATTGTACATAACCCTTAAAAGCTCTATAGAGCTATTTGAGTTTAGTCATTTTCAGTATTGTTGAAGCATTGCTTCACATTTGTGAGTATTGAAGAACTTCTTTTCTAATGGAAATTAATGCAATGTGAATCTGAAAACCAATGCAAATTACCTTCCATAGTCCGTGAGTTAGCTTAATTTATTATACATTTATAACTGCCATATGCAAATGTTTCATATCTTTGGATATTAAAATAAAATTCTCTTTTATATGTGTAATGTGGACACAATGGAGCTGATGAAAGCCAGTGAAAGCTGCTGTAAAAATTGTAAAGATGTCCAGGTACTTAAGGTAATCTAGGAAACTTAATGAGATAGAGAAACATTACTCATCTCTGAGGGAAAATAAAGGCAGGTTTTCTAATCACTGCACTTCACATTTCAAAAATTGCACTAAAAGCACCAGTAATTGACGTCAACAATTTACTGTCCTGACGTGAAAATTAAACAAACTCATTTTCAAATCTCTGACAAACATGCAAGTTAGAGAGACATTTTCAAATCTTAGGAACAAAATATAGTTTATTTCAATCAGCCAATCAGTTTAAGATTTAGTTTTAAAATATATGAAGGTCTGACCTTTACCTACAATACTCACTGTAGGTGCTGGCATACAATGTCAGTAAATTTTTCCAAATCACATGGCTTTAAATTGTTATACTTTGATCGAAAGAAAACAATTGGCAAGTATTCTATCTTTTCCCTGTACTAACCATAAGAAAAAAAGTGAAGTAATATATTCTGCATGTAGATAACATACACTTTGGAGTACAAGTGATATCCTTTATTGGCTAACTTAAGTCATTAAAAAGCAAGCTTTTTTGGATTCATCAGCTCCCTTCTTCAGGTGTAACTTTTTTCACATTCATAAATTGGCAAATTAATATTGATTCAGTAGAGAATCTCTTAAGCCTGAGAAGCCTTTTTAACCTATACATCCCATGATCATCCACTACATAAATATCTGTGCTGAAACTTGGGAGGTTATCCAATTCTGAAGCAGTCCAGGTCTCTTACATTCTCTGGATCCTTCTCTGCCTTTTGTGATACCACATTTGAGCTGTAATATATCATAAACCATATAAAAAGTGGTCATAAAGCCTGTGGACCTTTTTGAAGCTCAAATATGTCTACTGGGCCTAGGATACAACTACTGTGTACTTGACTATCTTTACAGAGAGTATCCTGAAATGTGACGTGAATCTAAATATAAAAAGAATTTTCAATGGCAGTAGTGATTAAACTTGCATTAGATCTTTATATTGTGGAAGAATAGTTTAGTTTTCTACCCAATCTCAGAGGAGAACATTTTAATATTTGAAGCATGACACTACTAGGAAGTTTCACGTTAGTGATGCTTTTTCTAGAAGCATTGCTAATTACACATGCATTAAAGGGCATATTTCTTGCACTGAAAGATATGTTGGAAAACTATATATTTGGCACTATAGAACTGTTGCTATAAAAATTAAATTACAGCTTTGTGGAAATGTTATCACGTTCTCAGTTTTGCTTGCAGGTCATATGCAATAAAGAAAAAATAAAACACATATGGAAATGTAATAATGTGTAACATTGAGTATGCAAATTTCCAATCAGCTTTTACAACTAATGTATTCAACAAGTTACAACACATTAAATACCTTTTAAGAAGTTGTCAACCTTATTCATGAAAAATAATAGCAAAATGACTTAATAAATAGAAATCCAAAAATCAATGTTCATCTAGCAAATACCCACCTAGTTAGTTATGCTCTGATGATTTTCCATTACTACCTAGTTTAAGAAAAGACTGAATATTATCACGCCAAAGCCAAAACAGCTTGCCGAATAACAATGAAGAAATAAAAAATGTGTAAAATTTTTCACAAGCAAACAAAGCCTCTCAGACAAGACATCATTTTTTTTAATAGCATATAATGAGAATTAATTGCCATGCTGCAGTAGGCTGAATTGTTCAGTATGCTGGAGCAGACTTTTTTTAATTAAACCATTTCAGCATTAGTACAGAAGAGAATCATATTAAATTCTAACTATTCAAATTCACTGACCGAATTGTGTATATGCTTTAATATTATGGTTCTTATCTGCAGTTACAATAACTTTAACCTCTATAACAGAGATGATATAAATAAAGTATGACAGTGAATTATCACGGTAAGATTTAATTCACGGTGAAGAAAGGGATCATTTATAATACCCAGATACCTGTTTTCTCCCAAAAAGTTTAATTCTAGGTAAACACTGATAGAAACTGCACAAATAAATTTGTAAATATTGTTGGCTCTAATATTTTTGAAAGCATTTTCAAGCTGGCCAGCTACTTAAAAGTGAGCACTCTTTGGTCATTAATGATTTTAATTAGTAAAGGTCAATCCCTTATATGCACATAACATACTTAATTTCATATATAGATGGAAAAAGGTGATATAGTTCAAGAGGAACTACCGAACCTGGTCTGGGAATTGACCCAAAATAGAAACATAGTCTTAAGCCATGAACTTTGTATGTTCTCTCTAAGTACATAGTGTGTTCGCCCCCCATTACAATACAACCTCCCTGGTGTTACGGTGTTTATGCTCAATTTTTTTTCTAGTGCTAAATGGTGCTGTACGGGCGATTGTGGCAGAGTACACTGTACTCTGCTGTGATTCCCCGCCCTCCTCTCTACACATGTGAGCCCTCCTATTTTAACACGGAGGACTTTGGTCACCATTGACGCCCAAAGACGCAGCGTTGGGTGGGATCAGCAAGCCAGCAGTGATTCAGAATCACTGTGGACTCACACAGCACTGGCATGTTTAAAAAACATCTATGGACGTTCTGGGTTTTGGAATAATGCCAAGAAGGTTACACTCAATAACCTACAAGTATGTAGGTTATTGACTTCTCTAGGGCCGCTCCTACTCTCTGGAACTCCCTCCCTCGCCCCATCAGACTTGCTCCTACCTTTGCAACCTTCAAAAAAGCTCTAAAAACCCACCTCTTCAGCCTCTCCTACCCATCTTCTTAACATCACCACCATCCCAGTTCCCATTCCCCCCCCACCTTTTGTATACCTTGTTCCCCAACCTATTAGATTGTAAGCCCGTCCGGGCAGGGTCCTCTACTCCTCCTGTGTCATTACCTGTACCCGTGTGTTATACTGTGTTGTATCTCCTCTCTAATGTATTGTACAGCGCTGCGTAATATGCTGGCGCTATATAAATAAATGTTAATAATAATAAATAATAATAATAAGTATGTTTTGGAATGTTAAGGAAAAATACACTGTACGCGGAGAGAACATACAAAATCAATGGCAACAATGTCTGGATCAGCAGCACATAGATAAGGTAATCTCTATCTTGCTTTCACCGCATGTTCAGGAGGAGAGATATAAGGGACTGAACAAAGCAGTATAGCCAAATATTTTGAACCAATAGCTTTATGATGCCTTTATCAAGTAATTTGGCTTCATACACTTTTATGTATTTTTGTGACTGAAATAATGCTTTATGCTCATACATAGTTGCTCTGTACACATAAAATGCTTTGGGGAAAGCTGCTTTTAGTACCAAGATCTATTCAGGAACTCTTACTGGATATTGCAAAGAAAATACAAAAATCTAAAACACTAATCCACGGTGCTTTTAGAGCCCTGTATAATAATTAATTTATGAGTAAATACAAATGAAGGAATAGCCAATACATCTGGATGGTGCAACAGTCCCTCTTCCTCAGAGCTTTGCACAGCAGTAATAAATAATGCCTTAAAAATAACATTATGAATTGACAGTTGTGATGTATATGGATAAAGCTTCGATTTCGGGTCTGAGCTTGGATTTTCAGAGGTCTGAGGTTCTGAGAATGCTGATATTAGGCTTTGATACTAAATAAAATAAAACCAGAATTTTAGGTTCAGTTCTTGTCTACAGTGCCTACAGTGTCTAAATTACATGTATGACATTAAGATTTTGTATATAATTTTTGATATAATGAGGTTGGCTTGAAGAAACCCAAGAGCCTTTTACTTAACGAATGCAGCACCCAAAGCTCTTTAAAAATTAATGGTTTATTTAGTTTCCCTTGACTTATACATGAGTGAAGCACACACTCCCAATATTACAGCTGCAGTTGGTCCCTCATCTATGGAGGGAGGATCGCTGCATGTATGGGGCCCTTTAGGTGGGTGGTTGAGTCTTTATTTAGGGCTGATTCACACTGAAGGAGTCCACTGAGGTCCCAGCAGAGTGCTCCTGCAGTGTGTGCATTTTGCCCATTGTGTTCTCTTTCCCATTCAAAGGAATAGGGAGAAAATCACTCAATGCACGGCATGCATCATTTCTAAACTTACACAAAAGTGGGTTAGGTCTCTTTTTACACCAGCTGTTTTGCGTTGTCGTTACCGCACACTATTATTGCCGTATGGTTGGGTTATGCACATCATGCAATGCTATAAGATTGTAAGCCTGTCCGGGCAGGGTCCTCTAAAGTATTGTACAGCGCTGCGTAATATGTGTGCGCTATATGAATAAATAATAATAATGCAGTGTGTTATTGCATAACATCCTGCAGTAAAAATTTTTTTACCACTGCACAAGCTTTTCCTATATAAAAGTTTGAGATGTGCTATGCAGGTAATGCAGTGTTTTGTGTAATGTGGGAGGTGTGTGTACACAATACACTGCAGCTAGCGTTAAAAAGCCCTTTATGTAATCAATAGATAATGTAATGCATTTTTTGTGTGTTTTGGTGCCCATCCTCGGCTTATACTTGAGTCACCTAGTTTTGTCACATTTCTTAGGTAAAATTAGAGACCTCGGCTTATATTCAGTTTGGCTTATACTCATTTATATACATGATAATATATTATGTATAATAAAAGTTATGCTTTAGATTAGCAGAGGCCAACTTAAATAACCTTTCTGAGTTTAGTTTCAACTAATATCATTAGTTATAAATTTGCTATTTAATGTTTGTATGCATTTTATGGTGGGCACATATTTTATTCTTATAGATGCTGTTGTTTATTTCATAATCATCTGTGTTAAGTGTTTGGTTTATAAAAAGAAACACTATCATAATTATAAGGTAAGAAAACTGAAAAGACATCTCCAGCCTATAACAATTAGAATACTCCTTAAATTTCAAAATGTAATCGGATTGCCCATCATAGATAACTGCTCCAGTGTTATCATTCATTTCAGCCCCAATATTTCCTTTTCTACATTTATTTGTTTCTCAATTTTTCCATTATATGCCTGTTTATTTTTGTGAATGCATTGTAATGTGCTATGACACCTTTGAATATTCATATATAAATTGATTGTGTGCTCTTTGTATATTGATAATCACACAGAGATAATAAAACATGAAAATAAATTGAACAGAAACTCATGCAAAATTCATAGCTGTAAATCTGTACAATGCAGTATGCCAGATGTGAGAGTTTTGATGCATTGAATTAACTTGCAGGACAGTTCCCAAAGGCTCATAGATCCTCAAATAAAGCAATTTGCACTTTCATATTTATTAAGCATGGAAAACAATAAAATGTAAATTTTAATGACAACGTAGGTATGCTTTGTTTCTAAGACTTAAGGTTTACTCTGATGAATTAAATATGAACAACAGAGGAGAATCTGGAAAAGTAAACAATAAAAAAATACATCAGAAACCTGACATTCCTTTGTCATATAACAGCTACTTAAATGCAAAATGAAAATCAATCTGTGATGCTAATAGAATTATGTTTCATTAAAGCGGGTGTATACTGAAAATAATATATATATATTGTGACAGGAAGCCCCATAAGATCACAGGCTGTGTTCTGGATGGGGCATACATCTGTCCCAGGTATAAGTACTATACAGAGCAGTATAGGTTTTGACCACCGGAGGGTGAGCAGTCTAAGACGAGCTACCTGGGGTAGTGAGGTGCACAGGTGAGACTTAGCTTGGTCATTAGACTGGAAGATAACCGCCCTGCCTGCTCTGGGAAGAGGCTCCACCCTGGGATCAGAGCTTGTCTGTCTGAGGAGCTTCAAGACACAGTAAGACAGCCTGTGTGGCTGTAGATTGTTTGTTGTTTTGTTTATGTTTTGATGGACTGTAGCTGTGAATAAACAGCCCCTGTTTGTTTCACCTACTTACCTCGTGTTGCTGTGCCTGTGTCCTGTGTGGTGACTGTCCCAGGGAGTCCCACACCCTGCTACTGAGCTAATTCCTCACAATATATATATATATATATATATATATATATACTTTTACTTACCTGTAAGCTGGCATGAGTTATCCAGGGGTTAATTAACTGCTGTTTTTTGAGTGGCCACTAGATAGAGCAAGATAGTGTTTTTCAGTGGGAAAGATGTATCTCCTTATCTTTGTATACAGAAAGTTATTATGTCTTTCTTGACTGTCATTGAGCTCTGTTCTCAGTACAATGTCATCACAGAGGAGTAGCAACATGGACAAAAGGAATACTTATGACAGGTAGAGTTTTTATTTATTTTTTTATGTGGGGTTTGGCTGCAAGGGACATAATGTACAGTTAGGCCCATAAATGTTTCCTCAGCCAGGACTTTATGCAGTCGCTGTTTTGTTAATGGATCTTTTTTTCCAAAGTTTAGTCTTCAACAAGTTATTCACATGTTCAATTGGGTTCACATCACCTGACTTACTTTGCCATTTAAGAATATTCCACTTCTTAAGCCCCCCATACACGTTCCGATTTTTCGTACGAATTTTGCCCGACCGACCAATGTGGTTGGGAGATTAATCGATCGGGAGATTAATCGAATACAGAATTATGTACCCGACCGATCCCGATTTCTCAAAATCGGCCGAAACATCGGTCTGGACCGCTTCGGACCTGTCCGTAAATTTTTGGTCGATCTGCTGTTAATAAATAGGGTCGGGCTGATGGATTGGTGATAATTTGAATTCCGATTTTTCGTGCCAGCCGACCGACCATAACATTTTAGGTGAAAATCGCGTGACCGGATCGGATGAAAAATCGGTCGGGAGAATAATCGGAACGTGTATGGGGGGCTTTAGCTATATTAAACTCATGATAGATGTATTAGTACTGCATGCCTCTTCTAAAGATGTTGCACAAAAAGCCCACAAACAGTTTGCTAAGAGACAAGAAGAGTAAGGACATGAATTGTCAGTTATGTGGTCTGATGAGACCAATATTACCTTTTTTAGTTCAGATAAAAGCAAGAGTAATTTGTGGCAACAAGTGAGGAGTACAAAGACATGTTTGGGGCAGCATAAGTGCTGCTGGCACAGGAGAGTTACAATTCATTGAGGAAACCATAAAGGCAACATGTACTATGACATACTGAAAAAGAGCATGATACCCTCCCATCAGAAACTGGGCTGCCAGGCAGTATTCGAACATGTAAACGACCCCAAACACACCTCCAAGATGGCACTAACTTGCTGAGGATAAAGGTGCTTGACTGGTCAAGCTAAATATAAACCTTATTGAACATCTGTGGGGCAACCTCAAACAGGAGGAGCCAAGGTCTCTAACATCCACCAGCTTTGTGATATCATCAACAAACTCCATGGCCAAGAGAGTTTAGGCAGTGCTGGAAAATATTGGTGGCCACACAAAATATTGTCACTTTAGACACAATTTGGACATTTTTCATTTAGGGGTGTTCTCACCTTTGTTGCCAGAGGTTTAGACATAATGGCTGTGTGTTGAATATTTTTAAGGGGACAGCAAATTTACACATAGTTATACAAGCTGTACACTGACCAGTGATGGCCGAACTTCTTATCACAATTCATGGCCATACGCGTGTGATCATGTTTATTTAAAAAAAGTAGAATATTCAAAATTCAAATCTTGAATATGGTGACAGATATTCACGATTTTGAAAATTCTACTTTTTCTCTAATTGCTGTTATTTGCAAAAAATATTCCCCATTCGAATATTTAAGCTCAACACTAGTCTCATGCTGCCTGAACCACTTTTTCACAATATGAATGACCTCATTCTTGGAGAACATACTGTTGCTGAACACGCAGTAGTATGCAGTAGCAACTTTTCTTTTGGCCAGGTAGTGTATTATATTCATTTTTGGAAAAAAACTGCTTTACATGTAAGGAACATGAGAACATAGGGAACAAAAAACATACTCCGTATGAATTCTTAAAACTGGCTGTACCCAGAATGATAGAAGTTGTAGAAAGTTGAATAAAATTCAAACACCAGAAACATTTCTTCCCCCTTATATTCCTACTTTTCACTTATTCTTTCAATGCACTACATTCTGCAGCTCTTTTTTGTAGGTGCCAACCCCACATCCATGTCCTTTTCAGGCTCTCTTTTAGGAGTAGACCCAACACTATAACAAACAAAAAATAATCCTTTTCCTCCACATTAAGAAGAATGGAGATCCAATGTAATATGTAACAGATGTATGTGATGAAAGCGGAATTTGGATTTCTTTTTCTTTCTTTTTCTTAAATTAACTGAGCGATTAGTTAGCAGGGAAAAGAAAGTATAATGATGAGGAATCTATGTTCATTGTTAGAATGCTGTATTTACATGAGAGAATTTTCATCCATCATCACAGTCCTTATATTGAATAATAATTGGATTTTATTTAAGAAAGGGGAATTTAGGGAGCCCAACGGATAATTTATTGTGTCCATATGTGTTAGTCTGAACCCAACCATATATAGCCAGACTGTCAGAACAGCAGTGGACAAGCTGGGTTCGTCAAGCAGAGATCGGATCCACAGGAGAGCAAGCTCACTGCTCCGTGTGTCTCCGATCTAATGAGGCAGCTGCAGGCGAACGGATC
>CM070032.1:114255762-114268549 GCA_036250615.1 Ptychadena robeensis | reverse complement strand
CACTGGTGGTGATGGTCAGTGTGGAGGACACTCGGGGAGATGGTCAGTGTGGAGGACACTCGGGGAGATGGTCAGTGTGGAGGACACTGGGGGAGATGGTCTGTGTGGAAAGACACTGGTGGTGATGGTCACTTTGGAGGACACTGGGGGAGATGGATATTCCCCATATATGGATGGATGGATGGGATATTCAGTGAAGACTGCAGATGACACCGAACACTGCCCTAGCTAATGGTTCCCTATGCAGCAGCAGCAGCTCTCTGTTCTAACTCTCTCCTTTTTCAGCAGCATGTGAAATGGCGTCCTCTACTTGGTATGTTATAGGGGGTGGGATGGTCCGTGAGGTGGGGGGTGCTGATTGGCTGGATTATGTCTGCTGACTGTGACTCACAGGGGTCAAAGTTTCACCAATGTTAAAAGATAGGGGGCGGGTCGAACTCGTCATATGTTCGCGAACATGGGGCGAACGCGAACATGCGATGTTCACCGCGAACAGTTCGGTCCATCACTATTTACTGTTAGATGACATTACATTTGTTTTTGATGTCCACACAAAATAATAATATAAAAAAGGATATAAAGGAATAATATATAAAAAGGATATAGTACCTTTAAAAGAGCTAAATCCTTTATATCAATACAGTACAGAAACTACAGTGCACTTTACCTTGGTGATGCCACACATACATACAGTTGTACAACAGTGACAGTTGGTGTTTCTAATTAGCATGTGAATCATGCAGAGAAATTAATTAATACTTTAAAGATTCCCACTGTAACATTAAAAACCTTGCTGTGGCATGACATAATAATCATTGTGTGAGTTTGTGCAATAACGATTATTTCTACTTTATAGGTGTGATACTGCTGTGCAAGTGTATAATTACTTAATGACCCAGATTTTAAATGCATACAGTAATATATATATATATATATATATATATATATATATATATATATATATATATATATATATATATATATATATATATATACAAACCTATTTATGTAATATTGTTGAATAAAAAAAAACAGTTTTTGGCAGATTGTTCAAAACACAAGGTGAGTTACTTACTTTAGTATATATAACAAAAGATGCATATATTACTGTACATTACCCTGGTGATTTAACACACCATGTACACACCATATACATATGGTGTTTAAATTCTTAACAAGCATATATGAATATATGTAAAGTAATACAAACACAAATGCGCTTTGAGGAATCTGTATACCTAATTAAAATCTGTAGCCAGGTTTCAAATTACATAGTTAAAGATGCAATGTTATTCTTTGTATTAACATATATAGTACACCGTCTCACTGGTATGCTTAAAGGAACAAGCTGGTAGTTTTACATCCATTATTAAAAGTGTTTCTGAAACAGATGTAAGACTGCATATATAACTCTTGCTTTAAATTTTAATTTATTAAATACAGAAGTATAATATTAGTGTTTTGCAAGTTTCATTACTTTCCAGGAATTTGCTAGCACTTTTTTTTATGTGTGTGAACAAGTCTCCAGATTGCCTTATAATTATCTGGCATCTAAGCTTAGATGTTTTGCTTTTAAAAAGTAATTTTACCTTTAATCTGGGATTATATTAAACTCATTAAGGTACTGATCACATCTCAATCCAACTGTAGGTATTTTTTTTCCAAACAAGCTTTATTGACAAGTTGTTTTTAGAAAATACAAAATTTATGAATTTACAAAAAATACAAAATCGCATTGTGAATATCTTCAAAATTAATGTTTACATGGTATTTGCTATCGCATTGCGATTATAATATCACAATTCATGGCCATAAGCTTGTCAGCGCAAAATATCTAAATTAGTTGAAATTGCGAATATCCGCTGCCATTTTCTCAGAAATTTAAGAATTTTTGAATAGCCGATATTTGTCAAAAATATTTGCATTTCGAATATTTGAGCTCAACATTAGCTAGTGTCAGCCACCAATCACAGTGCATTTAGGACATGGGCTACAAATGTCATATTCCTTTTGTCAAGCCACTCCTGATGTTTATTTTAAAAATCTGGAGTCTAAAGATTAGGGGGGGGGGTTAGACTCCAAGTTGCTTGATGTCCAGTGTGAAACTTCCAAAATCATGTATTGGGAGCCATGTCAGGAGCTCATTCTTCAACAATCGCCAATATTATTATTATCTTTTCAAACAAAAAATCTCCATATTACTTTAACCTGATAAAGTGACCAGGTGTCACAAAACACCTTGTACATTAAGTGTTGATGATCTCCTTGTACCAAAATAAAGTACACATATCTCTAATATGGGCACCTCCATCTGAGCCTTTTTTTACATGGGTACCTCCCAGTACTTTGCATCTACCATCGGAAGTATGGTCTCAGTCACCTACGCATACAGGATTCCCACAGACCCAACAGAGTGCGACCAGAATCCTACCCAATGATCATTGTGTGGAGATAGTGAAGTAATATCTCCACAAGTCTACATACTTCAGTGGTTGCTGGAGACAATGGCAATGGCGAATATTCGCAATTCAAGTGTATGGCCATGTATTGCCAAAAATGTATTCACAATTAAAATCACATCATGATTACCTTCAAAATGAATCGCATATAATGAATCACATATAAATTCACAATCCATTGCCATAAGCTTCCCAATGAACAAAATATTGAATATTCGAAATTGGGATATATTTGCAGCCATATTTGCCATATATCCACCAATATTCGTCCAATATATTTGCAATTCGAATATTCAAGCTCAACACTATTTACCAGTAACCAAAAATGTCGGTCAGACTACTCCACCTCCCTTATCTCATGTTCTCATGACATTTCCCATATGTTATTCTTCCTGAACACACAGTTGTTACCGTTTCCACAATGTACAGTACCTCAAATACATGGGCAATAATGATGGCCAAACATCGGACACAGACGTACTTTAGTAAAGGTCTGATGTCTGAAGTGACCCACCAGCTCCAGCAGCTTATCTGTGTCCCTCGACGACTGTCAACGTAATTATCTTTACAAATGCCAACTGTGTGAGCATTCTTCCACAGGCCACGCAGGAATTGGGGAGCTGTGTCGGTATCTAAAAAATATACCTGACAGACGCCGGCGGTGTGTGTATTCTTCCTCCGGCCGGATCTTTTTTAGATCCTGCACAGCTTAAGGTTCCTTAACGTTTATAAAGTATAAATATAAATCAATTGTTGTAAAATTAATTGACAGAGTTCATATTATTCCAGGCACAATTGCATTTAAATACATTTTTTCAGTAAGTTATACCTTTGCAATAAAAGTTTATAATATTGTTCCATGAAATAATTATTACCAGGTGAAATGTCAATGTGTCATTAGTTCCACTGTATGAATATAATATCATATTTTAATGCATTTAATAACTAAGCTTCATTAGTATTAGAGGCATCAGAATCAAGCTGATAGACCTGAAAGGAAAATAACATTGCCTTCCTAGTTTTTCCACTACAAATGATAAAGAAAATGTTGCCCAAAGCTGAGCTGTACAATCAAAGTCTTCAATGAAGAGTGATTCTGATTAACATTCCTGTACATGTCGGCATGACATTGACAACAACATCACTTATTTGTTCTTATGCTGATATTATCCCAAACATAAGTTTAAAAACGAGATTTTTCCATTAAAAAGGTTTCCCTAAAGGTAGCTGATGTTTGAAACCAAGAAAAAACAGGCAAAGGTAGGAAGTCAATGAACAGTTCAAATACATAATAGAAGACTCAGGAGAGAGGAGAGCTGCTAACTATCTCTCATTGAGAAAATGTCAGCAAGAAGTTTGTTGAACTACCATGTCTATATGTATAATGAGTAGAGATGGTCAAATTTTTTGACTAGCTGACTTTGCGAGTTGATTGCAAAACCTCTGAAAATGGTTTCATCACCAAAATCCTGGAGATGTAGAAAAGAGTTGTGGGAACATAGGGGAAAAAAAACTTTAGTTCCAGTTTTGACTTGACTTTGAACTTCATTTATGCAAAAACTATTTGTGGAAAGCTGAGCATAGATGGGGCGTTTTCCTGTCGACTACCTAGCCAACCGACTGGGCATAATAATGTCATCATGCACGGCCACTAGTGCCGAGAATCGTAATTTCTATAGTGCCGAGAATCAGTCGGGCACACACTGCCGCCCCCATCTGAACTAATGGGATCGGGTCTGAATTTACCGGCATGTCGGATCACTGTGCGATCCGACATGTGGCAGATTCTTGGTCAATATGACCAGGGGGTGTACCTGATTCTATGCCGACCCAACCACCAATCGATTGCGGGAACACGCATGGCGGGCGATCGGCTGTCAAATCGGGCAGGAATCTGCCTGTCTATGCCCAGCTTTAGAGCCATACTTTTTTTGCAGTATACCTCCATCCCTTCTCTACATCTCCAGCAAGTCTTGTGATGATACCATGTTCAGGAGCTTTGCAATGAACTCAAAATCATCTAAATATATCTCTCATTATGATGATTGGCACACCAGTATTTTTTTTACTATGTTCCAAATTATATATGGGTTGTAGAAATCTGTCAACACAACAAAAAAAGTAAAATTCTTGATGAAGCTAGGAATGCTTGGGACAAATTTGGGTCTGTCTCCCTTTTCCTCCTTTTTTGTATTTTAAAAAATAAAAAGATTGCAATATTGTAAGCTCTCTGATTTCAAGCTCTTGGTGAGGGTCATCTTCTCCCCTTGGGTCAAAGTTTGTTTGTAGACATAGTTTTTACATATTCTTGCATGTAGGCTGGTTTTGTCCTTTAACCCTTATTTAATGTACGGTGCTGCATAATAATTATTAGTGTACTAAAAAAGAAAGTAATTTAGCCACCACATTAGGCTAGTAGGCATTTATATGTAAACTTTTTATTCCAATTTATGTTACACTTTATGCATTAATAAACAAGTATACAGTTCATTTTTGCTATATTGCAGTAATTAGTTATCATTAAAGCACACCTCAACTCAAAACCAAGAAAACTAAATAGCATTTTTACTTAACACTGAGCTGTTCTAAAGTTTTAAAGTTGTGCCACAATTGTAAAAACATATATTTATCTGCTCTGCTCATGTCCACAGAAAGCCACATGTTTAGAGTCTTCTGGGGTTATTAGCTGCAGTATCGCACATTGCCACTGGGGGTGCCAGATACAATTGTTTACAAAGGCAAAGAGATCGGTGTATTGGGAGCGAGATTTTTCACTCGATTTTTACCTGATCGATCACCATGCCCAGTCACGGTGATCAATCGGCGATTAATCGAGTGCTGTACACCCTGATCGATTGGCCAAAAAAACCCCGAAATCTACCAAAAATCAGATCGAACCTTGATCCCATGTGTGTTTTTTTGGGTCAATCGTTTGTCAATCGAAGTACGTTGGTGGAGAAAATCGACCACTTCCTATGTGATGTAGTGGAGTACGTTGACCCCTGCATCAGCAGATATCTGAACAGAGCATCTGCCGGGCAGCTTAATGTGTATGTGGTCCTCTGGATCCCCGCCAAGCACTGCCCTGAACGTAGGGGTCCCGACGGATCAAACGCTGTGGAACCCCCCCTAAGTGTGTCGGTTCCATTTATAGACAATAGAAACGTGTTGCTGCACACTACAAGCAATTCAGTTACAATGGACATGTGTTGCTGCACACCACAAAGTATGAGTGCACTATGATGCAGTGGTGTACTGCAATGTATTTAGGAGTTTATTGATACTAATCCATAAATAGTGTTCATTCTACCAGTAATCTATTAAAAATTAACGTCAAACACTATAAAAAAAATAGCTCACTTGAAACATATCATATTCCCCTTTAAGTTCAAAAACTGGTTTCTTTTTTATCTGCTGCAGATGATATCATTCATTATTGTACTTCCCTGACATAAATCTATAAAGCAGCTGAGTTTCCAAGTTTTGCATTGGTTTTATATCACTGCTGGAATCCATGGCTTTTAAGACTCAAGGTCAGTGAAGCAAAGAAATGTAATATTCATATTTACTATCCATGCAGTCTAATTGCCCTATGATCTCCAGCATATGGTGCTAACATAGAAAAATTATGTTTGGTAATATTCCATCTGTATTATTATCATAATGAAACAAGCCAAAAGTTTGAATGCTATCCATTTAAAATTATTACTTTTTTTTTACTTTCTGAAATGTTAATTTAACAGATCTACGGTTTAAATACAGTTCAAAGTTGAAAGTAGTTAACTTAAAACTTTCACTAAGCGTTACTACATAAATTATATTATTTATATCTGTAGCTGTATATTGATACTACTTGTCATTCATGATTTCCTTACGATTAGACAAATAAGGTTTAGGTGAAGATTGTGGTCAGTGAATGTTGCCAAACTATGCAGTACTTTCAGTCAATTGCATGGAGTTTAATTAGAAATAGAAAATTTTAAACATTTTACTGTGATAGATGTAAAACCATTAAAATTTTACTGTATCATAGACCCTTATTTCAGTGATTACAGTGATTACCTGTTAAATTGTAAATTAAAGTGTATGCTACATGCACTCATATTGAATATCTGAATGATACTCCATTGCACCTTTCCATAGCCCCTAATCAAGTTTCTTTGAGCTTTGCTTCCATGCATACTGTTCATTCTGGTATTAAGACAACTGAATGCAAATAAATGGTCTGCCCAAATGCAACGCATGTTAAAGGGTTACACAATGAGGGATGAACCATGCAGAAGGAAGGGCTGATGTGACTGAGCGCTTAGAGTACAAAATATTTTAATTACCTGGGAATAATGTTTTGGATAAAAGACACACTCTGGCACAACTTTGCCACATTGGCAAAATTAGGCTAATTTTCACAAAACTTTATTAATAATTTTTTAACATAGCACCAACCTTTTATGAACTCTGTCAGAGGAGGTCTATCATCTAATGTCCTTTATCATAGCCATGCTTATGTTCCTAACACAGACTAAAGCCCACCATACACCTTTAGATCACACCATACAATTTCCATTAGATCTACCAACAACTGTGTAGTGCCGCATCCTTCCTGATAAAATACATAGTGATTGGAAGGTTTAGAAAGATCCTGATTAGTGATGGCCGAACTTTGGCCATGTCCTTCCGCGAACAGGCAGAGTGGACTTTTAAAAAAGTCTAGGCGGGGAATTTGAATTGGAAAACCCGGATGTGATGTCAGTGACGTCACATCCGGCACCTGGAATGCATAGTTCCTGGTGTGCTAACCGGATGTGACGTCACTGACGTCACATCCGGGTTTGCGAGCTGGTTTTTCACTGAAAGACCGGGTTCGCTACCCGGTCTTTCAGTGAAAAGATTCTTCCTGTCGAACACCCACACTGTCCGCTGGCGACATACTGTCTTGTATAAGCATTTGTAATGAAAAAATTACAGCAGGCAGAGCTATAAGACATTTTTTATTTCAATTATACATTAAGCATTAGGGAACACTGTAGTATGCTAATGCACATTTTGTGTCATATATATCTTCAAAGGTTACGTGCCCCTATTCTCAGGTTATGTGCTGCAATATATATTATACAATCACCCCCGTTCATTAGTGAAAAAGTGGGAGCAGAGGCACTCACCTGTCTGCCAATTCCCCACTAACACGAGAGGAGAAGAGGAGGAGAGACATTTGTCCAGACGCCACCTGGATCGCTGATTGGCTTTTACGTATTTGCCTAGTAGAGGAGGGTCGAAAGAAATTTTCGACTTGTAGGTTTGTGAGCTCATTGCAAAGCCCTGGAAAACTGTATCATCACACAATTGTGGAGGGAGATGAGAGGAAGGGTTGGGGGGGAAAGAACAATTTGAAAGAAAAATAAAAGAGTATGGGCCTAGCACATGTCGTTTTGCAATAAATAAGTTCAAAGGTTAAAGTCGAAAAAAAAATTCCAATTTTCGAAAAATTTTTACTTGACGGAACATTAATTATGCAATAGTAGAGGTTGTACCGTGTAGCCATCGAAAATACAGCAAGTTGAGAGTTCAAGTGATACCGTATGGGCAAGAAAGTCATTAGAGAAGCAGCAAGTTAGGATATCGCAGAGATCTCTTCAGGCTAATACAATTTATGGTCTTTGAAACTTACTTCGCCAGCGTATGAACATGCATAGGTACACTATCAACAACAAGAAAAAACGACGTACGGTAGGAGAGCCAATTCTGCAAACGGGCTGGCCACAGCATAAGAGATCTCAGGGTATGGTATGATGGGGAAATTTGAGAAAAAGAAAACACAGAAAGAAAGAAAGAGAAAGAGAGGAGGATGGTGAATGGGAATGTAAATTCATAAAAAAATTCAAAAACTAGGAATAATACGTTTAAATAGGGGACAACAAACTTCATGTGCACTAAAATTTTAGAAGAACAGTCACAAAACCCCCCACCCCCTCTTTCTTCAAAACTGATGGAAACTCTTCATCACGTGAACAATAAATGTGTGCTGGACTCCCTAACTTTATGTCAATAGCTAGTATGCCTAATCTGATAATAAAGTTGAAAAGACTATTGATATTTAGGTTTCTCCAGAAAAAAAAGAGAAATACTATGTTGCCATATTATTCTTGCTTCCAGGTTATGGAGCATTTTAAGTGTGCTGAAGGAGGGAAAATGTCACGGTGAACCTCTATCTGTATTACCCAAATAACTCTTCCTAACATGATCATATAATTAACTAATCCACTATCACGCCATGCAGTCATGGTGTCAAGACAAAACTGTTTCTTTTGTTCAAAAGATTTATGACCACCAAAGTTATTTTGTTGTATAAATGTAAGTTTCAAAGTACTCAGAATTGTTATGAGCCTGAGAAGGGATCTGCGATACCCGAGAAACTTCTCTAATGACTTCAGTTAGCCAATAAACAGTATCACTTGAACTCCAAACTTGCTGAACTTAATTTATGAAAAGACTATTTGTGTTAAAGACATACTTTCTTTTTTGGAGTATACCCCCAACCCTTCTCTACATCTTCAGCAAATTTGGTGATGATACCATGCTCAGGGGCTTTGCAATTAAGTCGAAACCGTCGAAATGGTCGAATTTTTGAAAAAAAATTCGACCATCTGAAATGCCTATCACGTAAGTTTATCATCTCTCCTTCTCTTCCCACTCCTAAGCAAGGACCTGTCAGCAGGGGTTCGGCAGACAGGTGAGTTCCTATGCATTAACAGGTTTTGAGGGCTGCAAGGGGGGTCGCTGAAGAACGCCCAAAGGTTTAAATATATTTAACATTTCAAAAGTGTTCTAATACATTCCCATAGAGTTACCCAGTTTGAAATCAAGAAATCAAAATTCTTGTAAGCTTATCAGCCAATGTCTGTAAACCACCACATCTAAACATATTTCATCTGTTTCCAATCAATCACAGGCACCTAGCTGTGATTATGGAATGGTAACTGTGGGGTTGTTTGATTGCTCTTCTTGTTAACTTAGCTTCTGAGCATGTGTTATAGCAGGATATATTGTATAGTAACATACATAT
The DNA here is from genome assembly GCA_036250615.1 of Ptychadena robeensis. Lineage (NCBI taxonomy): Eukaryota > Metazoa > Chordata > Amphibia > Anura > Ptychadenidae > Ptychadena > Ptychadena robeensis. The sequence continues at coordinate 114,259,030 of CM070032.1, read as the reverse complement.
TTACTATTAGCAGGGTCAGCCCTAGCAGTTGGTCGATATGGATTTGGGGCCGGAAAAAGGGGGATTTATAAGATATAAGGATTTTAGTTAAGGTATAATTTTCATTATGGGAGATGTATAAAGGAAGTTAACTTAAACTTTAATTAGCACAAAAACTTGGAAGCACAAATGTCTATTAGCTATTAGAACATCTAAAACCCCCATGTGCAATGTTGTATGGAGATACCTAGACTAGTGAATAGCTTTATGGCTTATTTACAGAAAGCTTATATTTGTGATGGTTAGCCCTGAGCCCTTTCAGCAGAACAAAAGTTGTTTCATTTCTATTTGACATGCAATCAAGGGATTCTACTTGGAGTTTGTAGATTATCTGCATACCCTTCATCTTTCCTTTGAATTTATGGTGGGTTATTAACCACTGAGGTTATATTTTCTCAATGTAAAGGTGACATTCTGCAATGGAACACTAATCACTGATTTATATTGTGGGACAACTGATAGAAATGCCATTTTTGTTTACAACGACCAGTCATCCAAATCGCCATTAAAAGGGACTCTGTTAGTCAATTTACACATGGTTATTGTATTCCCTCAAGTAATAAATTATACTTTGTAAACCAGTATGACAGAATGGTAAATTGAAAGAAAGGTTATGATGTCAACAAATGTGTGTAGAGAGTAAAAATTATATGTACAGCTATAGCTAGAGCATACGATTGTATATGCTTTTTCTCACACTGTTTCAGTAATGGATAACTTTACTAATTAAACAATTCTGCCATGATACATTTTGAAATCTAAAGGTAGATGAATAAAACTAAAAGCTAAATACACAGACAACATTTCAAGAGGGTGGGCAGAGAATTCACCAAAAACACAATTATCCTCACAGAACTACAGGATGACCCCTCCTACCAAATGACCCAGCCAATCCAGTACATAAGGACATAAATAGATAAATAGGCATGTTAAGATTTTAATAAACCTTTTTATGCTAGCTATTTGTTAATCCAGCCCCAACATTTATGTTTCGCTCCATTTGGCTCCAGGTCAAGATAAATAGATAAACACAGAAAACCAGGTCAATTTAATTATTGAGATACGTGTGTGTGTGTATGTGTGTGTGTGTATATATATATATATAGATATAGATATATATATATATATATATAGATATATATATATTTGTGTGTGTGGGGGCTTTTTTTGTAACTTAAACATCCCTAGCCATTATTTAGTTTTAATAACCCACATCTAGAGCTACCAGTTCATTGGAACCCTGCTGAATGTCAACTCATTATAGTTTTATGGATGTGATTTTATGCAGAATGTAAGTGCTTACCCCTCAGACTATGGTCATTGGAAGATCTCCTGTAGAGAAGTTTGTCTTATTTCTCCTTTATAACATTCCTCTGTGGATTTTTTTAAAAAGCATTTCCATCTGGCGCATTCTGTTGAGTTTTTCTATGGAGATGTGTTTTTTGTTATATATTTAATGTCTATGTGCTAATTAAAAAGAAAATCATGCTTTATATAAAAACATATTTGTGCTATAGGTGATTTTTTTTCTTTTTGAAATGTAGTAATCTATACTTTTTTATGTAATGTGGTTTTAATGTAATGAGCCAGTAGAGCACACTACTGAAATTACTTGGGTAGCCTTTTTAATTTAAAGTCTTCCTTTTACACTAATACACCAAATGTTGTCAGAATCATTGGTTAACAATATTGTAATCAATGCAAAATTTTCACAAGACACATTAAACGTCAGCTGGCGGGCAGCTGATGATAAGAGACAGCTTTTCTTGTATAGTAATGAATCCATTTTGCAGCAAAAACATGCCGCTAAGTGGTAACCAGACGTATCCAGGGCTCCTAATATATCACAATTTCATGCTTCTCTACTGTATAAATTTATACATTTATTGTTGTTTAAAAAATGTTTTCAACTAATTACTTTTTTTATGTTGTGCAGGCAAAGACGGCAGACATCCTTTTGTGGGCATTATTTTTTTAAAGGCTTCGATTAAAACATGTACAGTGCATCTGGAAAGTATTCACAGCGCATCACTTTTTGCACATATTTTTTTGTTACAGCCTTATTCCAAAACCAACTACTGTATTTTTCGTACCATAAGACACACCCAGTTTTTAAAGCAGGAAAACAAGAAAAAAATATTTAAAGTGTATGAGCATTGATCTCAATCAGTATACAGATGACATCATGGCTTCCTTCTCACACATCTTGGGCAAGGTGTGCACTGCATGCATCTCTCTCCTCTACGCCAGACTCATGTAATGTAACAATAATGTAAGTATGTACTGCCCTGACTATGTGTGTCTGTCCTGCCATGATTGTTACGCCTGGGCTAGGGGAACAAGGCAGGCTAAGCCCATTAGCTGGAGATAGGGCAGACTGGAATGGGGTTGTGGAATGCGAACAGCTATGGCATGGAAACTGGCAGGCACTAGGGGCAGGTATACTGGAGGCTGGGGTGGTACTAATGGGTGTAGACAGGACTGGAAAACCCAGAGTACATTCAGTGGGGTAGCATGAACAGGAGGGCTCCAGAAGTCAACGTAGAACTACGAAACGCTAGACAAGACACAGACAGGGAAAGTAGCAAACAGGGAGTGCTCTGGAAATGTGGGGCACAAGCACTGGACTAGTCTCAGGGTACATACACAGGGTATGTAACCTCTGTTAGCCCTGGGGTGGCTCGAGGTCAGGGACTGCCCACAGGAGAGACAGCTCTGAGAGCTGGGCCTGTTTTAATGTAGTCCTAACCAGTTTCCAGGAGACTCCACCAGGGAGGGGTCACCAGGCGGGTACACCAACCCAGGGATATGCGCTGGACTGACTGGAGCTGGGAGTCCAAGCTGCTCTGGGTTTTTCACCAATAGCCCCCCAGGAGGGGGGTTGGGGACCAATCCCCTTGATGGGACCCAGTGCAGATTTTCCCGCACAGAGGGCTCAGTCCCGCTTCCCCAGACAATCCCCCCAGAAGGGTGTGTGGTGGTAACAAGACAGATACTGGGTTTACAAGAATCCAAAAGGTCTCAGGTAAGAGGCGGGTCATGAGTGGAGGGCGTCGGGGATCCAGAAGACAAAACCCGTTCAGGAACAGGAATCACTAACAGGAAAAGGTAAGGTCTAGCCAGTAGGTCAGGGGTATCAATGAGACAAAACTCAGGTCAGGAACAGGAATACAGAAAAGGAATATAGAGGTAAAAGGTCCTAGCCAAGTCAGGGGTCAGGTAATCCATC
>CM070032.1:114237596-114247732 GCA_036250615.1 Ptychadena robeensis | reverse complement strand
ATATAAATATATATATATATATATATATATATATATATATATATATTTAGGTAGGACACCTAAATGATTGTTCTTTTTGGAAATATGTAGTCCCCATCTGTAAATACTTGAAGTTCATTCTTTCTGAATATTTTGCTTCGTTTCAAACATATTAATCTGTTTGTTGCATTTTCAAGCGGATTAACAAAAAGGCAGAACACATTTTTATAATTGGCACAGTGTGACTATGATACATAAGGGCTTGTTCAATACTTGTCACTTAGTTGTTCACCTAGTCAATGACATTGGGTTTGCAAGCAACAAATGAATCATTTTAGAGTACTGTGATCTTGAAAAATACAAGATGTTATGAAAAGAAATAAGACTTTGTTATGTTTAAATTGGCATATTGAAGTGTGCTAACTAAACAAAAAGTTTTTTTAAGCATTGCCTATTTCATTTATGAATATACGAACAAATATAAAAATAAATGTATAAATTTTATGTGTGTGTATATATATTTGTTCGCACTTTAAGACAAAAATAAAAAAAAAACATAAAGAAGCTGGCTACATATAAAGTATAAAGTAAATACAAATTTCAACAAAGTTGGCAGAGCCGGGCCAAGCAGTATTCACTCTTTATTCCTCCAGCTAATCCAAAAGGCCATTACCGGGAGGCCAATCACAGTGTGTGCAGGGCTGAAACTTTAGCATCTGCCAATACAACAGCAGTACCCATTTTCTATGGCCATATTCGTCCATTTTACTAGTCCTCATCTGGTTTGGGTATGTGCCTGTGACAGCATGAGAGTACATGTATGGCTCTAGGTGCTTTCATCTCTGGACTGATTTGAGCTCGGACCATTTGACCTCTCTTGCCTGCTGCATGCACTGACCTCTGCGTGCTTTTTTACCACTTTTCTTATTATCCATTTACTGCACTTATCCTATGTGTATGACTACAGCTCTTGGACTTGCTTCATGGGGATCTTTTTGTTTAACTAAGTTTAGAGAAATATGATTTTTCGTAAAGCTTGATAAATTCATTTATAGGCTAAATCCAGAAAGTGCTAACAATTGCATGATTTGTACATTTTTTAAATATCTATATTTTTTTCAAATGGCTATGATTTGCAAGTGTGAGTATACGAGGCAAAGCATTTTTCATCTTTAATAAATTGGAGTTTCCTTTGGCTGTGTTATTAATATTTACAATATATTGATAAAAACTCTTATATTAATTGCAATGTTGCTGTGTACTTTCTGAAACTTTCTGACAAAACATCTAGAACATCTACAGTGCTAACTTATAACAATTCAGGTGAAAATCTTTAGTCAGCCAGCTTGTGCCTGATTTTATACTCTTCACAATTTAAGTAAACCTTTTCTTTACTCTAAATATTCAAAAATGCTCTTTAACAATCGTACAAAATATCTTACATAATGCTATGGGGGTCTCGGCTTTTAACCTGGGTCATGAACTATATCCAACTATCTAATATTGTTGATCTTGATTAGAATTTTATAAATGTATCATCTTTATTGTGAAAATGTGCATCTTCAAGAACTAGTACAGTAATGGTGAAGCTATGGCACACGTGCAAGAGGTGGCACTCGGAGCCCTCTCTCTGGTCAGCCAGCACAGAGGATAGAACTGCAGCCTATTGGCTCTAAAAGCTGTCAGTTCTCTTCCCCTCTCAGCGCCCCATACCCTCTCCTATTCTATCTTAATAAGAAGGGTGTGTGTTAACATGATTTGTATGTATATGAGTTGTGTGTGTAATTCAGGTTAATTGCCATGCTGGAACTTTTAAGCTAGCCATACACGTTCCGATTCCATGTCCGATCGATCACCCATCCGATCGATTCCGAGCGATCTCAGCGGGAATCGGAGCTCCGAGCAATCGGCCAATTAAGAGTATCCGATCGCTGCATACCACCTTGTCCAACGGATTCCGGGACGATTCCGTGTCCGATCACTTATTTCACACATGGCAACTCCCCCTGATGTGTGCTGAATCGGATCAGAAAGACCAACATGTTGGTTTTCTGTCCGATCCGATTCTGGGCCCCTGATCAATCGGACGCGATCAATCGGACAAGGTGGGCTGCACGCGATTCCGGTGCGATCGTTTCGCGTGCACGCGCCCGGAATCGATCGTACCGGAATCAGATGGGAATCTGACCCGTGTATGGGGGCCTTTAGACAAATAAGTGGGGTTTGGTCTTCGGTTTGGTCTCTAAAAGGTTCGCGATCACTGATCTAGAATATAGTGTGTAAACATTTTTACTTCAGTACCCAGAACTACCGTGCCTTGCATTGCATTCACAATATGTGCATGAACAAGTGACAATTTGCGAAGTGAGGGTTATCTGTGGAAAGTACCATGTATTCCATTTGCAATATGTGCATATTAAAGTGTCGATATGAGCAATGAAGGTCATAATCACTGGAGATCAAAAATTCTTGGATTTATTGAGAATATTAGGCAGAAAAATGTGCAATATTTTGTAAATAGGAAAATTGCCTATACTGCTCATCACTACTGTCTAAGCCCCACACTTGTGTGAAAGGATATATCATTGCCAACATTTCCACATATTTAGAAGACAAGGGTTGTATTAATAAAGTTTATTGAAGAATATTATTTCTTTCTTTTTTTATATGTTTTGCTGATGAGCTGCAGACTTTGGTAGGAGTAAATAGAAAAAAATCCTGTAATTAGTAAAAGTATGAATAAAATAACACCAATTGTTAGTCATCAGTTAGGAAAAGTTCCATTATTTAGGAGATTAGAGGAAAAATATATTTTCTTGAAGACAAAAGGAGATAAATAACAGTGGTTGCTAAGTTCAAATAAATTCAAATTCAAATAGAAAATATGCATCATAGGTGCAGTTTAAGGCATGCTGTGGTGCTAAATTAGAAACACAGACAGAATTACTGTTAAGATGCATTGCATTGTACATATTGGGTAAGTGTGGGACATGCAAAGTGTACAGATTGAGGTATTGTAGGATAGTGAAGTTACAGCACAGTGTACATATGGGATACAGTGATATAGAAAATGTAGCAATACAAATCAATAGGGAAAGTGAATGCCAATGTGGGGCTTAGCGTGTACTTATGCACATGCACGGCGCACATATTTTGCAGGTTAGGCGTCATGCACACATCACACTGACATGTCTATTATGCCCGGCATAGATGCAGCCATCATTTCTCATCAATCTTACCTCAGACAGGCTCTGAAACTCTGGGGGTGTCTCCCAACATCACCATGATAACGTATATGCAGCATCACACTGCTGCAATCTATCATAGGCTGCATGTTCCCATTATATTGTGGGGAGACGCATTTGCGGTGTGAGAGCCTCTCTCATGATTGAGAGGTTGCTGCTTCTTCTGAATGGGCAGATGTATATCAGCCAATTCAAAAAAAGGAGGTATCGCCATGGGAATATGTACCATGCGGTGAAACTGCTGCCACAGAAGGAGCGGAAGAGAGAAAAGGAAGTCTGTTACACTCCCATCCACTGCACCGACCACTTAAAACAGCTGAACGGGCCAGATATGGCCCACGAGCCATAGTTTTCTCACAGCAATCCTATTTCTTTTCAAATGTTCCCACCACCCTTCACTACATCTCCAGCAATTATGGTGATGATAGCATCTTCAACGGCTTTGCAATCAACTGACAAAGTCAACTAGTCAAAAAAAGTTAACAATAATCTCTACATCAAAATGTACAAAAGCTAATTTTATACATTGTGGTTTGCTGGATTAAAAAAAAAATAGCAAAAGGCCCCTATTTTTTTCCATACATTGATTCAGTGGTTGATTCAAAAGAAAATCATGTTTTGTTGTAAACTCATATTTTCAATGCAGATAAGGAGGCTGGCTTGCCAATTTGTCATGGATTCATCATGTAACACTTTTAAAGTCTCTACATAAAGGTAAAATAGTAACGAGTAGACTTATCAATCTGTAAAAGTGACATGCATACATGGTGCATAACAGATTAGTTTTACTGTTCAAAACTTTGGACCACCTTTGAAAACAGATATACATCTTCTGGTCTTGACAATTGCATAGATTACATGGATGTAGTCTATATGTATGAAATGTGACACCTGCAAAGATGTAAGTTGATGAAAGCAGTCCCCTCTGAGAAACGGATGTTGGCAAATTTACATAAAATAAGTTTTTATAATGACAATAATAAATGAGTGTGTTTCCTCTGGCAATGTAAAGTGAATGTGCAACAAATTTTTCATGTTGCAGAACTTTTATGTTCCAATATGAAAAGAGATTTGAACAGCCATTGAACAATGTACAGCATACCAGGCTGTCTTATAAGTGTTGTTTGAGTACTCACTATCTTGAAAAAAGTTTCATCAGTAAGTAAAAAAGTTCTCAATAATTCAGTAAGCTCTGAAAAGCAAAAACCATATATTTTTCGAGGTACAGCAATACAGATAGATGATGGAGCTATTTAATTTGAAATATTCACTATACGCTATATCACACATATCTCGGCATACTGTTCAATTTTACATTATAACGGCAGACTATTTCACACATCTTTTATTATATTTAAGTGTTGCAAGAGGGTTTACTACTGCTAGATATCCTTATTTTATGTTTTTTTCAGGTCATTCCTCTCTTTTAATATTTCATTATTCTAAGCAAGTCATGTTTTTATCCTGGTAAATGTATTTTATTCCAAAATTTAAGGATATTCAAGAAAGATAAAATAAAGACCCAAGGAAATATGTTGCCATGAAACTGGTTCTAAGGGTCTGGTATAACCCAAGCTGTTAAATCATTTTTAAAGGTTATGTGGTACATATAATGGATCACAATTTACATTACAAATATAAAATCAATAAACATACTATGAGTTTACATTGATGTACATGTTAATAAGAAGAGGAGAGGAATAGGGAGAGTTTAGGGATTTTTTATGCAAGTATAGTTATGACAACATATTCAAAATCATATTATATCATAAACAAACAATGTATATGTTGTAACTGGGAAAATGCCTGATAGCAACAAGGTTGGTAGGGCTTGTTGGGAACCTCCCTGACAGATTGGGTTGGTGATTAACCTCCCTAGCGCACTGCTGAGGTCCAGATTTCTGTACCAAAAGTGCACCATAGACTTGAATAAAGATTTTGTAGTAATATGCCTGTAACTTCCAAAAATTTATCTGTACAAGGGTCTAGTAGACATCCTGAATATAAAAATGTTTGAAACACACAATTATGTAAAACAAATAAAAAATTTTTAAAATATATATAAATAAAAGGTATAATTTGAATGATAAAATCTCAAAAATTTTGTATGAAAGAATACAAAACAGTATGTATTTATATTTTGTTTACAATACATTTTTCATTCAATTGGAAATGTGTTTTTTTAACTTTGAATTGTATTGGATACAGTTATCACTGTATCCAGTACATTTTCCTTTGGCTCCCTCTCTCCCCTGGTGTGATGTACCTGGTGAAATCACACCAGTGGAGAGAGGGTTAAATGCAAAGGGGCACACTCACTCTTTAGATCGGAGCCGCCTAGCAGCGCTGAATGGTAAATCTGCCCTGCCAGTGCTCCGATCTTCGTAGGACAGCCCCATCTCGTCCAGTGCAATACTGACAGGACAGCACTGGACGAGATGGTTCCATCAGGAATGGCAGGGGGGGGGGGGGTTAATGATGTCTGAACATGGTCCATGGATGTTTGCAAATCTCTGCAGACAAAATTGGCCAAGCGTTGTGGGGCATGGATGGTGGTACAGTAGTTTTGTGGGGTTCCCCTTTAACAAGAGGACCTTTGGATCCAGCTCCCCACCCTAATGAATCCCCAGGATCTCTTTCTCATTCAGATGAGGTATGAAAAATAAGGTCTAGAAAAAAGACACCACACATAAAAAATATTATAATTAAAATTTCTGCCATTCCAAAGAATTGACTGAACAGTACTACACAGTTGTAAAACCTTCTCCTCCCAAGAAGGGTCACGTGTCCCACAAAGGTGGGCTCTTCCTTGAAGTCCGGCAACTAAACGAAGATTCAGATGCGGGGTGGATTGATATCAGTATGGTGGTTCCCACATTCTCGGTGCACATGTGATGACCTCATATTTCCGCATATGGGTCTGCAACTGTCTTTCTCCAAAATTATGAGGTGCGGTCTGGTGAGTCTTATAGTTTGAAAGATCCAACATCTTTGGCACAGAGAAGATGCAGTTTACTGAATAAAAGAGGTTGAAGCTGTCACAGAGTGAAAGTGTTCTGATAAATCTGATCTGATAAAATCATACAAGGTTTAGAGGTTCACCTTTGTCATTTGCCAGCCTCCTTGAACGCTAGCATATACAGCTGTTTATTTCAGGATGTATCTTGAACCAGAATAAGACTCATTTATCCTGAATAGTTAGTAGCCTAGTCATGGTTTACCCGGTTGTACTCTCTGCTGTTTATTAAACCTAATATTAATAATATGCACATAGTTTACATGATTGGTAAAGTGAAAAAAATAGACATGGTTGGTTGTGTTTTCTATAAAAGCCAATGAATGGCCAAATATTCTTCTCCAAACACATTCCAAAATTTTGTGGAAAGCCTTCCTAAAAGCATGGAAGTAGTTCTGGCTGTAAAGCGCATTTAACTAATCTAAGAGGGGCAGTGGAGGAACACCTGATGCTAGATCCCATAGTCTAAAGCTTGGCATAAATGGCTCAATTTTCCTGTGATCATTGTACGAGCGATCGTAACATGCAAGCTCAAAAATTTCTGATCATTTGTACCACGACTGCAGTGCATAGCATACAAGGTGGGGATTCCATTGCTGTTCCTTCATAACGGTGATTGAAAATACTGACATGTCTGATCTCTGTTTCCTCGATTTCTTGGTCGATCGCTAAGGTGGGCAACCATCAATTCCCAAACGACTGATTGCTGCAAACACACGCCGTGTGCATGGTCAGTTATTTTGCAGATAAATAAAAATAATGATGCAGGAGGATTTAGGAAGGAGTTACTTATTGATGACTAATAGTTCCTTTATCATATGAAAGGAAACAAATAATATATATCAAATATAGATTTTTTTATTGAGGAAATAACAGTTAAATAAATGGAACCTGTCAGCATTTTAGCTATAAAGCTCTCATACACTGAGTTTGAAATGTCTTGATAAATTCTGAGCAATCAAAATACTTGGATAAATTGCTTTCTATCATGCTCAGAGCAGCTTCAATAGCCTAAAAAGATATAAATGAGAAATTACCAGGATGGTACTCATGACCTTGTTTAACTGCTAAAAGATTTTATCGATACATGTAATTCAGTTTCTCCATTTTACTCGGAAAATATATTGTACTTAAGGTATAAATGCACCCTTTATAAATCTATTAAAGGTCAACATGGTATATATGTATTGTTTAGATATTTCAGTAAATATTTATGTTTAGCCGTTTTTTGTTTTTTTTTAAAGTGCTTTGGACAACATCTTTAGGCTTTGTTTCCATTGTACGCCGGGACCCGTACGCTAAGCGTATACGCTAGCAGGGGTCCCGACGTATCTCCGACGTATCTCACAGACCTTTGCCTGCCGGCGGACGGTCTGTCTTCATTGCGCTGAGCTCATCCGCCGGTGTCAGGCTGAACGTAGTCGAGTACGTTCAGCCTGACACCGGCGGATGTGTAAACAGACCATCCGCCGGCAGGCAAAGGTCTGTGAGATACGTCGGAGATACGTCGGGACCCCTGCTAGCGTATACGCTTAGCGTACGGGTCCCGGCGTACAATGGAAACAAGCCCTTAGTATGAAGGTGGGCCCATGTGGTTCTATTTTTCTGTTCCATCGGTTTAATAACTAATCATTTAGGTTGATATATTGGAAATCAATTCCTTTTTACTGAATTTATCATTGATTGATTGACCAAAACTGATCTAGATCAAACATAAAACGGAAAGAGATTTGATCATTCATGTAGGAAACATTTAGTAGATCATATAATGTGTAATATTTCTTTTTTTGCTTTTGATCAAATGGTCATCCAGGTGGATTATGGAGCATGCACACAGGCCTTTGGAAAGGAATGGGTGTGCATCCTACCATATTATGTAGTAGTGCCATCTGTCACAGTTAAACTGAAAGTTGATCATGTCGATGTCTATCAAATCAAAGATTGATCAAGCAAAAATGTATGTGTGAATGGCTAGCTTTAGTTAGCACAATTCAACATAAGTTATAGTTTTTTATAAACTGCAGGTCTACCAGAAGAGAAGTTAAGGTAAAATTAAAGCTGTTCCCCTGAAAAATATATAATTTATTTTTTAATTGTAGGAAGCTTTCTCAATGTATTTAAAATGCAGTTCCTTATTCAGTATGCCACTTTAACAGACTATCAAACTATCAAACTTTTCTCCCAAATGAAATATATGCATGATAGTGCTTAGGAAGTACAATTTTAATTTTTTTTCAATTAGGACCATCACAGTGACATAAAAACAGATGGCAATGAAACCTAAAGATTAAATTTTTTTAAATAACAGTGTAAATTGCATTAACATTTTAAAGCTTTTAAGATATTAGGGATCTGATTTTATCTATTCTGTAACCCCTTTCCACCCTCAATCTGCTTAGAATTACTCTTCTTTGAGAACCAGCAGCTACAACTGACACAAATCAGGCTGTAACTTTTATCTTGGGTCTTATGTGATCATATGGGATGACTAGAATGTATGGTAACACACCATGATAAAGATATATGTTAACACGTTGGCTTCATCTGATTCGATTTTCTTTATTAGTTATTTTAACACATATCCAAATAACATATACATATCCACCGCCCTTCTTGACATAAACATACATTCACAACGCGTATATCACATTTTATGTTGTTAGTAGCCTAATTTTAGCTTTCATCCTATTATCATTATAATTTCATTTACAATTTCAATATTCTTCAAAAACCATATCCCAACACGACACGAGAGCCTTGTCCACAATCTCCTTTTTTTCCTCTTGTCTTAATCAGATTCTCTGATTGCCTTCGTATTTCCCTATTGCCCTCTTCCCTTACATCTTTTTCTTTCCTTTCCTTTTTTAAATAAGCATCCAATTGCTCCCAAATGTCCTCAAATGCCCTTATTCTTTCCTGCTGACATGCTGTTAAATACTCCATGGTTCTTACTTCTATGATTCTTGCTAGCAATTCACTCATTGTAGGGGGATGGCTTGATTTCCAATGTTTTGCTATTAAACATCTTGTTGCTGTTAGTATATGTTGGAGTATTTTATTTTGTCTGTTATTAAGATTTTTAATCTTAACCCCTAAAATATATGTTTTAATATCTGCCACAATTTCCTTATCCACCAGGGCCTCCATCATCGCATTTACCCCTCTCCATAGATCATTCAGTTTTGGACAGCTCCAGAAAATATGTTCCACTGTTCCTATGTTTCTTTTGCAGTGCCAACAGAGGCCTGATGACTGTGAATATATCTCCTGGAGCTTATCTGGGGTATAATACCAATGAAGAAGCAGTTTATATAGATTTTCCCTATGGATTACACATATTGATGTTTTCCCGGCATTCCTCCAGATTTCCTTCCACTCCCCTTCGTCTATGTCCACTATCTTTTCCTATTTTCCTACATATGATGGTTTTTCTTCTTTATCTTTCTCCAGTATTTTATACACTGTAGATATATAAGACCTATCTAATTGTCCTGAGCTCATGGCCTTTTCGAATGGGGTCAAATCCGGGTACTTGCTCTTCCCTTGTCCAGTTGAGTAATATTGTCTAATCTGCAGGTATGTGAATCTTTAAGATTCTGGGAGATTTCTCTGGGTCTGCAGTTCCTCAAATGTTTCCATCCTTCCCTGGTCGTCCAACATTATTCCTAGCTTATCTATCCCTGCCTCCTCCCAGACCCTTCGCCTCCTCTTGTTTCATCCAACCGGGATCAGGGGGTTGTCTATCAATGATTCTAGCCTTGATGTTTTGTTTTTTAAACCGTATTTTTCTCCTATTAGCTCCCATTATTTTATTATATGGTTAGTTGGTCCGGTCCTTTTAGTAATTTGAGTTCTTACTCCCCTACCCCATATCCATGGTCTCATATCTCTAATTT
>CM070032.1:114198869-114226583 GCA_036250615.1 Ptychadena robeensis | reverse complement strand
CTCCCTACAAATCCTTATTGCGACACATGGTCAATGCGGCACGAACAATCGTTCCCAGGCGATGGAAACAATCAGTTGCCCCCTCTGTTGCAGAGTGGAAGGCTCAGGTTTCCTACGTTTGTCAGATGGAGGAGTTCCTACATACCAAGGCTGATACACTTAAGCGTTTCACCAAAATGTGGAGCCTTTGGCTCTTGAAATGCAAAGACATCCGTTGACTGCTGGGTCTCATTGGGTGCGGGTGAAGGGGGGGAGAGGCCCATGGAGGTTTTCCCCTCCTCTCCGAATGGCTGTTTGGATCCGCTGTTTGTTTCCGGTAGGTTAGATACCACTGGCGGGGGATTCTTCTTCTGCGGGTATGAGGGGCCCTCTTGCAGTGCACCGAGGGGCTTTATAAGTTTATATGTTTATATGGTTACGAGTCCATGTCTCTCCGTATCTGAGAATTTGGACATCTCTGTCATTTATGCACTGTCTTTATTACTGTGTGTTTTGTATTGCCGACCTGCTGTGGGTCGTTTTGTTTATTTTTGTATGATGCAAAATTTCCTAAATAAAAATTTTTACTGGAAAAAAAAAAATACGTCATTACAGGTCTATCGGGCTAAAGCCCCAAAACCCACTGGTGGATGCCTAATATTGCATCCATGGGTCAGTTGGGATTTTTGCTAATTAACAGCGCAAGTAAATGAGCACTAAGTTAAGTTATGCTAATGTTAAACAATGCACTCAAAATAAAGGAGGTACAATGGTGATCTCCACCTTGGAGATATGTTTAAATATTTAAACTTATATGTTTATAAGTTTAAATATTTTACTTACCAAAGGTAAGTAAAATTGATTATATAGAATGGATATAAGTTAAAATAGAACTAGTGGCAAAATTAAAAAGACATTATGATGCACACTGTCCCTAGCAGTTACATGTAGAGTCTACCTCTCTTTCTCTCTTCTAGCTTTGGAAGACTGAACAGAAGGAAAACTAACAGGGCTGAGACAAACCATTCATCAGGGCTGTTAACAATGCATGTTAAGACATACCATAATGCAAGTTTCTGTTTGAGCTAGAAAACCAAATAGTTAGTGATGGCCAAACTTCGGCCAGGTCTGTCCACGAACAGGCGGATCGGACTTTGTTCGCGGAAAGATTCAAATTCCCCGCATGTTCACGGGAATTTGAATAGAAAAAAATGGAACTGACGTCACAGACGTCCCTTCTGGTACCTGGAAAGCACAGTTATCGATTTCTTTCACGAGGGACCAGCCTCTCTGTGGTCTCTTGTGAAAGAATTCTTCCACTGGATGGATCTTTCTGCTCCTGGTCCGGCCAGCAGAACAATAGTCACCTTCTTCCCACCAGTGAACAGGGTAGGTCGAACACCCGTACATGTTATGTTCGCGGCCTTGCAGACAGTTCGGCCATCACTACATAGTTATAGAGAGGAACAGTTTTATGTTTCACTAAAAACTTTCTTTTTATTAGAAGAAATGGTTATACCCGTAAGTAGCTATTTAAAACACCTAATTGTTCTCCAAAATAAAATGTAGGCAAGTATGTTATGATCCAGTATTGTATAATGCCATTATATAGTCATAAAAAATTAGAAAAGGAAAGTAAAGACAAGAATTGTTTGACAACAAAGCTTTGCTATGTCTCACAGAGCTGTGAATTTAAAAAAATGTTCTAATACTGATTAGATGAGAAAGCAAAGAAATAACCTCATCAGTTATCTGCAGACTTGACAAAGCTGTATTGCTTTGACTTTAGAGGAGAATTATAAAAGGTTACAGCCTAGCCATTCATATAATCATCAATGTTTATTGTCAGGCATCAGACAGATAACACTGTACAAGAAGATAATGATTATTGTAGAAACAGAAATACAGAAACAAGTAACTGTGATAAAGATCCAATTAAAAACATGGCCAAGATCAAGACATATGTGATGACAGTTCTTTAACTTCTCTTTTAATGTCAGGGATGTGGCCTATGTAAAGAAAATATCTGTTACTTGTAGATATGGTTGCAAAACTTCAACTAGTTTATTTGAGAGATAAATGCACAGCTCTGAACAAAGTATCATCACCAAACTTTGCGGGAGATGTAGATAAGGGCTGTGGAAACATTACAAAAAATAATAATAAGTTGCATAAATTAAGTTTAAAGTTATGTCAAATTTTGACCACCCTAGCGGTCAGGACGGCACCATCTCGTCCAGCGCTGCTACTGCTACTATAGCACTGGACAAGATGGTGCCGTCCAGTACACATCGGGGCTCTGGGAGCGCATACTTCCCCAATGCGACATGCCTCCTTGGAATCTCTGTCTCTTCCCCCCCCTCCCCCATCTAAGTGACGTGATGATGTTACATGGCGGGGGCGGCGGGAGATTTGAAAAGTAAATTGCACAAAAGCAGTTTTCTATGAAGAATTCTGCTTTCAATGTGCACCTATGTAATAAACATCGCCCAAATAAAGTCTCTGGTGCCCCAGATGTGCCCATTTGCAGTAACCCTCTCTTCCCTGGTGGGATTTTACCACATCCATCACACCAGGTTAGAGAGGGTTAACTGAAAATGGGCACATCTGGGGCACCAGAGACTTTATTTGGGTGAGATTTAGTACATAGCAGCATAGCTTTGTGCCCTGATTTTTGTGTTTTCTCATTAATTTGATTAAAAAAAAAATTATTTTATAACTGTTTCTTTCAAACATTATTAAATTCAGGGTGTCTATTAGACCCTTGTACGCACATATTTTGGGAAGTTTGCATTAGGGTATGAATCTACAGCGTGGTCACATAAACATTACCGGCCCGGCGGAACCTCTGAGCCAATCTGCCGATGCAGGGGTTAATGTAGTGCAGTACGTTAACCCCTGCATTGGCAGATGTGTGAACAGAGCATCTGCTGGGCAGGTAATGTGTTTGTGATCTGTATGGACCCCCGCCAAGCACTGTGCTTAATGCAGGGGTCCGGACATATCACACAATGCTGTGGAGTCATACCCTTAATGTGGATTTTCATAGGCTTTGGCAGTTCTGACAGTCAGGTTGTTCCATGCTACTTTACTTCTTAAGGTGAACTTTAAACTGAAAGATTCAGTACAAGTTTAAAAAAAATTTCTTTGGAATAAAATGCTTAGTCAAGGCAATTTAAATGTTACATCGCAAAATCCCTGATTGATGTATTTGGTTGGTTACGTTTTACTTAATAAAGGAGTTTTAACGCTCCAGTAAATTGCCTTGTTGTTGCCATGTTTTCTATCCAGCACTTTTGTGGTGGTCGAGCTTGATTATCCTAAAGCTAGCTATTCAGTCTAATATGCATAAAACTAGCCCATTTTAGATGCAAAATATAAATTTTACCTATCTTTTTATATCTTTAGGTAACTAATAAACCATTATTATAGATATACCAGCGTTTAAGCACTACATTTATTATGCATTGTATACTCAATTTCAAAATGACTTCAAAGTAAAGATAGCATTAAAGTTGCTAACAGTATCACAAAGCTTGACAGCAGAAATCATCTATTAGTTTCTGTACCAGATATTTGATTGACAGCTTTTGCTAGAACATTTTTGAGAGATCATACAATTATCACAGCTGAGCTTTAAAAAAAATGCAAAGACTAAAAAATAACATGTTGTAAAAAAACAGATAAGAATCAATTTTATGTTGTGGGCCAAACATGTATGCCATTTTACATAATGGTGTCTTTCATTTGTTAGAGATTTCAGGGACAATATATAAGCACACTGCCAGGTACCCAATAACTAAAGCTAGCTATTAACCTCCTGGGTGTTTGGCCTGAGTTAACTTACCTGTCCACAGGATTTCCCCGCCGATCGCACCATAGACCTTCATGTAAATAGAGGTGCATCGCCTTTTACCAGCATAACTCTGGCGTTATGCATGGGACCTCCATTTGTGTAATGCCCAGGAGGTGAATAAAAACATTTAATAACAGGTAGCTCCTAAAAAGAAATGTAAAGTACATTTTAAATACAAATAAGTAGATACTTTTGATAACATTAGTTTTTTCCTAAAGCACCCCCAAACTCAGAAACCAAAACCTTTTTACTTACAGCTGACATGTCCCAATGGTTTAAAGTTTGACCATTCATGGTCAAAGATCTAGGCATCCTATTATATCTAGCTAGCTTTCTGCTTTAGAATTGTTACTGCCATTTTCTCAACAATAAAGATATATTTTTACTGTAACCAAACAAAAAATAAATTCAATACATTGTAATTTTTTTTTCATTCTCGTTTGTCATCTGCACCCTGAAAGACCCTGAAAGATGCTGCATGAGACCTGCCATTTATTGTTCAAACTATGCTTACCACAGCAGCCCACAAGACCTCGGGATAACAGCGTTATCCAGGTCCACAGTGCCTGCGCACAGTGGATGTTCAGACACGGTCTGTGCCGGAAGGGAGCACATTGCGGTCAGGGTGCATCTAACCTGAGAGTTTTCTCCAAGGCCCCTGGGGGCCAACACTAGCAAGTCTGGAAAATCCCTGAGTGGAGACTTCTATTTTAATGATTTCAGTATATAACCTATCATCCGAATCATGTCGTTCTGAGTGTCGCTCCCTGAGGAAGCCCCGGACTGTTAGGGGTGAAACGTGTCGGAACTAGTAACCATCATTCGACACCAGACACCAACTTGAGTCCCCCCTTTTGGGACCCAGGCAACCTCATTCCCTCCATGTTTGGATGGAACTGATGGTCCTGGCTTTGTGACTCCTATGACACCCATGGAACCCATAGGGAACAAGGGGTCAAGGAGATAATTATTTGACACTGTATGTTCATAATTCATATTTATGAGGCGAACTCTCTATTACATTTTGTATGTTTTTACTAGGGTTGTATTGTAATACTATTTTATTCATGGATGGTCAAGAGTGAATAAAGACCAATTTTATTCAAAACATTCTTTGGTAGTCTCTACTGTGCCTTAAAAGCCCCACCCTTGCCCCAACATTATTCTTTTGTTTTTGTCATTTATTTATTGTAATTGATTTGTTTTTGCTTATTGGGGAAGAAGCTTTTTCAATTATAGAAATTATACTGGCTTTTTCCTGTGTCTTATGTCTATGATCTTGACAATGAATACAGTTGCTGTGTGCGGCTTTAACTTTCTTAGGGTTCTTGCTGTGAGAAACTATTACATGTCCACTGGAAATGATATAACAATTGTACTTTCATTTTGTGATCCCTGTGTCATTGTGTAATCTGAAGGTCTGTAAATATAACTGAAATGGTTTTCATATATATAAGTGAAAACTAGCTAATTCATTTAGCAGAAATTTTGTTGTTCTTCAAATATAAAAATATAATGTCAATTTTAAAATACAAACTAACTGGGTTTTTAAGGTTTTTCTTTTTTAAAGAATTGTATGTCATTATTATGCTAGTTATATTCTGATAACTGAAGATATAAAAGTTTTTGATAGTAAGTTATAATGAAATAATCAGCTCAATGTTATTTCACTAAGCTGTTTCTAAGTCACAGAGACACCTGTGATCCAATACTAGTGAAATGTGACTACTGATGTCTGATCATTACTGTTGTCAATGTCAACTTAGCTGAAGATCTGTCATCACAAAAGACACAACTGTGAGCATCGGCATCAGCTCCTTCTGAGTTCCATATATCTCTAAAATGCAGTATAATTATAATAATAATAGACACAAATGCTGTAGAAAAACTATCATTTTTTTATTCACCAAAACAATAAATGTTAGACCTATAGGCAACTAATAGAAGTTTGCCTGAAAGAAGCAATGGGGAAGAGACAGAAGCCAAAACAACACATATAGTTTCCATTTTATTTCCATGCAATGATATTTGATATATAAATTATTTGATATTTGTAGTTGTTTTTTCATTATTTATGTATTTATTTACATATTTTTGGTACTGTTCCTTACCACAATGAATTGTAAATTGAACAACATTGAGATTGTATTCATTAAGTTCAACAAAATGTATAAATGTACAAACATGTGAGGATCTAAAGCCTTTTACAATACAATAACTTCATTTCATGGACTCAAAAGTAATTGCACAAATTAAAAAACTGAAAATGTTTACTTGGTTGAAAACCCTTGGCTGGCAATGACAGCCTAGAGTCTTGTACTCATGCAACTCACCAGGTGCTGTGACTTCGTGGGACACAGACATCGCTGAAAATCCAGGGAAGATACCATCCCTTCGTGGTACGTTGACACTTTGGGGGAAGTGATCGCGTTACAATACTTACAATCATTTTTCGTGGTATGATTACTAGGTCTAAACTTTTTAATCACACTTGTGAATGGATAAGAGGTCCTTGGGATTTTTTTTTCTTGTTTCTAGTGAATGAGGGGGGAGGGGAGTGGTCTGGGTGGCTGGCATATTTGATTATACTAGAAAATGTGACTGTGCCTTCATTATGCTTAAAGAGAGGCGAACCAATCAGCAGATGTGTCCACATGATGTTCGCAGCAAACCGACTGTTGGGTGCACATTATGGCCATCACCAGATACCACCTTACTGAACCAATTGGATTTCTGACATCCCTAACAAGAGTCACTTATAATGACCTTTTACATGACCAGACCAACTTTAAGAGCCTTACAAACCCACAACTGCCATGACAAGTTTTGAAACAGATAAACAGAAGAAAACTGAGAGAGATAGAAAACTATCCTTCCAACTTAAGTGTTGTGAACTCCCCTGCCACACTCAACTGCAGGAAGACCTCTCGTACCAACTGAACCAGCCCAATCGAGTACAAAATAACATATCTATGCACTTTAATATTAAGTAACCTTTAGTATGTCAAGACCTTGTTGGTTGAAAGTAACTAGGTTAAATAAGCAATCCCGAAAAAAACATGTTAAAAAAGTAGATACTGTTTAATAATATGCTGCCCTATTTAATACATAATATATGGCCTCTTATGTAATTGTGTATGGATTCCTGCACATGTATTTTTTATTCAATCTAATGTTAACTAAAACACATCAATAGATGTTTACATATGAAATATAATGTGTCCATCTGTCTTTCATAAATGTCAATACTGCTAACTAATTACAGTGCATTTAACTAGGTTGAAAGAAAAATGTGTAAATGGCATAATTATCCAATATATTAGATGTGCATGAATTCTTTTAGATGAAAATTGTTTCTGATGCATTAGTATGGGTTAGTTACAGTTGTATTTTACATACTGTATCTTTAATCTTTAAACCATTAATACATCTTCTCACTAATAAAATATGTGTGAATTGTGTTTTTTTTTTATTGAAATGCAAGGAGTTATGCACAGACATGATCACCATGTATGAAATTCAACAGTGCATGCAGACTGTAGCATGGGTAGATTACCATGAATATGCTTAAACACGGTAAACACAGTTTCCTTACCATTAATAGAAACATTTCTTTAGTAAATCACTGCTTTTGAGTATTTTATGCTAAGCTGAGTCGCAATAATAAATGAAAAGCATGATTCTGCATATTCAAAGAAATGTTGGTCCATAGAGGGAAAGACATGTTGCTTTTAAATCAGCTACTAGAATGGCACTATTTATGCTCAAGTTAATGATGAACTTTGGGTTATGATAGAAAGATAAAAGTTATTAACAATGGTGGTCTGTTTATCAGCAAGACTTCATGAGTACTACTAATAGTTCTTGGATTTGGGCTAATTTTTTAAAAAATTCGACCATTTCGACTATTTCGAGTTAATTGCAAAGCCCCTGAACATGGTATCATCACCAAACTTGCTGGAGATGTAGGGAATGGTTGGGGGTATACTGCAAAAAAGAAAGTATGTCTCTAACACAAAAGGTTTTTGCACAAATGAAGTTCAAAGTCAAGTCAAAATTTTGAAAATCGGAATTTCGACTTTTACTTTGAACCTAATTTATGCAGAAACTACATGTGCTAGAGCAAAACTTTTTTTCTCAAATGTTCCCACAATCCTTCTCTACATTTACAGCAATTTTGGTTATGATACCATTATCAGGGGCTTTGCAATGAGCTCACAAATTTAGCAAGTCGAACCATATCTAAATATGAGGTCTTATTGTTAACTTTTGCTTGTTCCAGACTCAACGTTTAACCACCTGGATGGTTAGCCAAGTAGAGAACCCGGTCTTACAGTAAAAAGCCAGCTCCGAAAACCGGAAGTGACGTCAGTGAGGTAATCGTAACCAGGAACTATGCGTTCCAGGCACTGGATGTGACGTCACATGTTTCCCCAAAGCTGGCAGGGAATTTGAATCTGCCCGTGAACAGGCGGACGGCGGACTATTTTAAAAGTCTGAACCAGCCTGTTCATGGAGGGACCTAGGGGAAGTTCAGCCATCAATACTTCCCAGCGTGGCTCAGTGATATTGAGGTCAGGAGACAGAGATGACCATTCCAGAAATTTCCCTTTATTTTAGTTAAACTTGTTTTGCATAGTCAGGTTGGAATGTCCAAGTATGTCCCATGCGCAGCTTTCCTACAAATTTTCCTTCTGTATTTTTTCATAATTTACTGCATTCATGTTGCCGTCAATTCGGACCAAATATCTTGTGCCTTTACACCTCATCCATCCCCAAAACATCAGCAATCCACCACCATGTCTCACAGTAAGAATGGTGTACCTTTTATCACAGCTTGTGCAAAGTACACTTTGCTATGGATGACAGATTCCAAAATGCTATTTGTGTCAACATTTTGTGTATCTAGGTGTGGCTAATAACTAGTCTTTTTCTGTCTAGTCTTTTTCTGTCACTTTCTATCTACATGCACTTGTTTAAGTATTTGCTGGACTTACCTTCTCTTGGCCAGCATAGCGGTTGCAGTGTGAATGACAAAACATAGTGCTCTTCCACGCGTTATGGGCTGTGATTGGTATAAAGGCTTGCCGTTGAAGACCTATGTATAATACACTGCACTAAACTATATATCATGCACTCAATATACCTTGTTTTTTTAACTCACTGCTGTATGCTGGTTGGATGTGCTGCCGTTTGTACTTTCAAGATACTTACATTAGAAACTCAAATTGCAGAGCATCCAAAAAGGCCAATTCCCTTAAGTTTCCATTGTTGCTGCATCCATGATGTGGATAGTTACCATTGCCTATCCATTTACAAGACTCTATGAGTCTATAAAAACTTCAGGAAACCAGAAACTTTGATGACATAATGACAAGGGAAAGCAAAAAGGACAACTGGTGGTGGGCTTGGATGGTAGCACTAAATCTCCACACTTCACTCCTGAAGGAGGCTCTGACAAAAGATATCCTGAACCATCGTCAATGTGTGGACCTTCCTATATCCAGGTCCTCCCCAATCTGTGCTAGAGTTTTACATAATAAATAAATAAACCAAAGTTAAAGCAACAATGTAATAACTTAGACCTTTATATATTTTATAGAAATCAATTTTTCTGGTTTTAATATAAATCAGTATAAAATCTACAAAATATTACTAAAAAGAAAAAATATTACTCTCATTTTACTAGCAGAAGGGTTAAAAATGTAAAAGCTGTAAACACAACACTAGCTGTGGTTTTTAGCTGGTTGTCTAGTCCATCTGGTACTTCAACACCCTACATTGTAGAATATGATTTCATAAAGTAAAAGTGCAGCATATTAAGTTAATTAATGACAACCTATGATAGTGAAAGATGCAAGCTTTAAATAATGTAGTATCTGCTTGGAGCATCCATTTAGATGAGCCATAAAAAGTGGTTGTAACAGACAGATTGGTGCTGTTTATCCTTGATATTGCCATATGCACTAAAATGTCAGTTCCTGCAGTTCGGCACAGTGTGACAGGATATATAAAGTGCCATTTGGGGAAATTGCTTTGGCTGTGTATGAGAGTTCCATTAAACTGGAATTAGTATTCAGCGGATAGTTTGTAAGGTTACACTGGATAAATGGTCCAGCAAATGGTGGCAAATGAGCTACAAAGAATTTTATATTGGAAAGGTTTTATATCTATTATGTGGCAATTTAGACTGTATAAGAGCATGTGTTAGAAAACACATTGAACCATATTAAAAGTATATTTTTAAAGTACCATACTTATCAATGTAATTCCATGGTTGGTATTTTGCAAATACAATACACATAATGTTATTAAATGTCAAGAGTGATGGCTGGAAATATGCATTTGCGGTATTATTTTTATCCACTGCTTGGCCAGGACACAAGAGGAAACCATGTTTGACATTTAGTCATTAAGTTATGGGTCTATCACGGTGATCTGCACACCCTATCAAGATTTAGCATGGAAAAAGTAACTATTTACTTTTAATAACTAATTGTAACTTTACTGACCTCTGTTACTATATCAGAGCAACAAAATGACTCATACAATTAGCATAGACAAGTGCAATACAAGGGAAAATATCACCTACAGTAAATTTCACAACAGAGACTAGACACATTGGAATGAATATATTGTATACAGATGCAGTTGATTTATTCTCTCTTCCTGACCCAAGTGGTTATGAAGGGGTCTTGGCCTTTGCAGTTAGCCTTTTTCTTCTACATTATTTTATGCCTAAGTTGGCTATGTCTGCATTGATATATTGCATCCATCGCATATGTGTTCTTCTAATCTTTCTTTCATTATACTTTTAGTCATGCTTTCTTCTTCTATTCTCTTCAATCCCCTGCTACCTAATGTGCTGGCCTTTGATATGTCTAACAATATTTTGTCCTTGTAGTATTTCCCTCAGCTCATACTTAAAACATATTCTCCAGATAGCATTTTCTATTACTGGTCCAGTCATTATTATTATTATTCCTCTTTTTTTTCTTTTTTTTAAAGGCAGAGAAATAAAAGGCAATCCTTGACTCTCTTAATTTTAAAATCAGATCAGTCATCACTAATTAGTATTACTGGACATTTTACAACCCAGGACAGACCACAATGGACACATGCTGTCTAAATCACTCCTGGTACCATCATTAAGAGGAAAGAGAAGGGTTTTCAAAGTGATAACACATTTTTAGGCATGTTGTACAAGGGATATAAAAACATAACGCATATCATACTTTTATCTTGTTCTGTCTCCCACTGGCAATCTCTAACTAGAGTTCTTGGGATAGATGATTCTATTTTGGATGGCAACTAATAATTGTTATGCAAGTCAAACACTTTCTTCTTCCTTCCCTACAGTCCTTCTAGCTGTTCAGCAGCTCTCAAGCTAAAACAGACTTTAAAAGAAGCAGAAGGACACAAGCACACAAGCTAACTTTGTTTTGACTTTTGACCTTGACTTTTGCTTTCCAGCACTGCCACAGCTAGTTACATCTTAATCTCTATTGGTTGCCTAAGGCAACATTTTGGTAATTGTATTTCAACCCAGAATCCTTTTAGTTGCATGAAACAACTGTGTTTCTGATGAAAAACTTGTTTTTCTTTTCCTCACTCAAAAGTCGAAAAAACTATAAATGTATTTTTGATAACTGAAGACGAAATTGTTTTTTTTGTACATTTATTTTATGCAGAAGTTTTGCAAGGTCAATTAAACTATCCACCAACATTTTGTATGCAAAGCATTTTGTGTCTCTTTTTCTTCCATGATTTTAAAGATACAGACTCATTGTGCATGTTTCCTGTTTTTATCAAGTTTATCAGAGAAAAGTCCCAAATTCAGTTACTTATACTACTAATATTGGATGCTATTTTATCAGGTAGATAAATCAATGGTCTACTCACAGGTTTTTACCTGAGCAGCAAAAGATCAGCAAATCATTTTACAAAACTCATAACTTTCAGGAAAAAAAATGCTGTTAGAATGGTTTTGTTTTTCTTCTGCTTTGATGAACAACCTCTGGATACACAAGTGTATACAAAAAAACATTAACACCAAAAGCTAACAGCCATTAGACACATCTATTATCGAAACATAGAAAACTCCTACCCTAACTATGGGAATTTAATTAGCAACCCCATGTACCAGAGAATTTGGATATCCAAACATATTTAAAATATTTTATTAAACCCCTAGCGGTCGTGACTAGTACAGCTCGTCCAGTGCTGACTTGCTCAAAGTGCACTGGACAAGCTGGACTCATCCAGCGTTGATCACTCACCTGTCCAAGCGTCCGCCCCGGCCCGATCGGCTCTCTGATGCTTCCTGGATCAAAGCAGATCCCCCCCCCCCCCCTGGTGTCACGTACGTAAAGACGTCACACCAGGGATTTTTGCATTTAAACCGCAATGAATACAGTTTTCTGCATAGAAAACTGTATTCACTGTGTTTTTTTTTCTAAAACTTACCCGAATGAAGCATCGGTGAAGCTTCACTTATGCTTCTGTGTAAGGTAGTGGATCCCTCCACCCCTGGTGGGACGTGCCTAATGAAGTCACACCGGGGCGGCGGGATTTTTGAATTCAAACTGAACAAGGTTTCCTGGGCGCTATCGGCGGACCCGATCCGCTTACCTATTCACAGCACCCAATGTTCCTGCGGTTTGCAGGGACATCCGGTGCTGTGGTTAGGTAAGCACATTGGGTCCACCGGCATCCCCATCAAGGAGGGGGTGCCGATCGTCCCGATAGTGCCCGGGGAACCCTGCAGCGCTCACTCACCTGTCCATGTGTCCGCGGCGGCCCCGATCGGCTGGCTGATGCTTCCTAAATTCAAGTAGATCCCTCCCCCTGGTGTCACCTAAGTAATGATGTCACACCGGAAGCCGGTGGGATTTTTAATACAGTTTTCTGCATAAGACCTCAGCAGTGTGAGGACCTCGTGACATAAGGGGGGGGGGATTTATAGGGGAATTGTACTGGATACAGTGATAACTGTATACAATACAATTCAAAGTAAAAAAAACAAACCACAACACACAGTAACAATTGAATAAAAATAAATATAAATACATACTGAAAACTATCATACAAAATAAGTATTTTAGAGATTTTATCATTTAAATTATACTTTATATACATGTTTTTTTTAATGTAATTTTTTACATAATTGTTTGTTACAAGCGGCTTGCATTGATTCACTGTGCTGCTATTGAACTTTCACCGATCAAATGTGTATCGATCTGTGTATGGGGTCCTTAACTTTTCACTTTTTATTTTGAAGAGTATAATGGCATTGCCCAAGAAATTACCTAATGCCATTTGTAATTTCAATGATTGCAGTTAATTGTTTAAAAAAATTAGCTATTAAATTTCCCTAAACAGGAAACAAACATTTAATTTAAACTCATCCATCAACTCGTGCAAAAAAAGATACATAATTGTTGTCATATATATCATATGTCTATGAATTATGTGACTAACACATGTTTCACATGTGATGTAGCTAAGCAAGGAAGGAAATTAAAATGTAATGCCCTGGGCCTCTAAAGTGGAAATATTTTTTGAGTTCCAGGACTTGTGTTCATAACGTGGAAGAGTACATAAAATATTAAGACATTATGTCAGACCCCCAGAGTGCGCTCCTCATGTGATTACTACTCCATATCACTCTGTCTCTACCACTGCTATGTTCTTCCTTTTTCTATTTAGATTTTTTTTTGCCATCTGCAGAATGCTGATTGTATGTTTGTGTGGCTGTCGGTAAAACATTACTAGCTTTTATAAGAAAAGAGCTATTATGTCAGAAGAGAAATACAGTCTCTTCTATCATTAGAAGAATATTTCACCAACATTGCTCTTGGTCCTATCCACAGTTCATCTGAAGGGTTCAATGGAGCGTAGCACCTTCAAACTCACTTCCTATTCTTTGAAAGACACACCCCTCTGTTGTGGATCCTCACACACTGAGTAGGGGATGGTAGTAAGAGGGGTCATATATAGGTCAGGTAGGAGGTCAATAGTAGGTTAGGTAAACAGGTTGTGCAGGAGGAGGCAGTGTTTGTTTGGATTACCTTATTGGTGGACAGTTTAGCAAGGAGGGAGTTTTGGTAGGCAGTGGAGGGTACGTATCCAGTTCTGGGTACCAGTTGCAGAAGGTTCAGGAGGTGAAAAGATTCCCGCCCACCCTCCATTAACCTTCTGGGTGTTCAGCCCGAGTTAACTCGAGCTGCTGTCACCTGCACCCAGATGGCTTGCAGGCAGCCCGGAGGCTTCCTGCTCTTCTGACCGTGTCCCCCACTGTCTGATCTTCAGATCCCGGTGTTTGGGATCACACCGGCGGGTGCGCAATGATGTCATAGGCAGGGGGAGGTGGGGGAACTTCAAAATAAAAAAAAATATATTTTTTTTTTGCTCTTTATGGTTTATCTTTCATTCTAACCTTGATTGGAGCGATTTTTTTTGCTAATTTATTAATAGTTAATAAAAAAAAAGGAACCTTTTATTACCTATTTATTATTATTATTGTTATTATACTTGATAATGGAAGTGGAAATATTTGGTGCAAAAAAGTTATTAATATGTTGAAAAGTTATTAATATGTTGGAAAATTATTAATGTTTTGGATTTGGAATAAATTTACGTAATATGTTGGAATGAACTGTTTTTGATTTCTTCAAGACGTCATAGCGCTGCTGGCACGTTTTGGGTCTTTGAAGGTGGACAGTTTGGGGTAACAAGGTTGGTGGGAACTATCTGAGTATGGTTTCTCTGGTTTTAGGTCAGTGGTGTGCGATCTCAGCAGGACCTGTGGGCAGCGTTAGTTGTCTTCGAGTCGGTGAGTGGCTCTGAACCAGTAAGGCTCAAGGGTATGGAAATGTTATTTAATATGTTATGTTTTGTGTTAATAAAAGGTGCCATGGTCCTTTAAAGCCACAGAAAGTGTGCAGTGTATTATTGAGGGGTATCAAGAGGGTCAGGTATGGAGGTCACAGCGTGGGTTAAAAAATGCAGGTCCATCTAATCTATCAATGTCATGTATCTTCATTGTATTACCCTCTTGTCATATGAAGAGCTTAAAATTCCTAAACACAGCTCCACAAGTTTTTGAGTTGAGTTTGGGCCAAGTCTTCCCTAGAAATGACTGGGAGGATATTGTCGGTAAATTTGTAAGTTTGATCACATAAACCACAAATAGAGCCAGAGAGATGTGTGTATGGTACAAATACAATGATATCCTAGATCTATCGATATTTAAAACTATAATAAATACAGAATAAAAGGGTTGCAAAACATTTTTTTTGCATATATTGCTAACATATCTATAAAACATATGTGAGATGGTTATCTGCTTCTGTTCTGAAGACATTACAAACACCTTTTTTTATAGACTAGATATTTTTGTGAGAATTTCTGCAGGGGGTAAGAGGTGAGCTTGGAGCTTGCAAGACACAGAAGCGACATCTACTTCCTTCAATTATGACTAATATGTCTATTACAGACAGGTAAAGGAAATGTATTTATCAAGGCTCCGGGAGGTTTTCTTAGCGGAATACAACCCACATAAAATTACTTTTTACAGCTGTCATTAAAATGTCAGGATTTGTGACCTAAAAAGCTTTTGAATGTGGTTTAGTCATATGCCATTTTTATTCTAATTGTAGTTTTTGACGAAAAGGTAGAGGTAAACTTTTACTTTAAGTTATTACAGGTTATAAGTAAGATCTATCAGTAAACCGATGATCTTCTGAAGCGAGTCTCGCAGTCATACTGTTCATGATATTTAGTATGTTTCTATTAGAAAGTTTAGTGTGACTTCAGATTCTTGTTATAGAGTTTTTTTATGTGCAATTTCTGCTTTAAACAGTATCATTAAGAAATTCTGTTTGCTGTCATTACTGACCTGGTTTAAAAAAATTTTTGGCTGGTTGGTGTTTGGATCCTCAGCCTGTGCCATAGGTGAATGCTTGCTTCAGGATCAGGAAGCAACAAACGCCAAAATGATCAGTTGGATAGCAAGGCAATGAGCATTCATTGGAATTAACTAGTAATGGCAGCTTTCATATTCTCTCGGTTAAAGTCCCACTTTTAATTTATACACTCCGAACTTTTTTTTAATTTTTTTTACAATTTTCTTTGAGTATTTTGTCAGCTTTAACTAGTAAACAAAAAAACATACATGGTTTGTGGAAAACCAAACCAAGCAGGACAAAGATTACTTACCGTATATACTTGAATATAAGCCGAATTTTTCAGCACCTGAAATGCGCTCAAAAAATGAAATTTGGCTTATATTCGGGTCAAAAAATGAAAATCGCTGCATTTTGTAGGTGGACTTTATGAGTGAATTGCAAAACCCCCAAACATGCTATCATCGCCAATTTGCTGGAGATGTAGAGAAGGGTTGTGGGAACATTTGAAAAAAAAATATTGCTCTAGCATATGTAGTTTTTGCATAAATTAGGTTCAAAGTCAAGTAAAGTTTGAACTTATTTTGTACAAAACCTTGATATGCTAGAGCAATATTTTTTTCTTTACAATGTTTCCACATCCCTTCTTTACATCTAGGCTTTTACTCGAGTGATTCAGTTTTTCCAGATAATTTTTCTAAAACTGGGTACCTCAGCTTATATTCGGTTTGGGTTATACTCAATTATATACGGTACTTATTTTACTAGACTGATCATATAACTAGCCATCTTTTCACTTCCCTGGCAGTACAATTATTTCTATTTCTTTTTTTTCTTCTTAAAAAACAAAGTTTTTATTGAATGTATGCATTTATCAGAGGGTAACATGAAGGCTGGGGGGAAACAAAGGTATGTTTTATGAGACGCAGCCCATCTGTATACACATTTAGTATTAGTAGCTTGTCATTGCAGCATCAGTTCTTAGAATAAACCATCTTAACACAAGCATTGGTATTTGGCAATAGTTAGTGGTATCCTTGACATTAATATTAAGAGTGTTACAGGTCCCATCCATGAGATGTTATCAATACCAATATATGAAGTATATTTATATTTCTTTTTTTTAAAGCAGTACAGAAATTTAAACAATTTACAATTTAATAATCACTGACCAACATTAGTGGAGGACATTACCAGCTTCTGACTTCTTACAGGACATTCCCCTTTAGCCTCCTCGATATAACATTTTAATGCTGAATGTTTTTTCCCAGTTTGTTTTGTCAAATAAACCTATGACATCTAATTATATGAATCATTTTAACTTTTATTATAGTTAAAGGATAAATTGTCATAGTAGACTGTAGTCTGTAGTCTGTGATGCCACTGGCTTTCTCAATTCAGAATGTACACCTGTAGCTAAGTGCAGCTAGGCTTAAGGGTTCTTGACTGGGCAGCATAGGATATGAGAGAGCTTAGGAGGGTTGTGTTAGAGGGCAGTGGGTGACGTCATGGTATTATAAGGGGTAGGAGGCAGGTACACACACAATACATGCACACTTACATTCTGAAGCTAGTTTCCCCATGGTCAGGGGACCTCCTCCTGACTTCTGATTGGGCGGCAGTGGTAGGGGATGGTGAGGACAGTATGTGCAGAGGTGAGAAGCGGTGAGAAGAAAACTGGCAGCCAAAAGGCAGCTGAGAGCTGTAGATCTCTCCTTTCCCTCTCTGGCTGAGCAATTTTCACTCGGAGGGCTCCAAGTTTGGGAACCACTGACTTATGCCAAAACTCATAATCAGTCTTTTTTACTTTGTTATTGTTGTCTCCTTCTCTTCTACTTCTCATTTAACAGTTCACTTTAATAGTCTGTAATCAAAACTACAAACTCAGCAGAAAATCTTTATTACTTATTGTGTTAATGTCAGGCAGAATTTTAACACAAACATATACCCAAATAATTATTAGAAGATACTTACTTATGTGGAGGTCCATTTTTTCTAACTGTGACAGCTTTTTAGTTTTGTTTTAATTGCAGACATGGTTGCAAAGTTGAAACACTTTAATATGTCTTTTATAGGTGTTTTCACACACACACACACACACGCACTGCTTTGATAAAATGAGTTTGTTCATATTCCTGTTATGTCATCTGGTGATGCACCGGTTGATTGTTCCACTAAGCAAATTGCCACAGCTGCATTTTTCTTTGTGTCTGCGATTTTACTAACGCATTCCGAGCAGGATGAGTTATAATTATGATTTTCGCCTTTTGATCTGGGACTGACAGTACACTCTCACTTCTCTGTGCACTGCAGGCAGCATAGAAGTTCTGTAAATCTTTGAAGTTTAGTGCGCCTTTGATGAACTAGCTAATTAGTTTAAGTTGTGCTTCCTTCTGAAGGTGTTTATAAACTGCTTTGTGCAGCTGCGTTTTCTCTGCCTTGCTGAGGCTGTAGTTCTGTTTGGGCGCTATTTAGAATGCTTTGGTATCATGTAAATGTTAATGTAAATGGGATACCAGGGATGTATGACCTGTGGGTACCCTAGATACTGACAAGCACTTTCCTGCTGGCTGGACATCTGGGAATCCCGCTGAACTCTTTCAACATGTAAATGCCGAAACATAGATGAACATATGCCTGCAGGACTTTTTATGATCAAACTAATTAACCCACATAAGACCCCCATTTGAACTCTAGCTCACTTTGCTAATTTACTAACTAATGATCAGATATGAAAATTAGACATACATCTTTACAGTGTAATTCTCCAACAACTTGAATGACCTGAAATTGTATTAATTTTTTTAAATGCTTGTCACTCTTAATAATCATTTATATTTGATAGTGCTAATTGAGGCTCTGAAACAAGAGGTCACAGCCAGATCAGTTCCTGCTGTGCTAAAAAAAAAGTTATACAAAATTGGTTGCATTAGACGTATTACGTATAGTAAATTCTAACTGGATTCCGCTTATATTAGTGTACTGTAAATGTGTACCTAAATATTAGTGTATTGTACATGAGTGTACTTGTAAATGATTTCTCTAAGATGTATTAATATTTCACAAATAGAATATCAATTTGGGGTAAGTGAACTGTAGTGTACAGTGGGGTGTGTAAGTTTGGGCAACCTTGTCAATGTTCATGATTTTCCTGTATAAAATGTTGGTTGTTACGATAAAAAAATTCAATTAAATATATAATATAGGAGACGCATGCAAAGTGATATTTCAGAAGTAAAACAAAGTTTATAGGGTTTACAGAAAGCATGCAATAATTGTTTAAATAAAATTAGGCAGGTGCTTACGTTTGGGCACCTTTGTCCTTTTACTGATTCCAAATGATTGAAAATCAAATTGGCTTGGTAAGCTCAGTGACCCCTGACCTCCACACATAGGTGAATCCAATTATGGAAAAAAGTATTTAAGGGGGGCAGTTGTAAGTTTCCCTCCTCTTTGAATATTCTCTAAAGAGTAGCAAGATGGGGGTCTCAAAACAGCTCTCAAATGACTTGAAAACAAAGATTGTTCACCATCATGGTTTAGGGGAAGGATACAGAAAGCTGTTTAAGAGATCTCATCTGTCTGTTTCCACAGTTAGGAACATTTTGAGGAAATGGAAGACCACAGGCACAGTTCAAGTTAAGGCTCCAAGTGGCAGACCAAGAAAAATTGTGGATAAACAGAAGTGATGACTGGTGAGAACAGTCACAGTCAACCCACAGACCAGCACCAAAGACCTACAACATCATCTTGTTGCAGACCAAGTCACGGTGCATTGTTCAACTATTCGGCGCACTTTACACAAGGAGATGCTGCATGCGAGAGTGATGCAGAGGAAGGCTTTTCTCCGCCCACAGCACAAACAGAGCAACTTGAGGTATGCTAAAGCATATTCGGGCAAGCTAGCTTCATTTTGGAATAAAGTGATGTGGACTGATGAAACTAAAATATTAGTTATTTGGGCATAACAAGGGACGCTATGCATGGAGGAAAAAGAACACAGCATTCCAGGAAAAACACCTACTACCTACAGTAAAATATGGTAGTGGGTCCATCATGATGTGGGCTGTGTGGCCAGTGCAGGGACTGGGAATCTTGTCAAAGTGGAGGGATTCATGGATTCCACTCAATATCATCAGATTCTGGAGACCAATGTCCAGGATTCAGTGACAAAGCTGAAGCTGCGTTGGGGCTTTATCTTTCAACATGACAACTGCTAAACACAAAATCTACTAAGGCATTCATGCAGAGGAACAAGTACAATGTTCTGGAATGGCCATCTCAGTAGTGATGAGCGGCATAGGCAACATTCGTATTCGCGGCATGCCGCAAATTTTATGGAAAACATTCGGAAAATATTCGCATTCGGCAATATTCAGGGTTTTTTTTATTGCGAATATCGGCAGTTTTTATTGCGAATTTTGCGCGCGCAATATTTGTTTAACATGGCGCGAATTTTTATGCGAATTATTAAAGTGACGATTTTCGCAATATTCGCATCACCCCCATATTCATTGAAAAAACTGTTGATGGTCGCAGGGAGTGTTGCTAAGCTCTTGTTGCAGCCTTCCCATTCTTCCACTTGCATTGAGAGGCATGTGTAATGGAGAAAAAATACAGAATGTCCGGAATTGCGAATATTCGGCAATATATTCACCATCTTCGCGAATTTAAGAATTTACGAATTGCTGATATTCGCGATTAATATTCGGAATCAGAATATTCGCGATCATCTCTACATCTCAGTCCCCAGACCTGAATATTATTGAAAATCTGTGGTGTCAATGAATATTGACAAGGTTGTCCAAACTAACACACCCCACTGTATGTATGACTGTAAAGATTATATATTATATAATATATTATATATTATATACAATTATTGTATTGTATTGTATATAATGTATTTATTTACATAAAAATATTCCTTTAAAATATCCTTTGCATGAATAGATGTTTATGGCTCAGTTTCAACTCATGCCACCTAACTTCACTTTAGTTTACAGTAAAGTAAATCAGGCTCTATGGTGCCATAAAGTACTGCCATCATCGACTGCTTTGCCTCTTCCATACAAGTGTATGTGAGATGCTTGTGCTGCATCCACAAAAATCAATGCTGCAGTCGCACTGCGTTGCTGTACTATACCACACCCCAGTGGGCAGTGGTAGACAGGGGAAAATGTAGAGGTGAAGGTGAATTGTGGGTTTATTTTGAAAAAGGGGCTTTATGGTGTACCTAAATCTTGCCTCAGACTATCCAAAATGTTGCATTCCTTAAAGTCTCTGTCTACCAAGCAACACCCTTCTCCCACTGAGTCTACAATAATCTGACTACTAATATCAATGCTGTATCAGTTAGGAGACCAATGACCAATTTGTAGCTGTATGTATTACTGTCTCTACTCTTATAAATATGTCTATGGGACAAAGTAATAAGAGAAGTAATTGCTAAGGTTTTGCAGTACCAACTAAGCATGGGTAATACATTCTTCTCACACTTTTTTGTTGTTTTAAGTCGTTTTTAATGTCATTGTTATCCTTATTTGAAGTGTGGGATCTGTGGAGATATTACTAGAGATTTAGGACAAGGTAGTAGTTTATGTTTCCTCAAGTACCGCGTCAGCTAAACTGGTGAAATGGGAAGTGAAACATAAGTGTTCTAGTTTCTCTTTAAGATGGTAATGGGAATGCAACAAGCAACAGACAATATTAGCTTGAAATATATTGGAAGAAGCACTCCTGCATATTTCTTTTACATAGCACAACAAAACTCACAGCCAATTTATTTTAAAATCTATGGATGAATGCTGCTCATGTGCTCCACTGGGAAGCATACTGAATATGCTTATGCATTTAAATATCCTTATTTTCAAACCCATTGTTGTCATTATGAGGTTTTAAAGTGCTTTAAGGTATGATCTTTTGAAACACCAAAGACTTATAGTTGAGTAAAATTCATATTTTACAGGGCAAAAATATGTGTAAAGCTAATAATTTATTAACATGTACACTAAATTTTTATTAGCATTCCATTAAGAAATGTTACCCATTAAACAGACCTGTTCAATTCTGAGAAAATTTACTTTAGCACTTAATCAGAAATGGTTTAAAAATAAAAGCCATAATGGTTCCTCAGAGACATATCTTTACAGGTACACTGAGGTCAAGAAACATTTAAGCTGGACTGTTTTTATTAAATATTCTTTTTATTCTTTTATAACAAAGAAGCTTTACAGAAAGGTTAGGAGAACTTTTTGAATGTACACATAACTTGCCTTGTTCTTATCAAACATTTGCTGAAAAAAAACATTACTTCATAAAAATGTCTTCAAAGCTGAAGTTTAATCTATGAATACTTTTACCTTCAACTAACACAGTGGTTCCCAAACTTTCCACGAAAGCAACCACCATACCCCTACCTCCACATAACCCTACCTCCGCAGGTGCTCACAGGCTGTTTAACTACAAACCCATTCTACCACTATAGGACAGGAGCCTGAGAAGCAACAAAGTCGATTGGAAATGCAGCTTTTCAAATGCCTGTGTGAATACCCCCTAAGACCTCAACCTGATAAAGAACACCAAGAGACCTGACAGCAATTCAGGGTTTTGAGACTTATGATTAGCAATGGCCGAACTTCCCCCAGGTCCGTCCGCGAACAGGCGGATCGGATTTTTAAAATAGTCCACCGTCCGCCTGTTTGCGGACAGATTCAAATTCCCTGCCTACCAGTACTGCTCGCCAGCTAGAAGGAGTGCGAACAACCATGCCATCACTACTTATGATGATACTCCAGAATAGATTTAATACAATTTTCTTTTGTTTAAGGGTAAATGTAGATTGTTGTACAATGAAAAATAATACAATGTCTGTAAGTAAGCCCTAACATTTCTTTGGTCCAAAAATTTATAGAAAATCTAGTTTTATTTTCAGCTGTTGGGAACAAATACTATTCTGAACATAGTTTCATTAAAACAGGCTGCTGTGGAAACACTGCATGTGATACTAAACTTCCATGTCCCAAAGATCTGAAATCAAATAAACAAAAGTTGTGAGCATGGGAGAAAAGAGTTAAGCTAGCCATACACGTGTCGGATTCCATGTCCGCTCGATCACCCATCCGATCGATTCCGGCGATCTCAGCGGGACTCGGAGCTCCGATCGAGCGGCCAATTAAGTGATCCGATCGCTGCATACCACCTTGTCCAGCTGATTCCGGGACGGATCTGTGTCCGATTGTCCACCTCACAAATGGCAACTCCCCCTGATCTGTGCAGAATCAATCTGATGGAACCAACATGTTGGTTCTCTGTCGGATCCGATTCTGAGCCCCAGATCGGACGGACCTGATCGATCGGACAAGGTGGGCTGCATGCGATTCCGGCACGATCGTTTGGCGTGCACGCGCCCGGAATCGATCGGACCGGAATCAGACAGGAATCTGACCCGTGTATGGGGGCCTTTAGATCTTTAACAGCAGCAGGTGAGTTTTATCTTAAGTTTACTGCAGCTTTTGATATACATTGAGGATGTAGTTTAAAGTTTAGCCTTAAGAGCCTCCCAGGTTGCATCATTTTTTGCTGAAAGAGCTTCAGGAAATTGTATCTATTTTAATTTCCTGCCTACTCTAGCCCCCACTGTACATCTCTGGCTTCATTGATGAGAGGGCTTGAGCCACCAATGCTGGTCAAGAAATTCATGCAACAGCGTACGCAGCACCAATATTCAGGAAGAAGATGCCAGATATGCATTGCATAAGTAATCATGAGTGTGGATCAGGCTTACTGCTTCAGTTATTTAAAATCTACTCTAAGCAACACTTGGGATTACTGCCAAGAAAGTGGCCAAAGACTTGGAGAAATGGCCAATGACACTGAATGCTCCTTTTCATTATTAATATATGTATAGTTTCACTTAAACAGAGAGCACAAAGTTTTTCATCACTTTAGCAAAATCCATTTAGTTGAATGAGTGTGGTGAAAGCTACAGAACGACATTTTATTACATAAAAAATAAAGTAGTAAATGAATAGAGCAATGATTGTCAATGAATATTGTAACAAATGCACATTTTTCATAACTTATAGTTTAAATTGTTCTGTTTGTGTCAGGGCCACTGGACTCTGGTGTGACTTGTGTTTCAAGGCATGTACCCACTCCTGCCTCTTTTTCCATTATCGCCATGCAGTCTGCCTGACCAGGTAGACTGCACTGATATTTCTTTTTTTTTGTCTCCACTGTTGTTACTGAAGTTTATGAATGCCAATCCAAGCCAAGATTTCATGTCTATCTCCTGCAGGAATAGGTAGATCCATAATGCCTTTCCAGTGATTCTTTTCACCCGTTACATAACCTGTAACTACATCTTTCTGCTACCTGCCCAGAACCCACTTGGACTTGGATTATTATTCTGCCTGCCGCTTTACAGATATCCCTAATTTGAACTCCTGTTTTGTACTTGAAAATCCTCCATCTGCTGGTAACGCTGACTTGGCTTTGGACCTGTCTAAAGGTAGGAATACACAGGTCGATTTGAAATTTTTTTTGCACATTCACGGCACTGAGCTGTGCAGAAATCTGGGAAAAGATCTGGGAAAAGATCGGGGAAGCCGGGCAGTAGCGTGATGACATCATCACGCTACTGCCAAGATCTGTCTGTCGGCTCAAGAATTGAGCCGTGTATCCCAGCCTTTAGCGTTAGTCTCATCCTATCTCTTACTGTGTTTGAAGTACATTGGTTGATCTTATCCACCAAGGCTGCCTGGCCTCGTTTGTTTGTGGGCCCCTGTTTTTTCAGTCCTTGTTCCAAGACCTGGGGGTGATTGTGTGTTGGGGCAGTGCAACTAGCCTCCTTTGGCTGAGTGGGAACTTCTCTATAGGCACAGAGTGGGGCTGACATTGGGTGGGGAGGGGTTGACATCTGGGCTGCATTGACACAAGACACAAGGGCCTCACATTTCGCTTTAAAAACATATACCAATATTTAAATTCCTTGTCACTATCACACCATAGTCATACTTTGCCTATGTTTTGCCAATATGTAATGTGTGCATTGCTATTTAATAATTGTATTCATTTAATAAAGCATCCTGCTTATAGGGTTCCCAAAACATTTGAAAACTCTCTAAAAACTCTCTAAAAACTCTCTCAAAACTTTAAATGGGTGTGTGTACCATTAACAGAATCCTTGTAATGAAATTATACTGGATGCATATTACTAGGGGTGCACATAAGTGGTACTCTGTTACTCAAAAGTGGCCAAAAACTAGCTATGCGTACCGGCATTATTGTTACAAAGCTCATATGCCTGCTAACAACTTGGAGGCACTCCGTGTCTGGGCGGCCGCAGCTAAATGTTACATGTATACAATTTATGTAACTTGGATAACTGCAGGGAAACATGAATAACTATGAAAGGTTGCAGTTAGGGGTGTGAAATTGGGAATGTAAATTAATAATCCAAAAATAAGATTGGATTCTAAGGGTGTTTGAGAACTGGGGCATGTAAGTCAGAGAAGGCATATGTAAGGGTAAAATCTGACAAGTGAAAATCACTGTGTGACAGTTGGAATATGACTATGAAAGGTTCACATTTGGATTGCAGGTAGTCTTATGGGATAAATTATTGGGCCAGAAAATTTAAGGGCTGTACTACTGAGGTATGGCATCTGGGGGTTCAAACGTGTTGTACTGAGTTACATTTCACCGAAAGCCAGCTGGGGACCTGTGGATGAAGACAGCTAATCGGAGGCTAAATAAGCAACAGGAAGGCCCATCCGCAGCAGAACCTACCATATAGGTAGCTGATGCAGAGGACAGTGAGGAAGACCACATACATATGAGGTGAGTACCAAAGACCATCTCCTGTTACTCATCTGAGGAGCTCATTAAAAAAGTTATGCGCATATTACTTTTAAAGTTATAGAGTAGATACAACAAAGGTTCCCATTATTCTGATTATAGTTAATTATATTTGTACAAATAATGAAAAATCTAAGTAGGTGTGAGAAATATAGTGAATGTCAAGCACTTTACTTTTACCAATAACAATGGATTTCCAGAAATGATTATGCAGATGTCATTCAAGCAGTAATATATGGGAACACTAAATACTAGGTTTTTGCTACTAGAGAGGATTATAAAACAATACAAGGAGATTTCATGCACAACGGGAACAATGCTAGATTTTGCTACCTTTCTGTTTGTAAAAATGTCATTGACATCATTTCTTTTTCACTTATAGTTAATGCTATTCTGATGGAAAAAAATTTAATTTCCATAGCTCGTGTGAGGTTTATAACTTTACAAAATACTGCAAGGATTATTATGAAAGCTGTATGGCAGAATTTTTTCCCTGTATCAGTGTCTGTTTCCAAGGCTCTATTTTTCATGTTGAATGTGCATATTTCCATAGGTGATCGGAGGCCATATACACAGAGGATACACTAGCACCTCCTCATAATCAGAATCTGCTTTTTTATTGCTGCGTAAATACCATTGCACAATTTCAGACAAGATATTACATAGAAAGTAGAACTTTTGCCCCAAATCTAAACCTTCCTATAGACCAATTAAAAGATTTGGTAATGTCTTGGTCCTGTAAATCTAATTTAACTTTTGCCCTTAATCTAAACCTTCCCATAGACCTATTCAAAGATTTGGTGATGTCTAGGTTCTGTGTTTATTGAGTTAACAGCACCTTTTTATAAATTCATTCCTCTGCCACTTTACTTAACACTTTGCCTAAAAACAGATCCTCCACATCCTTCAACAGAACCCAAATAAATAAATTTGGTAACTCATCTGCTAGTGATGTCAATTTCCTTATAAATTACATTAGTTACTTTCTCTGTTTTTTTTCTTAAGGGGCAGTTTTACAGATTTCAGCAATAGGCAAGATCCCCAGGATACACGCTGCCCATACATCTAATCTGTAGAAGTAATTCCTCAGGGTCCCTGACAACTTATCTTTCCTTACTAAGTAACCCACTGACAATTTTTTTACAAAACACCCTTATGGACATCATCCTGCTAGCACACACTTATATTTGATGGTGCCACACTAGAGATTAGTACACACCGCCCAAATCTCCTGATACTATTGTTTTTAAAGCAGGGTACAAACGTGGAGATATGGGTCAAATTGATGGCCATTCTGAGCGCCGTGCATGCTCACGGCCATCTATCTGACCCATATAATCTGTTCCTTTAGCTGTTTTCGAGCAGGACAAATCAATCCTGCTCGAAAACAGCCTTTTTGGACATGACCGTTAATACGGCGATGTCCGATGCCTGCCTGTCCATGCAAAGCTCCACTGGGGAGGAGGAGCCGGGGAGAGGCAGTTCTGCTCTCCCCTGCTTCTCCGATATCTGACAGCAGCGTGATGACGTCATCACGCTGCTGCAGGGTACATCGGACGGCTCGAATATCGAGCCGTCTGTACCCTGCTTCACAGCTGTGCAGTGTAGTTCACAAAACACAGCCCCAGAAGACAAAAAGACAATTGTATGGTATATGGTTGTGAGATTGTGTGGTATATGGTGATCCCATTATCTTCACAGGATTGAGGATCTGAGTCAATAGACAATGCATAGGTATACACAAACACAAAAAAGTTACAGACATATTACAGGGTGGATGTTAGTGTACAATGTAGCTGCAGTGCTTGCTGCATCCTGGTTTGGACCAAAACCGCATACCGAAAATAATACTGTGTATAATTGTAAATGCTGTATGAATTGTTTTCTGTCCCTTTAATGCTGTATATTGAGGCTGCTGATGTACATTCCAGAAGATCAGCCACCTGCTCCTTCCAAAATGTATAATTTAGTTACAGTCCTAGTTTGCCTGGTAATAGGAGTTAGCCACTCCTCAACCATGCTTATATATTCTAGTGAACAACATCTTTCAAGGTAAATTCATCTTTATTATAAGAATTTTTTTGTTACATCACAAATCAATCTCAAAATCAA
>CM070032.1:114182072-114193290 GCA_036250615.1 Ptychadena robeensis | reverse complement strand
ATTGGGGGATTTAGTTAGGTCACCCCCTCTCTGCTTTTCCAAACCTTCTTTTTTTCTTGGTCACTTTTATTTAACCAGCAAGTTATTTTTTTACGGGAAATGACAAAGGTGTCTCCCAAAAGATAATAAGATGATGTAAAAGAGACATTTTCTGTCAAAAATTATTCCTACCCTTCTCAATAATCAATAGAAACCCTTTATTGGCTATTACAGCAATCAAACACTTCCGATAATTGCAGACAAGCTTTTTGCATGTCTCCACCTTTAGCAATGAGCTCCAAATCTTTTAGGTTGGAACGTCTTCTTGCCATCTCCCTGATCTTTAGCTCCCTCCACAGATTCTCAAATGGATTCAAGTCAGTGGAACCCAGCAGTGTGCAGTGTGATTGTCTGCCTTGAGACATTGCCACCAGCAGAGCCCAGATTGACAAGGATGGCCATGGTGGTAATTCTTTTTCACCTCTCTCACTATCCTCTTGGCCAGCACAGGTGTCATTTTTGGCTTCCGACCACGTCCTCTGAGATTTTCCACAGTGCAGAACCTCTTGTATTTTTTTATAATACATTGCAGTGTAGCCACTGGAGCTTGAAAACATTTAGATATGGCCCTGTAGCCCTTCCCTGACTTGTGAGCAGCCACAATGCGCAGCTGCAGGTCCTCACTGAGTTCCTTTGTCTTGCCATGATTGTCCACAAACCAACTGCAGAGAGCTGCTGTTTTTCACCTGCTGAGATGATTGATTAAAGCTGTTCCCAATCAGGGTAATTAGGATGCTTTAGAACAGCTTGTTTTAATTGGAATGGTATAGAACTTTGGATTTTCCCAGAGATTGTGACAGTTTGTGAAGGGTATGAATAATTTTGGACATGACACTTTTTGCTGAAATGTAAATAAAAGTTGAGAAATGTTATTTATCCACAAAAATACTTCTTGTCTTATTATCTTTTGGAAAACACCGGTATTATTTCCAGTAAAATAAAAATAAGTTGCTTAAAATAAAAGAGACTTTAAGTCAAAATTTGCCAGGGGTATGAATAATTATGGGGTTGACTGTATATGGGAGTTGTTACACATTTCAACCAGATCTTTAAACAATAGCACCCATTACATAGAGACTCCATATTTAATTTTCAAAATAGTGTTCGGTATGGGTGTGGGGACTTCTATGGTTGGGTTGTTTTTTGTTAACATTTAACAAGTCATGTATCTCTGTACTCTTTCCTCTTGGAGTAAAGCAAATTTCCATTCCTATTGACTGAATGTGGAATATACCCATACTTCATAATATTGGGACATTAGCCAAGTGCACCCTCAGCCACCCATACTGCATACATACATACATATATACATACATAAACATTTAATTCAAATATGTAAGCTATCCCTTTGGATATGTTTTCTTGGAAAGGCTAACTTTTGCTACTAAAATGGCAAAAAACTGATCTACAGTATATCACTGTAAATCATGTAGGTAACCTACATATGACCCATAAGTACTTCTTTTGTGAGAAGAATAAGTCAACTCCATCCATTGCCTTATATGCAATCCAAAGTAGAAATTAAAGGTAACCACCTACCCCCGTGTTGCAAAATCAATCTTTATTCTGCTAAAAAAAAACATTTTACATATTTGTATTTCAATCTTATTTTTAAACTATGAATGTGTTAGTGAAATATGTGTATAAACAAAAACTAGTGAACTCTTAGGGTTAGTTTCCACTGCGTCAAAATCCCTCCATCTGACGTACGTCCATTATATCAAATTAGCCTGTCCCAAAATCCGTCAGTGCAATCTGTTGGTCTCCATTGCGTTAAAATTGACGTAGATTACTACATCTATTTTGACGCAACGGAGGGGTGTAATCTGTAACTGATGGATGCACTGAAGGAAAACATTTCCTGTATGTCCTGACAAATACACAGACGGATGCCTGACGGATGCACTGATGGATGCCTGGTGGATGCACTGACGGATGCACCCTTCCGTTGACGGAGGGACCTTGACGGATTGAAAAACGCAGTGGAAACAAGCCCTTACTATTAGTGTTTATGCTGAAATAAAGGGTGGGGGAAGTATGGAAGAGGAGAGGGCGAGGAGAAGGACACCACTGGGTCCAGAGTCATCCAGGTTTTAAATCCTGCATAGCCCATATTGGCATATTGCATAGCCCATTTTTTCATATGTAATTAGGATTATTGCATCATATGTAATTAGGATTATTGCAGTTTAGTGTTAAGATAAGCAGCGCTATGAAATTCTCTAGTGTGCTATACTATTACTTGATTAATCTAACTGAGAATCCTTTTATGTATTCATATTAAAACAAAAAATTCAATTATGTATTATTGGCTAAAATATTTCTCCTACCATGTTGCCAGCTAATTCCTTAAGATTGTTCGTTGTGTAAAAAAAGCCTGCTGTATTTTATAAAATTTTAAGTTTTAAGTTTTTCTTTTTCATAAAGCTATAGAATAAGAAAATACATTTCCTAATACCTGGAACCTTTTCTACGCATTGAAAAACTGGAAGATGCCAAAAGTGCAAACGTGTGTCATTTATAAAGACAAGATTTTCTTGTTTTCCTTTTTTCTTTAGGATTTTCCTCTTTTTGTAGCAGTCTGATGCCTTGAGCCAGTAAAATCTTCATTTGGAAATGGAAGAAAGTGGGAGATTTCAGAGTTAAAGCAACAAAAAGTAAAAAACATCTGGTGAATGTAATATAGGTTAGTTTACCTTCCTTTACCATAAAGAAAGTCTCTGCAGGATTCGCCCATTATGTTCTGGCAGGATTTCTTTCATGTATTGTATGACATTTACTTAATGTTGGGTGCATTTCTCCAGTGACAATACTAATGGTATACTAATATCAGCGAGTATTTCATCTCTGGGCAAATCTTTGTGTATATGTTTTGGGTGAACTTTGTTAAACAACTGGCTATCCATGTCATGCTTGCAGTATATATTATATTTTCTTTTATTAGTAATAGATTCTTGTACATGAATGAATGGATGAATACAGAAAGTTTGGAGATTAAGTAATACCCTACAATGTTGTAATCTTTTCAAAGGATTGCTTTAGAATATTTATAAAGCTCAAGGTAGGGTGAGTTTTCAAGTCCCAATAACACAAAATGTTGTATTTCCTTTAGTTCACGTTTACTGCTATAAATGAGTTTACTTTACATTGCAGGATTTACTTAACAGATTTTTCAATAAATGTAGCTGATCAATGTAGTATTTGTTAAGTCTTAGATTGTGACAACTACTACTAGTGGGAACAGACAGTTGGTAGAATGTAAAGAAGTAATACCCCCCTCCACGGGCAGGTCTTCTCTGCTGTGTTTAGGTCAGCCCAGCAAATTGACTGCAGCTGATATACACACAGAGGGATCTGCCCAACAGCACAGAGCTCCAATCGGCAGACACCTGCACAACAAAATAAAAAGGTAAAAGACTCAAAGCACCAAAATAAATAATTGACAGGTAAAACTGTTCCTTCAAGTATGTACAAAGTATGGTAAATTGTGATAATGTGTTAACATTTGGTATTTTAAAAAAGTAA
The DNA here is from genome assembly GCA_036250615.1 of Ptychadena robeensis. Classification (NCBI taxonomy): domain Eukaryota; kingdom Metazoa; phylum Chordata; class Amphibia; order Anura; family Ptychadenidae; genus Ptychadena; species Ptychadena robeensis. The sequence continues at coordinate 114,189,726 of CM070032.1, read as the reverse complement.
ATAAACAAATGTACACATTGAAAATGTCAATTTAAATGAACCATACAGTCTTTTTGTTTTCTGGCTGTACCTTTTAAAACACCAAAGGATTTTAATAAAGATAAAGCCCAAATTATTTATTTAAGCAGGTTTCTTAATTCCAATTTATGGGAATGGGATTTTTAATATAAATAAAGAAACCTGAAAAACTTGAAAATTAAAAACAATACTTAATTTAAGCAGGCTCACAATTTGACCAAATGTGTTTCATTTTCTTTAGGAGATGACCATGGACCATGGATAGGATCATGAATGAATGATGAACTAGCTAGTTAAATTACAGCAGTACTGGAACCAGCCTTTGATCGTATAGCTTTTATTAAAAATTTATACTGAGAATCTATTATGTAGTCTTTGCATTTTGAAGTGTAGTTGATAAATGGAGTATGGATGATTTTAAAAGACATTTATAACTAAGGTGTATAAATATATATATACCATAGTTTTGTACCATAAGCCGCACCACCCCCCCCCCCCCCCCCCCCCCCCCCCCCCCCCCCCCCAGGGGAAATGAGGTTGTGTCTTATGGTCCAAATTTGTGGTAAAATAATTTTGGGGGGGCATTCTGCACTGGCATGGGTTCATCCAGTCGGCCTCTTGCCTCAAGTGTGGCTGGCAATGCGACCAGCTGAGCTTGAGTTTAAGGAGGAGGAGTAGCAGAATAAGGAAAAACTGCCCTTGGGTAGATCTTTGCTTTAACAGCTTCCCTGCCTCTGCCTCTACCGTTTAGATTCAGTGATTGGCCTGCCGGTAAATGGATTGCAAGTCTATAAATCTATAAAATGAACACATATTTTCCCCTCAACTTGGGGGAGAAAAAGAGCATCTAAATACAGTTTTTGATCCACTATCAACCAGCTAGATTCCAGGCTCCAACTATTTGTTGTTAGAGAGTCAAGCTTAGGAGTAGACTCTGTAACTCTGTGTCTGGGAGTATTCCTTATATGATACTGTTACAGTACCTGTGTAAAAAATTATATCCAAAGAAACTACCAAAGACCAAAAAGCTGTCCAAGGATCTCATGGGCAAAATTGTAGACCCAAGACTGTGGGTGGATCTTCCATCTGTACTGCATTCTTTACCTGTACTTAATTGTTTACAATAAAGAGTAGAGACAAATGAGAAAGATACCTGTGGACAGCTCATCCATCTGCACTGTATGGGAGTTGGGCACAAGCTGCACCCCACACACACAGCTCTGCTGGGCAGGGCTGGAGGCAGGAAGGCTGTCAGAGACAGCTTCTCCACCTACTTAACTCCTGCTCTGCCAGACAGAGCACAATGCTCTGGCAAGCAAAGTAGGAGAAAGCTGAAATATTTTTTGGCCATCAGACGGTCCAAAGAGTAGGGTGCATGCTTCAGAGCGTCTTATAGTTTGTAAAATACAGTACCATGTCCTCATGATTTTCAGATTTTAGGAACAGAAACATTTCAGTTGAGTTTTAGGTTTTTTATATAAATCTGTTGCAGGAAAAAAAATTTAAAACCTGTACAGCAGTAAAACACAAATGAAAACGATGGCCTCTCCTGCTCGGTGTCTAAGATATAGTTTATTTGAGATTTGTTTTCACAGTCTGACACTAAGCCTACTGTTAGACTATATTTCTACATCTCAATGTAAGAAAAAATGGTAATTTAGCTACCAATAAAGTTGTTGTTCCTAAAGACAACTGTTTCGATTGGAAAAAAAAACAGCTGGTGGCCATTTCTTTTCTCATCTCTTTCAATTATCTGCATGTACATTTTTGGTACAAAAGCGAAGATATAACTTCACATAACTGGTAAATTTACGTTTTTTTAATACAAGTAATATATTTCCCTAGATAATTTCTCTCACATACAAATAAAGTCAATTTGCAGCTGAACTTTCCTTTTGGGCTAAGCAGCGTCTATTTCAGAGAATCATGCTCCAGAGCTGCTGACTCCAAGATTTATAGTGTGAACAAAATAGAGCATGTATCAAAAAATATCATATTTGAGTTATTTTGTGTCAGTCTGTGGTAATATTGCATATAAAAAACTAAAGTTATAAAAGTCAAACATATTTACAGAGCAGTAATGGATATATTGTTTATTTTTGCTAGCATTTGTAGGAGCAATTGTTAGCAGTGTAATGTTCTGGCTGGCCACATACCGATAACTTTAAACCTTTATATATGTATATATATATATATATATATATATATATAAAATAGTTTGTTTATAGAAAAACAGTTGCTGTATTTGCAGTGAACTGCTAACATTGTTAAGTTCTGAATTTTAAAGAGAATAGTTAAAAAAATGTTTTGCATCAGTTATGGAATATAGTTCAGGTTTGATAAAGTAGTAGGGTTCTAGTTGATATTTATTTTAGGAAATTTTAAAGGATATTGTTCAGTTTGCCTATTGTAAGGGAGGCATTAGGAAGTGCACATGTAAGGGCTTGTTTCCACTGCATTGACATCCCTGTGTTTGCTGAATACAGGAATTTCGGCATGATCACAAACTTTGTTTAAGATGTAAGGGCCCATCTCTGTCATTACTGTGATGCTGGGCATTACCCACAATGAAGTGAAACACTTTCATTGAACATCAATTAACCTCCCTAGTGCACTGCTGAGGTACAGATTTCTGTACCAAAAGCGCACCATAGACTTTAATGGAAAAAAAGATTTTTACATTGTAGGCCTGTAACTTCCCAAAGTATGTCCATAGAGGAGTCTGGTAGACATCCTGAATATAATATTATGTTCAGATGCTTTGTGAATAACTCACAATATCAGATAAGGAATATTTCTAGAATTTATTTGACCTGGTAAATTAGCACTGCAACCACTAGATGGCAGTGCAGATGTGCCAGGTTACATAGGAGAGCATGGGAGGGGGGGGTGATCTGTTCTCTGCAGCTGCCTCTTCATTAGATCAGAGCCACATGGATCAGTGAGTTTGCGCTCCTTTGGCTTCGATCTCTGCCTGATGAACCCAGCTTGTCCATTGCAGTTCTAACAGGTCAGAGCCGGACAAGCTGGGACCATCAGGGGGGTTAAATAAAAAAGCACTTTTTTTCAATGCAAATGAATAGGGTGCATATGGGCAAAAATATGGGCAATCCACAGGTTAGGCATCATGGACGTATGGTTTATACAAGCCATAAGGGTTATTTCTCTCAAAATAAGTCCTGAAATGTGTTTGGTCAGAATTTAAGGAAGATATCATGTGTAATAACAGTCTTCCTTCCTCCCGGCCTGACTGGTTTGCTATAAGAGATGACTTACAGAAAATGTAGATGTCAGTACAGAAAATAGACTAATAGACTCTGTTTATGTGTATGCTTTGAAAGTACATACATGGACATTACAGGGTGAAGGAATGTTAGAGCGCTGAATTTGAGAAAACATAATGTTGCAGAGAATGATGATGATAATAAAACCATCATAATAACATTGTCCGTACCTGCATGGTTTTCTTCTGTTTCACCTGTGAAAATCATCAGGGATCTTTTTGCCTGCTTTTCCTTCTGAGGCTTGTGCAGTCTCTTTTTTCATGACTATGTAACACCAGAACGTCATTGCTTCCTGTACGGCATGCTCTCTGCAGCCATAGACATGAACATTGGAAGCTTTTATGCACCAGCGTGTGTTTGGTGCGGGTGTAAACACTGAAATGTTGCTAGACACTCAGGGAAAGTGTGGCCACACTGCCATTTAGTGTTAGAGAGGGAGCAAGCATTTACTGATGTCACATAATATTCGCTATATTGGACTCCACAATCCTCAGAAAGAAAAGCAGGAAGTAGGATTCCTAAAGGTGGAAGCAAAAGAAAGCAAGGTAATTTTTTACACAGCAATTTTATTTTGTTTATTATTCTCTGATTTGATTTTTTTACCATAATAACCATAGTTATGCAAATTGATCATGCTTTATTTTGGCTCCTATTAAAAAAGGTATGTAAATATGCCCATTTACTGCTATTTCCCAGTTGTTTTCTGGCTTTTTAAAAGCCTGTTTTAAAATATCAACAATGAAGTGGAAAAGCGCTGCCAAGTGCCCTAATGTGCTTTTTTTGCTGAATAAAAAAAAAAAAAGTGTAAATTGGGTCTTAACTATATGTTTCTTCATTCACATCAGATCAGATCTGAGCTTCAAAGAACATAGTTGAGTCCCTCTCTTCCCTGTAGACAGGCTGGAATAGATAAATCAGAACAGTCTATCAGAGCAAAGATGTCAGGCATGGAGGGACTTCTGAACAACCACACTATAATAGATGAAAAAAATGGTTCTTTGCACAGGTGCACTTATATTTTACATATATTTTAAAATTCAAACACCCATTCCAAGCAAATGAATCAGTCTCATTTACTCTTGCTGGTAAATGAACACTATGGTGATAACTTGTAAAACCATTTTGTTACAACTGTTAAACAATGTAAAATGAGCATTGCCCTGTGGTATATAAAAGAAGAACAATCTGGATTGAACCTTTTATATAACAAGGAAATTAAAAGCTTTTCAGGACTGACCAGAACAGCTAATGTCAGCTTCCTTGAACTTTCTGCATCAGTATCTAAGTAACGAAGGCAAGTAGTGCACTCAAGCATATAAATCAAATAGAGCAAGCTGTGCCAGGATAAATGTTAGGACTAAACTTAACACTGTATTTCAGGCAAACGGCTATATATATGGTTCAAATAAATATATGGAGTCCATTTTACCTGCCAAAGTATTTGTACATCTGTCCCTCAATTCCAGAGATATAAACAGTCCTGCCAGGTAAAAGATTTAGATTGCTGACTGGACATTTTCGTACTGGACTGTGAAAGAACAACAGACAGGAAAACCCCCAATTTTCCTTTTTACTATATGTACACTACGGGTCAGAAGTTGTAGACCCGTAGTGTACATATAGTATTTCCTTGAACTTACTTGAACTTTCTGCATCAGTGTCTAAGTAAAGAAGGCAAGTAGTGCACTCAAGGATATAAATCAAATAGAGCAAGCTGTGCCAGGATAAATGTTAGGACTAAACTTAACACTGTATTTCAGGCGGTTCAAATAAATATATGGAGTCCATTTTACCTGCCAAAGTATTTGTACATCTGTCCCTCCATTCCAGAGATATAAAGAAAGAACAACAGACAGGAAAAAAACTTTTTACTATTACAATTTTACAATTTTCCTTTTAACTTTAAGTACACTATGGGTCAAAAGTTGTAGAACATCCCAAATTTAAAATTTTTTGTCTTATAATTCAAACAGTTCAATGCCTCGCTGTGCTAAAAAATCAATTCATAATATGAATAGTGTTGATCAGCACATGGTATATTTAAGTTCGCGTAAATTCGTGAATATATTAAGGAACATTTGAATTTTTTTTTATTTGCTTCCAATGTATTCTATTGTCTTACATCGTGCGTAGCTGTTCACAATTATTTGCAAAGATTCGCGAACCAGCTTTACATCTTCTATTCTCCATTCTGTGATCTTAGCCATTGCGAATATCCAAGCGCACAATTCTCGAATGTCGTATATTCGGCGAATAGATTCAAATTTCAAATATTCTCGCTCAACACTAAAAATTTATTTAAAAAAATCAAGTGATAAAGAAATAATGGAAACAAAGCTTAAACCAAAATGTTTTCTCAAAACTCAAAGCAGCCACCTTTGGTAACAGTAACCTCTAAAAACATGTGTGAGGCTAAATTTACACAACTGGGTGCTCCCACAGCAGCCCGGGAAAAGACCTGTATCGAGCATCTGCAAACTTGTGCAGGTGCTGGCAGATGGTTTTGATAATGAGAAAGAAAAATGTTTTATCTCCCAATATAGGGACATGGGGACTTTTAAGGCACGAATATTGTAAATATTCTTTTATTGATTTATTAAAAGCAACTGTAGAAAAGCGGTGTTACATTTTTAACATTTTTTATACTATTTACATTTTATGAATGTGATACCATATCAGCATTTCCACTGTAACATGATCATACAAACATTTATTTCAAAACAATACATATTGCGTGTCCTGATGCGTTTCGCGGTAATCTGCTTCTTCAGGGGCTCCATAGTGCAAAAATATCTGTATAAAATTTGAATAAGTAAACATAAATCATCACAGTAGACCTCGACTGTCATGAACACAAATCTTGTAACTACTCACTTGTATAGAAGTATGTAGTAGTTGTGTAAAAATTAGCAAAATCCCAATCATCAAATAGTACACATAGTAACAGATGTATTTGTCAACAGGAGAACGGGAGGAAAAGACTGTCCTTTCAGAGTAGCCATTAGTAGTATCAATTTCTAGCAGGAGGGATAAAAATAAAGGCATTTTTTATTATTATTATCTATTATGACTTTTAAATCAATATGTCCTAGTCTTGAAAATTTGTCTTGAAAATTTGAAAAAAAATACAAAAAATAAATAAATAAAATAAACATGAATATAATTAGTCATCAGCTTTCTCAAAAGCGATATATAAGGTAGGTTTAACATATTGTGATTGAAAAATATATATGGTTGAAGATATATATCTAATATGTAGCACTAGATGTAACAATATAATGTAGCATTAAATGCAAAGTTATAATTGTATAGTTGTATGTGTGTGGGTGATCAACAGCTATATTGATCAACCCTGAGTTAACAGGTGTCATTAATAACAAAATACTTATACCCATTAAATAGAATAATTTAACATAAACGGTTTTCCAGAGCGCTTATAAAGAGAACACATTTAAATGTAAATAATAGCAGTGAAGACAAGGCAGATCTGGGACAGGTTGCCTTTCAGGTGGAATTCACCACAGGCATTTAAGCAACCATGTTGTTTAGTGCTCTCCAGCTCAAATCCATTGACTATCATTGTACGAAATCCTTCGTGCGGATTATTGCGTGAAAAAAAATTTTCTTGGGAGTTTGCCATGGATTCACCTCTGTCATGTCATTGAACAGGGTTTAGACCCCTTGAAACAACTTTCCCACACTATTGTGGACCAGGAAAGGGTCCCTTTGTTTTTTAAAATCGCACCCCCCCATTGAAGTCAATGGCGTGGGTTGCCGGCGCTGCGACTTTTGCAGAAGTTCGCGTTCGCCGTTCGCGAACATCAAATTCCGGGTTCGCGCCATCACTACTGCTTGCCTCCGACTTCAGGAAGGGGGGGGGGGGGGGCAGCTCAACTCAGTGAATATTCCGCTCTTCTTAAGCTAGCATACACGTGTCGGATTCCATGGCCAATGATCACTCAACCCGATCGATTCCGGTCGAATCTGCCGGGAATCGCAGGTGTGATCATCGGCCAAATTCAGAGTATCATCGCTGCATACCACCCTTGTCCAACGGATTCCGGGAGATTCCGTGTCGATTGTCACCTCACAAATGGCAACTCCCCCTGATCTGGGAGACAGCAATCATGATAGGACCAAACAGTTGGTTTCTGTCGATCCATTCTGGCCCCTGAACGTCGGACCTGATCGATTGACCAAAGGTGGGCTATGCATCTGATGTGAATTCGGCCACGATCCGTTTTGGCGTGCACGTGCCCGGAATCGATCGTGCACGGAAATACGGCGTGGGAATCCGACACGTGTCATGGGGGCCTTTATTCTGTCCACTTTAAAGAGTGATGAAGATTGAA
>CM070032.1:114118904-114176808 GCA_036250615.1 Ptychadena robeensis | reverse complement strand
GGGTCTAACATTGTTAAGTTCATGAATTAAAGAGAATATGTTAAAAAAATGTTTTGCATCAGTGTTATGGAATAGAGGTCAGGGTTGATAAAGTAGTAGGGTTATCGTTTGATATTTATTTTAGGAAAGTTTTAGAAGGAGGTTTAGTGTCAGTTTGGCCTATTGTAGGTGGATGCATTAGGGGTTCGGTCACATGTAGGGGAAGTGTGTGTGACATGACGAGGGCTTGTGCTCCACTGGATTGAAATCGCCTGTGTGTTTGTGAGATACAGGCAATTTCTGGCGTGTGTATCACAATACTTTGTTTGTACGATGTAGTAGGGCCCATCTCTGTAATTAACTGTGTTGCTGGGCAATTACCCACAATGAAGTGATAAACACTTTCAGTTGGCGGGTAACATGCAATTAAAATCCCTAGGTTGGACCCCTGATGAGGTACATCGGGATTTGTCTGTACCGCAAAAGCGCACCATCGACTTTAATGGAAGAGAGAATATCCGGGTGGGTGTGGAGTTGGTTTTTATATTGTAGGACCTGTAACGTTCCCAGATAGTATTCCATATGAGGAGTCGGTTAGCCATCGGAATATAATATTATGGTAGAGCTTTGTGAGAGGTTAGACTCGACAGTATCAGAGTAAGGAAGTTATTTCTAGAATTATTTGGACCTGGGTCTAGAGATAGGCAGCTGTGCGTGCAACACTAGAGTGGCAGTGAGAGAGTGGTGCCAGGGTGTACATGAGGAGAGGCATGTGGGGGGTGATGGGGGGGGGGAGGGTGATTCTGTTCTCTGCAGCTGCCTCTGGAGCAGGTTAGATCAGAGCCAGACAGTTGGCATCAGGTGAGTGGTTTGCATGCTCCGATTGGGGTCTGCTCGATCTCTGCTGATGAACCCAGCTTGTCCATTCAGTTCTAACAGTCAGAGCCGGACAAGCTGGTGACCTCAGGGGTGTTATCGAATAGCGAAATGCACGTTTTTTTCACTGCATAGGATGAATAGGTGGTGGGGCATAGGTGGCAGTAAAATATGGGCAATCCACAGGGTAGGCATCATTGGACGTGGGGTATGTTTGGATAGTCAAGCCATAGGGTTATTTTCTGCTCGATAAAGTCAGGAGGGGGGGTGCTGAAAGGTGTGGTGTGGGTCGAATTTATAGGAAGAGGTATACGTTGTCTGTGAGATAACAGGTCTTCCTGGTTCCTTCCCTGGCTGGGGGGTGGTGGGGGGACTGGTTTGCTATTTAAGAGATGACTTACCGAAAATGTGTAGATGTCATACAGAAAAGTTAGACTAATAGACTCTGTTTTCAGTGTATGCTTTGAGGTGAGAGTACGATACATGGGACATGTTAAAGTGGGCGGTGATTGAGGGTGTTGGTAAGAGCGGCTTGTACTGAATTTGAGAGAAAGAAATAGTAAGTTTGCAGAGAGATGAGATGATAATAAAACCATTCAGTTAATAACATTGTCCGTACGCTGCCTGGTTTCTTCTGTTTCAGTCCTGGTGAAAATATCAGGGATCTTGTTGCGTCTGCTTTTCCTTTCTGAGGCTTGTGCAGTCTCTTTTTTCATGGACTATGTAACACCAGTAACGTCATTGTTGGGGTTTCGGGGTGTGTTTTGCGTTTGGTTTCGTTGCGGTGTGCTGATGCTGCTTTTCCTGTTAGCGGCTATGCTCTTCTGCCAGCCAGTTAGATCCAGAACAGTTGAAGCTTTTTGGATTGCACCAGGCGAGGTGGTGCGTGCGTTGTCTTGTCACGTGTGGTGGTGTTAGTGTAAACACTGGTGATAGTAGCTGTTGCGAGCACCACTCACGGGGAAAGTCTGAGGCCCCCACACTGCCATTTAGTGTGGTAGAGGAGTGGAGAGCAAGGCATTTACTGATGTCCAAATAATATCGCTATAGTGCCGATCACCAATCACTTCAGAAAAGAAAAGCAGGGGAAGGAGGAGGGGAGGAGTAGGATTAAGAAAGGTGTGGAAGCTAAAAGAAGGGGTTTTTAAGGGTAATTTTTTACGCACAGCGATTTTAGGTGTGTTTATTATTCTGGGTCTGATTTGATGGTTTTTTGTTTTTGTTACATATATAACCATAGTTGATGGAAAGTTGATCATGCTTTATTTGGGGCGGCCTATGTTGTAAAAGAGGTTATGTATATAATATGCCCATTTACTGTTGTTCCGTGTTTTTCTGGCTTTTTAAGTAAGCTGTTGTCTGTAGAGAATGTAGCAACAATGAGCTGGAAGTGGGAAAATAAGCGCTGCCAAGTGCCCTAACGTGGTGGGGGTTTTTGATGATATTAGACGACTTCACCAAAAGGGTAAAGTGTAGAGTTTGGGTCTAAACGTAGATGTTTTTCGTTCGATTCACAGTCAGGGATGTTCAATGCTGAGCTTCAGTAAGGGAACATAGTTGATGGCTATCTCTCCTTCCCTGTAGACAGGCTGGAATAGATTAAATCAGAACAGGCTATCAGAGCACAAGATGTCAGGCATGGAGGGACTGAACAAGTCCACATATAATAGATGTGAAAAAAAAAAATGGTTCTTTGCACAGTGTGCTTGCACTTATATTTTACATATATTTTAGGAAAGGTTCAAAGACAGTCTCCAGTCCAAGCAACATGAGTATCAGTCTCATTACTCTTGTGGTAAGGATGAACACTATGGTGGTACTAACTTGTTAAGACAGGTTTGTTGAGTCAACTGGTTTAACAATGTAAAATGAGCTTGCTCCTCGGGTGTGGTATATAAAGGAAGGAATCAAGCTCTGGTGTTGAGACCTTTGGATGATAAGACGAGAGCGGAAATTAACAGGCTTTTCGAGGGACCTGGACACTGAACAGCTATGTAGGCGTTTCGACTTGACACTTTTGACGTCAGTATCTAAGTAAGAAGGGACTAAGGGGATAGTTATGTGCCAACTGCAAGGTCAGCGGTATAAATCAAATGTAGGAAGCAAGCGTGAGCAGGAGAAATGTTGAGGACTAGATGACTTAAGCACTGTAGTTTATCGACGGCATGATACGGCGATAAATGTATGGTTGATCAACAGTAAATATAGGATGTGCCATTGTTACAGGACCAAAGGGATTTGTACATCTGTCCTCAATTCTAAGGGATTGGATAAACAGTCATGCCCAGGGTAGGAAAGAGTTTATGATTGCTGAGTTGCTGGACCATTTTCGTAGCTGGAGCTGGTGTTGATCAGAGGAGTGACCAACAGACAGGGAAGAGGTACGCCCCCGAATTTTGTCGATTTTTAGCTGTTACGAGGGTTACACTAGGGTCAGTTCAGAAGTTGTGTAGTAACCGTAGTGTCGACATATAGACGTTTCCGTTGAGTAGCAATGGAATGCCTTTCTGGCCGATGCGAGTGTCTAAGGTAGTAAGCAAGTTTGGGCAAGTGAGTTGCTCACTCAATGGATGAATATAGAAGGTCAATCAGTGGAGCGCAAGCGTGTTTGTGCCAGGGATAAGGTTGTTGAAGGACTAAAAACTTAGACACTGTATTTCAGGCGGTCGCAAATAAATAGATGGAGGTCACGCAGTTGTATCGCTGTCGCCACAAATGATTTGTAACATCTGTCCCTCAGTCCACGAGATGTACAAGGAAAGAGACACAGACAGGGGGAAGAATAAACCTTTTTACTATTACAATTTTTACCAATTTTCCTGTTAACTGTCTTCTTTGAAGTAGCTACTAATGGTCGCAAAAGTTGGGTAGAACAGGTCCCGAAGGATTTAAAATTTGGTTTGTCTTATTATTCAATTTCAAAAACAGTTCAACGTGCGCTCGATGTGCTAAAAATCAATTGTACAGTAAGTTGATAGTGTTGATGTCAGGCAATATGGGTTGTGCGACGATGTGAGAGCGTGTGTAGATTTAAGTTCGCGTGATGCAATTCGTGGATATATATTAAGGAATCAGGTGTTGATGAGACGCATTTTTTTTATTGCTAGTTCCAATGTATTCTATGTGTCTTACATCGGGGCGTAGCGTGTTCACAATTTATTTGCACAAGATTTGATTTCGGTGCGAACCACTTTTGCCGGTGTGTATTTTCATCTTCTATTCGACAAGTTCTGTGTGAGTCTAGCCGATGGCGAGATTTCAAAAGGCGCCCACGTAATTCTCTGAATGTTCGTATTATCGGCGAAAAGGGTAGGATCAAATTTCAAATATTCTCGCTCACACTAAAAAATTTATTTTAAAAAAAATCAAGTGATAAAGTAAATAATGGAAACAAAGCTTAAACCAAAATGTTTTCTCAAAAAATCAAAGCAAGCCTACCTTTGTAACAGTAAACTCTAACGTAAAAAAAATGTGTGAGGCTCTAAATTTACACAACTGGGTGCTCCCACAGCAGGCCCCGGGAAAAGACCTGTATCGCGCATCTGCCAAAAACTTGTGCAGGTGCTGCAATGGTTTGATAATGAGGAAAGAAAAAGTTTATATCCAATATAGGGACATGGGGACTTAAGGCACGAATTGTAAAATTCTGTTATTGATTTATTAAAAGCAACTGTGATAAAGCCGGGTGTATTTTTAACATTTTTTCGTATACTAGTTTAAAGTGTCTTTCATGAAGTGTGGTGAAAGTCCATATCAGCATTTCCACTGTGGGGTTATGACGATGATCAGATACAATAACAGTTTATTTCAAGAACCATAGAATATTGCGTGTGCCTGAGTGCGGTGGGCTGCCGGTGGGGGTTAATCTGACTTTCTCAGGGGCTCCATAGGTGCAAAAGATATCGTAGTTAAAATTTGAATAAGTAAACGGGTTAGAATGCATCACAGTAGGGACCTCGACTGTCATGAAAACGTAAATCTTGTAACTACTCGACGGTTGTTATAGAGTATGTAGTAGTGGTGTTACAAGAGAAGTTAGCACAGATAATGACCGCCCCCGAATCGATTCAGAGGACGGTATCACATGCAGTAGAACAGATGTGTGATTTGTCAACAGGGAGAACGGGGGTAGGAAATAGAGCTGTCCTTTCAGATGGGTAGTAGCCATGTAGTAGTATCCAATTCTAGGCGAGGAGAGGGATAAATAAAGGCTTTGTATTAGTATTAATGTATGTGACTTGTTGAAATCCACATATGGTCCTGAGTCTGGGGAAAGAGATTTGTCTTGAAAGTTTGAAAAAAAGGTACCAAATAAAAAATAAATAAATGAAGATAGACATGAGATATAATTGAGTTTCATAGTTTCTCAAAAGCGAGTTATATATAGAGGTAGGTTTTGAACGATGATTTGTGATTGAATGCAATATATATGGTTGAAGAGTATATATCTTAGGTATGTAGCAATAGATTGTACAATATGAAGTGTAGACATATTAAATGTCAAAGGATTTATAATTGTATATGTTGTGTATGTGTGTGGGGATCAACCAGCGTTTATTATTTGATCAACCCCTTTTTGGAATTGGTTAACAGGTGTTCGTCTGAATAACAAAATATCCTTATAGCGCTTTAAAGAGCATAAGTTATGCAAAACGGTTTCCAGATGTGCGGCCCGTGTGAGATAGCAAGGATCGACACATTAAAATTGTAAAATAATAGGGTCTAGTGAAGACAGGGGCAGTCTACCCTAAAGTATTGATATTTATGTGTAGATTGATAGTAATGTCTTCCACCGTGTCCGGAGTGCAGTACTAAGATGGTTATATAGTCTCTTCGGGTGTTCGGTTGCCCGAAGACCCGGTAGGACGGTCTTGCAGTTGGCTTGGCCGGCAGTTGATTTATCCCGCGCCGTCGCAATGTAGGTGGATTCAACACGGATCCAGGTAAACGATAGCGGTTATCGGGATATCATCTAGCGGAATGCCGTACAGAGCGGTACCGTAGGGTGTACTCACCCACCGCTCAGAACCGTTGAGCCGTCCCCGATCGGATGAAGCGGGGTGGGTGCGACGACCGAGTGCGGAAGGGGAGGAGGGGGGTTTGTAGGATCCAGACACCCGGCGAACCCCAGACAGATTACGATCGCGCGTGTGCGGTGTGGTGCGCGGAGGCAGCAGGGGGGTTTCGTCCGAGCAGGACAGGTGGGGATGCCTGATATCACCACATCAGCCGTCCCCCGGATTACGAGTGAGGGGCCTTCCTAGTTGGCAGGTGTCAGAGGATAGGGCATGGTCCCGTAAACAGGCTTTAAGGCAAGGCTCTGGACAGACTTTGTGGCGGTAATGCGTCTGTATTCTCATTTTTGTCAAGCATCACGGGTCAGTGTGTGGTAATGATATCAATGACTTATATTCAAGTACTTTCAGCATGTCAGCACTGGACAAGCTGGACTCGTCACAACCGCTAGGGAGGTTAAAAATCAATTGGGGGTTGGGAATTTATTGTTATATGAGTAGTGGGGGAGAGTAATAGTAAAAAAAAATTGACACAAAGCCTTTTTTTAGGCATCATGGATGCATCAGCATTACACGTCCATGACAGCCAAATGGGTGAGATAGTTGCATTGTGCACTTGTTTAGGGCACATTAATCGCATGCCCCTTTAAACCTATGGGCATATTTTGTGTAATGTATTATGGGTGTGTACAGATGGCTCACATTTTTTGTGAATGTTGAAAAAAATAAAAAGTTTATACAAAATCTTTGTCTGGGTTGAGAATGTGGGTAGGACATGCTGCTCTTTTACAAAGAAACAAGCATGAAATATAGTAAAACATAAAAAAAATTTTTTTTCATATTCCAATCATAAAGATTTCATAAATCTTCACTTGTCAGGAAAAATGGAAAGTATGTCCAACTTCAATCCTAAGCTTATAAGAATTGAGACATAATAAAAAAGATAAGAGACAGAGACAATGCAGAAGAGCTTTAAGGTCCCCATACACGGGTCCGATTCCCAAGGGATTCCGGGACGATCGATTCCGGGCGCGTGCATGCTAATCGATCGTCCCGGAATCGCGTGAAGCCCACCTTGCCCGATCTATCACGTTCGATCGATCGGGGGCCCAGAATCGGATCTGCCAGAGAACCAACATGTTGGTCTTTCTGATCCGATTCAGCACACATCAGGGGGAGATGCCATGTGTGAAGTGATCGATCGGGCACGGAATCGTCCAGGAATCAGTGGCCCAAGGTGGTAGGGACAGGCTTAATTGGGCGATCGATCGGACATCCGATTCCCTCTGGCATCGCGGAATCGATCGAATGGGTGATCGATCGGCCATGGAATCGGAACATGTATGGCTAGCTTAAGGCTGCCATTGAAGCATCCTGGTCTTCCATAACACCTCAGCAATGCCACAGGGTGAGAGAATCCATGCCAGGCACCACTGAGCCAGTAATTGATGCAAAACGGACCCAAACCAAGTACTGAGTACATATGCATGATTATATTTCATTAAAAATATTTGTTTTATTGATTTCATGTAATATTCAAATTTTCTGAAATTGTGATTTTGGGTAGTGATGAGAGAGCATCACAGAGTCAGGGAGAGGCAAGAACATATTGATTTTCCAACATATCAAAATAAATATACATTCTCTCCCGTAGTCCGCCCTATCTTCAAACATGTCCCTGCAAACATATAATAAATGAATACATATACCCCCCTTCCAAATATCATCTGTAATCATGAAATAAATGATTACAGGTAATAACTTTTAGGTTATATTTACCCTTTATTGGTTCCAAATCCATTAGCCCCTTGCAATAAGCACATTAAAAATCAAACAATTGTCAAACCACCAAAAAGCACATATTTCTCTGCCTTTAACCGCAACATTTATTAAATCCGACAATTATAAAACAAGAAATAGCACCTAATATCAATCATAAAACTGCACAATTTACTAAACCCAGTATTAAAAGATGACCCCCACCCAATCCAAAACAAACCACCAGTAAAATAACACAACTCATAACATGAGATCAAAGTTAAAATGAAATAAATACATTAAATACCTAACTCAAAAAAAACCAAAACTTATTTTATAAGATTTATGTTTTTTCTTTAATCAAGATTCGCATTATTGGATTTTATCATGATTGGACAGAGCTGGAGTGGACAAATTAACTGTGAATGTATATTTATTTACTGTTATTTTCAGGGGGTTTGGTCATTTATTATATGTATTGCAGGATACTTCTGCAATACATATATGTCATGTAATTATCGGCTACATGTAATAATTAATATTATTATTACACATAGCCGGTATGGAAATGTAAATTTATTTTTTATAGTTGTGGGGTTGACTTGTATGTTCTGTTATACATACACGGCCAATACAATGAACATATATTTGTTAATAAATGGGTGTTATTCTATATATATTTGTTAATAAATGTACAGTTGGCTTGGGTTGTATATTGCATGTCATTATGTATTTAATTGTGACATATAACATTGATTTGTTGAATTTATTGAAGCTTTGTGTTTCTAGTGGCATGAATTATTGGTTAGTTTAGGATAGGGGGATAATGTTGTGGAATGGCTTATTTCATGTTATTTGGAAGATTTTTTATTGCTCTATTTTTTGTATTTAATGTATTTATAAAATTTTTACTTTGAGTTCATGTTGTGAGTTGTGTTGTTTTACTGGTGATTTTGAATTGGGTAGGGGTCATCCTTTAAAGGATGGTCTTTTGTTATGTTTGTAGTGTATCAGATTGCTGTTACTGTAGAATTTGTCCTTATCCGGTTTGCAGTTTTGTATTTAATAATTGTTGAAATTATTAAACATAAAAGTTTCTAGCTGTTGTTTAGGAATTTTGTGTGTGTAGGTTATTTATTTAATGTCGGATGTTGCTAGTATCTGTGCTTATAATTGAAATTACTACAGATAACAGATTTTTATTTTATTTGGAATGTGTCTGTTTCTGTGATTAGCGATTATTGCCGCGATGGTGTTAATGCTTTGAAAGGAGTAAAGGACTACTAAAAACCATTCCTCCTTCCAGTTTATTATCTATGACCATTTATTTTTATGGTTACAGATAATAAATAATTGTTCAGATAGAGACAGGAAAGGGAGCTGTCATTTTCCATATAAACATTTTTGGGGGGTTTTGGGCATATTTTCTGCCCATTTAGGTGGTGTTTCTATCACTTTTTGAACTTTTCCAATGGACCAGGCACCCTCCACTCTTCCGAGCAGGGGGTGTCTGGTTGTCTCCCATTGACTTACATTGTACACAGGTGCTTGGCAAAACATTGTGATGTGTTCGGACCGAACACTGAAACACTTTCGTGCTCGCTCATCACTAATTTGTTTTTTTTTTATTAGCTGTAAGCCATATCCATGAAAATTATAACAAATAAATGCTTAAAATATCTTGCTTTGCATGTAATCAGTCTACTTCATTTATTAGTTTAATCTTTTAAGTTGAAAAACTGGATCTTTTGGTAAATATTTGCATATTTTCGCAAATCACCTGTATAATCTCTCAGATCTAAATGTCTGCTTTTTTTCTAGACCTCCTTTCCTTTGGAACTCTACAACATTTTATTATTTATTTAACAAAACCTCTTTCAAAGCAGAAAATGTGTCAATTTGCTGATTTAAAGCATTCTATGGGTTCAATCAGTGCTGCTTATTATATAGTATAAGGCCATTTCCAAAGAACTTGAAGTCCATCATTCTACAGTGGTAAAGATTATTAACAAGTGTAAAACATTCATTGAGAACCATAAATGTTAAAGGTTATGTCAGTAAAGTTAGTTTTTTCATGTTGGTAGCAGAACACTATCAGCAGTGAGGGTCTGATTCGCAGAGGAGCCTACTAATTCATGCTCTTTACGGTATTTTCAGTTGCAGTGCTTCTAGTTTCTACAAGCTACCAGACAGACACAGTACGTACTCTTCATTTGTCTATAGATGGAGCAGATAACCTCAAGGAACCTCTATTAAAGACGATTCTTTGATAAGGTGACATTAAACTTTTAAGATAATTGATTAATGTTGCTTAATCTATGTCTGGAGATAAGTGTTCTCAGTACACACATACATTTAGGAACACTACTTACAACACCCATTCCCAACATTACTAGTTTGGTGAATGCTAGAGAGACTCCAGTGCCTAACAAATTATGTTAATAATGAGTAGAACTGTGGATGAAAAATATAGGTGTAGTTTAACATAGAAAAGATATTTTTTTCTTATTTAACTAATTCCTAATTCACATTAATGTTTCATACTTTATCAAAGTTATAAGCTGCATGTTTTTTTTAAATCTTTAAAATTATTATAGAAAGTTCAAATCGATTTAAGACCCTACTTTGTAAGTTCAACAACAGTCCACTTAAGGTGTAAATCTGGCTACATCCCTGTTTTTTTTCTGGTCTGTATTATGGAAAGGTGCTTGGAGATTGATTTTAGAACACATATTCATTGTAATGATGTTCCATAAATGCAGAATATTAGGAGAAGCATTTACAATTCACAAAAGAAATTCACAAATCACGGGAGAAATTTGTAAAAGATTACAGGTTCTACCAAATGAAAAAAAAATAAAAAAACAGTAAAAAGGATCTAATCATTTAAACACCCAATTGTGTATGAGCGTAATTTAGAAAAGGATTTATGCTGAATGACCAAAATAAACTCATATTTATCGAACTTACTAAGGTCAAAAACAAAAGGAAATTATGTCAAAGTGTTACTGTCCTTAAGCTGTCACAATGGGGGAGAAGCACTATAATTCTAAAAAAAAAGTATATACTCGCTCTGTTCTTGTCTGTGACATGTCATGTTTAATCTTCTGTAGGTACAAGTCTTCTGGGGTTTGATAAAGTGGAGTAACACATATGGCCACTAGATGGAGCTATATAAAGGTTTTCTATAGTGAAAATGTAGCTTCATAGGCTTGTTAAATGAATGTGATGTATTAGACTGTCTGTATTAGAAGCATTCACTGAGCATTCACTGACACAGGATTTTCTAGAGAAGGAAGAATCTACTAGATGAATTCTGGATTATCATAACAGGTAAGGATTTGTTATATTTTTTTATAGATTGTTCAAATAATAAAGTGTTGGCAGAGAGGGACATATCAGTCATGAGGTGAGTTTAGCTGCACTTTAAATCAGTCAACATGTAGAGGTTACACATTAGAGTCCATAATCTCCCAAGATTGGCATGACAATGAGTTTGGGAGGTTGTGAGAGTGAATCTAGAGCACCATGACCTGTATAAATTACCTTACTTTGCCTTTTTACCAATATCAATGCATCATGTGTATACATAATTTTGCCAGTGAAGTCAGCTAACCTATCAATGATAGCTCAACAACAGCATGTGCCATCTACATACTTACAACTGAAATCAATAGTCTGTCACATGTTATGAGGGTGCCATTGGATCAGAGTTACTCTTCCACAAACTTACTTAGCTCATTCATACAGCACTTTGCTTTACATCATCCTCTTCAAAAGTGGAAAAACCAA
This sequence comes from Ptychadena robeensis, assembly GCA_036250615.1. NCBI lineage: Eukaryota > Metazoa > Chordata > Amphibia > Anura > Ptychadenidae > Ptychadena > Ptychadena robeensis. The sequence goes on along the minus strand of CM070032.1, from coordinate 114,165,388 downwards.
TGAGCGATTTAGCTCACACTAACAAAAAATAAATGATTGTGCAGGATACACTCTTTAAATTATCAAAAGAGGCGCATACATTTTTAAGGGGGGGGGGGGGGGTATTCTTTAAATACGTATGTGTTATTGTGAAAGAACGATAACTTAAAACTGAATCTTGTTGAAATAAAGGATGAAAATTCTGTAAAACTCTTGTATAAAGTTTTCTTTCTTTTTTCTTTTTATTCTCAACTACTGGGATAAACTTCAATTTATAATACTGAGTCCCTGTCTCTGAATGAGAACAACTTGTACAGAAGTCCATTCCCACTTGTACAGAATAACACATCTCAGTACAAACCTTCCACCTCTTGAAACCACAGTCATGTTTGATGTGATTATGATCAATGATGCCTTGTTCCACTATGTAGCTTTATTGGAGTTGAAGTCCTTATTTTTTTTTTTTCTCCTTTTCAAATTTCCTAGCATTCATTCATTTCCCACGGTACCTGCTGTCAATTTTCATGATATGAAATCAACAGAGATCTGTCAGTCCCCAGCAAAGTGTACAAACAGCTTGTTCACATTTAAAAACATCTTTCCTAGACACAGGACATGTAATGGCCTATAATTGCTTTGTTGAGAAGGTTGACAGAAGCTATAACAATATTCTACTGTCTGGGTTTTTGAAAATCAACCTGCTTAACAGCCTAAAAACCTACAACGGTTAACCTTATATGACTGTGAAAGAAAATGTATTTTTCGTTTTGGCGATAAAGATATATAGAAAATGTAAGTAAGTAAATAAATAAATAAATAAATATATATATATGTATAGGCTTGATATAATAATATATTTGTATGATCCGATAGCTTGATGTAAAGTATTAGGTTTATTCTTTTGACATTTTAAAAATATTTAAAAAAACATAACAGCATTTATCAACAGTTCGTCAAAAGTTACTTTTAGGGCCTTTCACAGTAGCTGTGTTGCATTTTTTTTACTGGTTGCCCGTAAACAAAACATTGTCTCACCACATTGTGCTGTAATATAACTCCCACACTAGTGTATAGGAGAGGCTTGCGCTGCAGAAAGAAAATTCATTCTGTGTTTAGCACTTACAAACTGCATGTGCATTAACGGAAAGGTACAACAGAACATGGGAGTAACAGCAAAGCAACACGGCTAGTAGGAAAGTATGAAATAGTGTGCTGATAGGGACATGAAGTACATATGGTAAGTATAGGCCCATATTAACTAAATGTTCCTAAATAAAGACTGTTTAATCCTTATATGCCAAATTATTGAAGGTCAGAGCATGAGATAGGACTTCTGGAGTGTTTAAGCGTAGTGCTTGGTGGGGGTCCCGATGGATCACATACACTGTACTGCACTACGCTAACCCCTGCATCAGCGTATCAGCTCAGCGCCGCAAGAACAGAGCATCCACCAAGCAGGTAATGTGTATGTGATCCGTCGGGACCCCCCGCCAAGCACTGCGCTTAACATAGGGGTCCCGACGGATCACACAACACTGTGAAAACATGCCCTTAATGTTGCATTAGAGAGCTAGAGAGATGGCATCTCCCAAAACTTGATGGAACTCCATGTAATTATATATATATATTTTAGGATTGTGTAAGTAAGTAAAGTAAGTAAAAATGGTATTGAAATTTTTATTTTTCTAGTACACTTTAATAAAAATGCACCTAACAAATGTTCATCAAAACAATGCAATGCAGGGCACATATGTAAACAGGCATCAAGGGTTACATTGTGAAAGCTGTCCAGCATGTTAAAGCGCATAGGCATGAACAAAACCTTTAATATGACACCACACATTTCTCCAATTAACAGGGTAATAGGTATTTCTAAAAATAAACTACCATTTTTTAAAGGGCGGTTAAGAAGACTTTGACAATTACAGTAATGTTAATTAAGGGAACAATTTTTTTAGACAATGCAATCTATTGTGTCTTTTCATGATATATTTATATGTGTGCTGTTTTGACAAGCTAAAGCGCAGCTATAATTTATAATTCCATAATTTATATGCTTCCTGTCTAGTACACAAATTTGATAACCCTGAGTTTGTACATAACATTAGCTTAGCTGTTTTCACTGATGGCTCCTGAGGCAAAAAAAATTATAAATAGTTGTGGATTTTAATAGGACATGCAATTATCTAAACATCAATCTGGTAGAAAGCCTGGATTGTCTGGCCTTGTCACTGGTGTTATATTACATAAATGTAAAATGTGTGACAAGTGAGTATTTGTAAGAGAAAGATTTAAAGTAGAGAAAAATTAAAATGGTTCTGGCAGTTAGAAGATCCATTCTGGATGGAAAAAGGAACTGAACTTTGCAGAATGGAGAGAGAACCTTTATTGAGTAAAGAGGGCACAGTGCCTAAATCGCCTGTCTGATTAGACTTCTGCCTGTCAAAAATATTTTAGAATCTAGCTTTTCATCCACTACAATTGTTTTATTCTGTATTACTGAAACACAAGGTCAGGAAAAATTACGTATTGTAGACTTGAGGGGGTCATGAAAAAAGTATATTCTTTAGACCCTACTGTTACATGATATATGCTTAGCTCAAATGCTGTGGCTTCATTCTTAATGAGATGGAAGAATGTAATGAGTTCTGTTTATGTGAATTGGTTAAACACTTTGCGCTAGAAATAGGCTCTGCTGTGTATCCTTTATAAATAAAACAATCTCATTTGCTAAGTAGCCATAAAGTGTGTGCCCTGTCCTAGAAGTAGTACATTATAATAAAGGCTATTCAAAATTATTAGGCATAGCTCAGTAGGCTGTGTAATTATACTTATTTCTGTTTCATTGAGCCACCAGCTAAAAATCTCTCTGGCTTTAAGCATAATTATAGCCAGACTATAAATATTACTTATACATATTACTAATATCATAATAGTACATACAGTTGTGAAATTATTCAACCCCCACTGAAATTGCGTATTTTGGCCATTTTGACATTGATTTTGATCATTTCAGTCATCTTGTTTACAATGAAATCAGTGAGGCACTTGTAAGTCAGACAAATATAACATAACATTAATAATGAAATAACCACAAATGTCTTTTCTGTGCTCACATCATTATCAGATTTATTTAACCACCAAGTGACATTCATTCTTAGTACTTAGTACAACATCCTTTTCCAGTTATAACAGCTTTTAAACGTGAAGCATAGCTTGACACACGTGTCTTGCAGCCATCTACCGGTATCTTAGCCCATTCTTCATGGGCAAAAGCCTCCAGTTCAGTCACATTCTTAGGCTTGCGCGCTGCAATTGCTTTCTTCAAGTCCCACCAGAGATTCTCAATCGGATTTAAATCTGGTGACTGTGATGGCCACTCCAAAATGTTCCAGCCTTTAATCTGCAACCATGCTCTAGTGGACTTGGAGGTATGCTTGGGATCATTGTCCTGTTAAAAGGTCCAACGTCTCCCAAGCTGAAACTTCAGTAGCCGCATCTGACAAATCTTTTTTCAGTTCCCCAGCAGTCACATTCTTTTCTCCACTTTGCGCTTCAGGTAGCGCACAGCAGTAGAAGTCAGCATCTTCTTTCTGCCACGACCAGGTAGCGTTTCAACAGTGCCCTTTGCCTTGAATTTGCGAATGATGCTTCCTATGGTGTCTCTTGGTATGTTTAACATCTTTACAATCTTCTTATAGCCATTGTCCTTCCTGTGATGAGAAATCACCTCTTCTCTTGTCTTCCTGGACCATTCTCTTGACTTCACCATGTTTGTAAACACACCAGTAAATGTCTAGAAGGAGCTGAGTATCACAGTCATTTTAAATCTGCCTAATTGGTGCTTATTATGCTTGATTGCTGCTCGTTGACATCCACAATACCTGATCGAAAACACTTAAATGAACCTCTGTTCTTAAGCGTGGTAGTCTTTAAGGGGTTGAATAATTGTGTCAATGAAGAAATCACAAAAAAAACATTTTATACTGTATAACAAAAACAATTGATGCCATTTTAGTGGCATTTGGTTCTTTAAAAAGTCCTTGTAAGATGTCATTCTGAACACAATTACAAATGTACACTGAATTCCCTAAAACCCTTTACAGCATTGGGGATTCAATAATTTTGAACACAACTGTATTACTAATATTATAATACTAATATTATAATAATAATAATAATAATAATAATAATAATAATAAAACATATTCCAATTAAATATTAAAGAGCCTTCTATGTAGCTGCAGACACTGTGAAAAAATCCTACCTTAAAGCTGTTGAAGGCATTCAAGATTCATTCAACCTATGAGCTTTCACAGTTTTTAGGGGTTTTTGTTAAATTTTTCAGTGTAAAGATCAACAAGAGATATATAGAGGGTAAGCAGGGGCAACTTAAAAGTCACCTTTCAACAATTTTGCGCTTCTTCTCTAAACTTTGAGAAATATGGCTAGTCAGTAAGGTTTTGTTTCATAGCATATATATGTTAAATATATAAACATTTTTGCCACAGCTAAACTTTAACCTCCCTAGGGATCATGACAAACTCAGTTCGTCTGGAGTTTGTTGGGTGGTCGCATCTTTGGTCCCTGGCAGCCCTCCCAGTAAGGGGATACAAACAATGAAGAGAGAGATAGATGAACTCCTATCTATCTCTCCGTGTCTGTGGATGCTGCAATCATTATGCAGCTTCAATGGACAGATTTAACAGATAAACCCTGGTGACACCCTGGGCTGGTTGTTGGGCACCCTGGGGCAGGGTGGGGAAGGGGTCTAGACCGTTTACAGAACGATATCACTGTGTATGGGAGGTGATAATGATGTGTACTATTAATATTTACCAGGCACATTTTGATTGTAGATAACCATACAAGCATGTGGGTGTGTACTCCTCCTGATGAGGCCGATTTGTGTGGCCAAAACATATATTTTTGTAGAGCAGTGATCACGATGGTTATGTGAATGTGTATTTTTAACGCTTTAATAAAGTTACCTATGAAATAACCTTTTGGGTTTTATCCCTCTTTGCCACCCAAATCTCCTGGGGCTAGCCACCCCTTCACTTGACCAGTTAATGCTGGCATACAGTGTGGTTTGTGTATATATTTTGTTTTGAGATGGTGGCCTAGCTATTATATGCTTTTTTGCCCAATACCCATGAGCTCCATGTCATGTATTGTAACATTGGATATCAATATACTGTGACTGTGTTACACAGACAATCATCATTAGGAGACCCTAAGGGGAACAAACTCTAGCTCTCTTCTAACATATGTTGTCCCGTTGGGAGTCCCTCCATTTTTCTCACAAGAATTGCATAGATCTTCATTAAATAGAGGTATCTGTATGATGATCTCTAAAAAGAGACTAGAGAGATGGATTCTCTTTAAAAGTCTTGAAATGTTTAGTGTCCTGAAGAAGCTTTGAAAAAGTGAAAAACATTGACACTTTCAGAAAAAATATAGGACAATACAAATCAAATAAGTGTAACGTAAAGGCGTAATGTAGGAAAACAAACTAGGGGATTGTGCAGAAATCAGCATCCTTGTACAACAATCCAAAATTTTGATGCATAAGTGGTTTTTTTTCTTGTTTTTTTTTTGCTAATTGAACATTCTATGTATTTTTCAAACCTCAGAAATGTTGCCTTCTCAATTTACATGGTCAAATGTATTATTTAATACAAATTATAGTAAGGATTTTGAATATTTTAGCTTTAATGGATGTTAATGATAGCTATTAGCTATGATCATAGTTTGATTGCTTACCTCCCCCACTTTTAAGCACATAAATGTGTAAGAATAACACTGAAATTTATATGGCAATAAAAACACATAGGAAAGATTTTAAACTGTATTCTTGTAAACGTTTACTTAAATGTACATTAGAGTTTCAACTATGTGCATTATATTTTCTATTGTCTTTTTTCATACAAAGCATATACCTGCTAGGAAATATTTCTAAGGGAAACTTTAAAATGCCATTAACTTAAATTCTCTGTAACTTGTGAAGTAAGAGTTGAGCAATACGTGCAGCAACTGTAAGTCTGCCTTAACTGGAGATCTTTATGTTTTCTTCATGCTGCAAATGGCATCCTAGTCCATAAGGCAAGTAATGGAATGTATCAGCTTTCTTTTAAGACAGCATTACTAAAAATATAAATCTAAAAGTGCCATACTTTTCTTTTCTTTTTTTACTTTCTGACAAATGTACTTTCCAGAGATAATGTAAAATGCTGCAGTACAATGACCAAAAAATTATATATATATATATATATATATACACACATATATATACACACACAGCCCATAATTATTCATACCCCTGGCAAATGTTACTGTTATTCAACCAGCAAGCTTTTTTTTGGATGGGAAATGACATAGGTGTCTCCCAAAAGATAATAAGACGATGTACAAGAGGCATTTTTGTGAAACAAAACAAAACATTTCTCAGCTTTTATTTACATTTGAGTGTCATGTGCAAAATTATTCATAATATTTATTTGAGGTAGGAAATTCCTACACACAAATAGGCACCTGAGGAGATCCTACCGATGCGATTTGAAATTTGTTGTATGGGATGTTGGCACATACCTTAACAAGACGGTTGCTTCCTTTTTTAGCAAAATTATTTATACCCTTCTCAATAATCAATAGAAAAGCCTTTATTGGCGATTAGAGATGGGCCGAACTGTTCGCCGGAGAACAGTTCGGCCGCGAACACGGCATGTTCGCCGTTCGCCTCGCCGGCGGACAGTACGGGTGTTCGACCCGTACTGTTCGCCGGCCAGAAGAAGGTCTAAATTCTTCCTCCGGCAGGATCACAACCTGTGTAATCCTGCCGGAGGAAGAATCTTTTCACTACAGAAGCCGGTCTTGTAGTGAGAAGACTATGCGTTCCAGGTTGCGGTCCACGGACCGGATGTGACATCACTGACGTCACATCCGGTTTCTCCGTTTCAAATTCCCCGCCTAGAGGCGGGGAATTTGAATATGTCCGCGAACAGAGCGGACGGCGAACATCTTTGAAGTTCGACCCGCCCTGTTCGCGGACACCCCAGGGAGGGTTCGCGCCATCACTATTGGCGATTACAGCAACAAGTGCTTCGTATAATTGCAGACCAGCTCCTCACATGTCTCCACCGGTATTTTTGCCAATTCATCTTAAGCAATGAGCTCCAAATCTTTCAGGGTGGAGGGTCTTCTTGCCATCACCCTGATCCTTAGCTCCCTCCAAAGTTTCTCAATTGGATTCACGTCAGGACTCTGGCTGGGCCGCTCCAAAATGTTAATGTTGTTGTCTGCTAACCATTTCTTCACCACTTTTGCTGTGTGTTGTCATGCTGAAATGTCCACTGGTGCCCAAGGCCAAGTTTCTCTGCAGACTGCCTGATGTTGTTGTTGAGAATCCTCATGTATTGCTCTTTTTTCATGGTGCAGTTTACTGTGACTAGGTTCCCTGGTCCATTGGCTGATAAACAACCCCAAAGCATTAGGTTCCTACCATCATATTTGACAGTAGGGATGGTGTTCTTTGGGTTGAAGGCCTCTTCTATTTAACGCCAAATGAAGTAAACATCATTGTGACCAAAACACTTACATTTTTGTTTCATCTGACCATAACACAGAAGACCAGAAGTCTTCTTATTTGTCCTGATTAGCATTTGCAAAGGCCAAGCCAACTTTTGTATGCCTTACCTGAAGAAGTGGTGTCCTCCTTGGTCTGCATCCGTGGAAACCGGCAGTGTGCAGTGTCCTTTGGATTGTCTGCCTTGAGACATTGCCACCAGCAGAGCCCAGATTGACCAGGATGGCCTTGGTGGAAATCCTTGGATTCTTTTTTAACTCTCTCACTATCCTCCTGGCCAGCACAGGTGTCACTTTTGGCTTCCGACCACATCCTCTGAGATTTTCCACAGTGCGGAACATCTTGTATTTTTTAATAACACTTTGCACTGTAGCCACTGGAACTTGAAAACATTTAGATATGGCCCTGTAGCCCTTTCCTGACTTGTGAGCAGCCACAATGCACAGCCGCAGGTCCTCACTAAGCTCCTTTGTCTTAGCCATGATTGTCCACGAACCACCTGCAGAGAGCTGCAGAGATGTGGAGGGACAAATGTTTTTTTTTTTTACAGTTTTTGTGATTGTGTCAGTTACAAACTGCCCTAAGGTGTAAACAATCATTTAAGGCACCAATATCTCTATTGTATGTAAAGGTGGCCATACACGGTTCAATATTTTCATTCAATCGATCAGGAATGAATAATTTTTCTTTCGATCGAACGAAAATCGAGTACTGAACAAATTTGTTCGATAAAAAATTATTTGGTCAAATGAAAATAGAATGTATGCATTCAAGGCACATAGAAAATAGAATGTATGCATGCAAAGGCACAAATGATATTCGATCAAAATATCGAACATTCTGATTGAATCTGTGCAAAAATCTATAAGTGTATAGGTAGCTTTAAGGTAGGAACACACGGCTCGATTTTTGCATACATTTTTGTACATGTTGATGGCACTCTATTGTGCAAAACTCTATACAAAAATCAAACCTGGTATGGGTAGCTTTAGAGAAAGGTTGACATCTTTTTAATTTTCGTAGAATAGAAGAAGCAACTTGTGAATTGGGCAAGGTTAAGAATAGAGATTAAGAGTTCAGAGCAAGACAAATAGGACAGGCCACCAAGTAAATTTATACTTATTTATTTTGACTTTGTGAAGTGTTGAGCGAGAATATTCGAAATTCTAATATATTCGACAAATATCCGACATTCAAAAATTCGCAATATTTCACAAATGTGGGTTCGGATATTCCATTTGTGGATATTCATCATGTTATGCCTCAACATTGTTACCGGCATACATCGTGCATATTTGTGCACATTGCCAATGGATACGTGCAATATGCACAGTACTGGCTAAGATCACAGAAATGCCGAAGAGAAGCTGTAAAGCTGGTTCAGGAATCTCTGAGAATAATTGCAAACAGCTAGGCACGATGTAAAGCAATAGAATGTAGTCAAATCAAATTTTACAAATTTCGAACGTTCCTTAATCTATTCGCGAAATTACACAAATTTTAATGTACCATAAGCTGCTCAACACTATTCGTGAACAAAAAGTATATTTAACAATCCAAAAAGGAAGCAAATAAGAAGGGTTCATAATAAAAATGTACATATATTTAAACTTTAACAAGTGACCTAGTGCAAGACAGATGCTGCAAGTTCAATCTGTAGTATTGTTTCAGAACTAACATGATTGTTAAAGAACTTTCCTCTACACAATCTGCCCACACAACCAAAGCTAGAGAACACACAGGAACATTAAAGAGCTGGCATACAGGCCAGATTTCTACTCATCAAAAGAAGAGCACGTTGTGAGTTGGCCACTTTTTTTTTACTTGAAAACATCCATGAATGATAAGAGATCCATCGGACTTCTTGAGGGTTTTTATTACGCCCTTTGATTATAGAAATGCCATGGTACAGAAAAAAGGGCACAACAGGACCAAACAAATGCTTTTTCTTTTGTCATTTACATACATTTGTATTCTTTATTCATATATATATATTCATTTGGCTAATTTATACTCTATGCAAACAACTGGAGGAGAGAAAAGAAGTACCACTCCACTAAAATTTCTGAACAGGGACCCGGGGACTTTTATGGCCAAAGTTGGTATATCACATAGTTGAAGATGTATCAGATTTATTAGAAACAATGAATGTAATAATCTACTGTCAGGTCCATATATATTGTGACATCAACACAATTCAAACATTTTTGGCTCTATACACCATCTCAATGGAGTTGAAATGAAATAAACACAGTGTGCTTTAACTGCAGACAGCTTTCATTTGAGCGTATTTACATCCAGATCAGGTGAACTGTGAAGGAACAGTTTGCATATGTGCCTCCTACTTGTTAAGGGACCAAAAGTAATAGTACAGAATAATAATCATGAAATCAAACTTTCCCTTGTTAACACTTGGTTGCAAATCATTTGCAGTCAATTACAGCCTGAAGTAATGTTCTGCCAGGTCTCTACTGCAACTGTCTTCAGTTCCTGCTCGTTTTTGGGGCATTTTCCCATCTGTTTTGTCTTCAGCAAGTGAAATTTACGCTCAATCGGATTCAGGTCAGGTGATTGACTTGGCCATTGCATAACATTCTACTCCTAAAAAAACTCTTTGGTTGTTTTAGCAGTATGCTTTGGATCATTATCCATCTGCACTGTGAAGTGTCATCCAATGACGGCATTTGGTTAAATATGAGCAGATAATATTGCCCAAAACACTTCAGAATTCATACTGCTGCTTTTGTCAGCAGTCACATCATCAATAAATACAAGAGAACCAGTTCCATTGGCACATACATGTCCACACCATGACACTACCACCACCATGCTTCACTGATAAGGTGGTATGCATAGGATCATGAGCAGTTCCTTTCCTTCTCCATACTCTTCTCTTCCCATCACTCTGGAACAATTGATCTTGGTTTTATCTGTCCATAGGATGTTGTTCCAGAACTGTGAAGGCTTTTGTAGATGTCATTTGGCAAACTCTGATTTGATCTTCCAAAGAATGTTCCAAACAGTTGTCTTGGCCTAATGTTTTTGCTATCTCTCTGATGGGTTTGCTTTGTTTTTTCATCATAATGATGGCTTGCTTCACTGATAGTGACAGGCCTTTGAATCTCATCTTGAGAGTTGACAGCAACAGATTCCAAATGCAAATAGTACACTAGAAATGAACTCTGGACCTTTTATCTGCACATTGTATTTGGAATAATGAGGGAATATCACACACCTGGCCATGGAATAGCTGAGAAGCCAATTGCCCCATTACTTTTAGTGGGAGGCACGTATGCAAACTGTAGTAATTCCTACACAGTTCGCCTGATTTGGATGTATATACCCTCAACTTAAAGCTGACAGTCAGCAGTTAAAGCACAGTGTGTTTGTTTCATTTCAAACCCATTGTGGTGTGTATAGAGCCAAAAAATGTTAGAATAGTGTAGATGTCCCAATATTTATGGACTGTACATTTTTAAATCTATTGTTTCTAATGAATTTTAAAACACCTTCAACTATGTGATATACCACCTTTGGCGAGTGAGGGAAAATCCCCTGTGAGGACGTGTGCAGCTGCAGCTGATCGGCCGACTGGATACTCTATACTAGGTTCTTAAGGTGTCTGCACCTTGTCATTTTTTCATTGGTATCGTGGCTATAAATATGGTCTTAGGTTTTCTGAATTTAGCCTGCCATTAAAGTGCATAAGGTTTGCCGCAAACATGAGAACCACGGGTATTTGTGGAAAAATCCGCCAAAGATCCGTGAATAGAGATGGAAGAATACTTACTTTTCTCTAGTATACCATGAACCTTTCTGTAGATCTCCAGCAAGTCTGGTTATAATACCATGCTCATGGACTTTGCAATTAACTCACAAATGTGAACTGGTCACATTTTCTAAAACAAGTTTGACCATTTGTGAGACTCAATATATTAATTTTAATCTTCCCTGCTACAAAATAGGAAGGCAACCACTTCACAGCCTGTGCAAACATTGGCTGGAGAAGTCTGACCAGAAGTGGTCTTGATAAAAGAGTTTCAGCCAAAAATCCATACCTCCGATGTGGAAACAAGGGGAAGCAACTCAAGTATGCATGAAAGCATAGGAATTGGGGTGCAGAATAATGAAAGCAGGTGCTCTGGACTGATGAATCAAAATTTTTGCTGTAGCAGAAGGCAGTTTATTCATGGAAGGGCTGGAGAGCGGTACACTATTGAGTGTCTGCAGGCAACAGTAAAGCATGGTGGAAGTTCCTTGAACATTTGGATCTGTCTTTCTGCACATGGAGTTAGAGATGTGGTCAGGAATAATGATGTTCTAAATGCTGAAAAATACAGGCAGATATTTATCAATCGTACAATATCATCAGGGAGGCGTATAATTGGTCCCAAACTCATTAACCTCCCTAGTGCACCACCCATACCGCCCCGTTTTTAACGGGCAATCAAGGCAGTGTACAAAGTACACTGCATACAATTACAGCCCCTGTCCACACATTAATGATGCTGGCTGTGTGGGCGGAAAAGCCGACGCTCCTCCATTAACATAGAGGTATATGGCAAGACAATCGCGGTGCACCCGATGCCTGCTGACCTAGCGGTTGGGACAAACCCAAACACCAAATTAACTGGGTGTGTCTCGATTGCTAGGGAGGTTAAGAACTATCTTCAGTGTAAAGAAGAACAGGAAGTCCTGAGAGTGATGGTATGGCCCCCAACAGAGTCCTGATATCAACATCATGGAGTGTTTCTGGGATTACATATAGAAGGATGCGAGGAAGCCAACAAGATCTGTGCTTAGTTTTCTAAGCAAACAGCTTCCTTCAAAAACTGTGTGCATGTGTACCTAAAAAAATTGAGGCTCCGTGTGATTGACATTTCTCTTTTGTACATTCACTGCATTTTGTTTATTTATTTATTTTTCATTTTTGTGCTTTCATTATGCAGAAAGCACAGAATAAACAAGGTTCTGCTTGTCCGCTTGTCCTTTTGCCTTCCCATTCATTTTTTATGTTATTATAAAACAAGAACAAAAATGTATTATATCATAAATTTTCAGTTGTATATTTATTATATAGATATTAATATTATATTATTATATAGATTTTTATTTTTAAAAACGTGGAGCGCTATAGTCTATATGCTTGGTCCAAATATCAAAGCATTCATAGCACCGCATAGCCTGTACAGACCGAAAAGCTGAAACAGCATTTTAATACAAGTTTTGTTTATTGAACCTAGTTTGGATATGGTGTGTAGCATTGGACTTTGTCCTTTAATAAAGAACCAGAACTGCCACTGTAAATAAAAAAGAAGAGGGTAATATCTGCCCACATTGTTTGTGAAGCAATTACAAGAGAAAGAGAATCTGTTTCTGTCATCTCTGCAATATTAGTACCGGTAATAGCAGTAAATATATATTTAGCTCAGGATGGAGGAAGGTAAAGTCATTAAAGTTCTAAAAACAAACTTTATTGTTCAATAAACCACCACATCTATCAGTGAAAATAAAAGATCTAAATATTAGGATTTAAGAGTTGTATAAAATAAATTGACTGTAGTAACTTTTGTCTGTCTTTTGATGGGAATGTACTTCATTCCTTACCACCAAAATAAGGCTATAAGGACCATATTAAGTTACCTTTAGAGCATTTATTGCTATTAACCTACCTAAATACCTCCAACATCAGCAGAGCTCTATAAACCACAATTATAAAAAGAATTCTTTTATTAATATCAGAGGAACTTATAACATTTCATCAATATGTGAACCAAGCTTACATGACATATACTGTATGATCTTATATTGACATTTCCAGAGTGTAATACAGTCAATAAACATGTTTCTATTTTCAATTAATATTTTTTTATAAGCTGAATTTATATGTAAGCAAAGTTAGAAATTAGTAACCACCAGATCGGTCAGTAGGGTTTCTGAGAACATAAGGAAGGGGCTACTGTTGGATATAAGTCTATGATACGCAACAACTAGTTAAGTTATTTTTTATTTTTTGAACTGTGAATTGAACATTTTACATAGTGGTTAGTGATGAGCAACTACGCTATATTCGAATTCGCGTAATTTCACTAATACCCACCATGATATTCCATTTGATATTCGTAATCTCGAATATCCACGCTTGTGGACATGGATCGTGATCTAAAAATCACGCTGCGATCAAGTATGCGCAATTCATGCAAGTCAATGGAGCTTGGATATTTAATTGGGAGAATAATTTCCATAAAAATCCCATCGCGATCAATTGCAATAATTGGGATCGCAAAAAAAAAAAAACAGAATCACAGCCGATATCCAATGATATATTCGCGAAATGGTGATTTTCTAGCTTAATATGCGAAAATCGAATATTCCAGCTCAATACTAATAGTGGTGTCCTAACATTGTGGATCAAAGTATGATATAAAAAAATGCCTCATTTGTACTTTGCCTAATTGTAGATTTATGTCTAGTGTTCTGTTAATACTCATATGGGCCATTGAAATGTTCCACATAGTATCCATGAGGTTATATTCCCAGTAAATATGTATATTGTATATATGGCATATTGCATCTAACAAAGATGCTTCAGATTCTCAAATGAGCTGAGAATCATTTTTTGTTCATGAAAAGTATTCATACTTTTATCATAGTTATCATCTGCAAAGTAGACACATTCATGTCAGTTTTAGATCATCAAACCTGGCTACATACTGTTACTGAAAGGTATTTTAATAGCAGTACATTTTGAAGTGATTTGAGTAGTACATACATATATTATATCAATGTTTTATCAAAAGGAGAGTTTTTTTTCACTCTGAAGTCTAAACGTTCTTAATGTAAACTGCATATACTTGGGTCTTTAGGTTTTAAACTTGGCAAGACTAATCCAAGCTTTTCTGGTACAGAATCCACATTAATCCTAATTTTAGAATTTGACAGTGTTACAATGCAATGCTTGCCTCAGGCTACAATTATCCAGTCCAGCTACTGGACTGGCGAGATAACTGGAAAAGGTGAAGAATCAAATTATCTAAGCAGAAAATTACTATGTGGTCAACTGGGAGTCAATTAGAGCTGGTCATAATTCAAGTGTCTTTGTACTAAGAATACTGTTTTTTGTCCTTGATCATACAACTGTGTTTCTATCTACCGTTATGGAACATATAAGTGTTAACAGTTTATATATTACAGTTTGTAGCCTGACGTTACAATAACATGACATTAATTCTGGATAACTATAGTAAAGCAACAGCAGTGAAAGGAAAAATGTTAAGGAGCATAGCTGACCTTACCTGTTACAGCCAATGCACACTACACCATCTTAACAGCTTTCTTGAGTATTGCAAATTCTTTTCATTGCAAACTGTGCCAAAGGTTACTAGAAGCATGCATGACTATAGCATAAACATATTTTCTAAAAGCAGAACACCTGTAGAACAAAATGATGATTGATGAAAATGTCCTATTATTTTAATGTAAAGCACCAATTTTGTAATATATATAATATATGTTTTAGACTGCACTCTAAAGGGGCTCCTTCGAAGATACTAATATGGGTGCTTAAAAAGGAGATAACTGAATGGGTATGCCAACCTAAGGGAAGGGATAAATTATGTTGTTTTGACCAAGTTGCTATTATTTATGAAGCTTGCCATAGGTATGTTAAATTGCTAAAGCTGGGCATAGATGTATCGATTTTCCATACGAGATCGATCACCGGAATCCATTGTCACGATTGATCACAAATTGATGCATGCACAAAGTCATCAATTGATCGATTTGACCCTAAATTTCAAGTAAAATTGGTCGAGCAGGAATTGGACTTGTTTGTAAAATTTAGTTGATCGCTCAGGAATCATGGAATGTTAATGGAGACATGCGATCATTCCTATCGATCAACCTGTTGGCGTCCGACCCACATTACATAATTTTCAACAAGAACAGCTGCTAGCTGGAGATCGCATGATCCATGATTGATCAATCACAGGAAGAAATGGTCCAGGAATCGAAGATGTCATATGATGCAGTGTGAGATCGATTCTGTAATTGAAATCACATGCACAATGGTTTAAAAGATCGATTGCTGGGAAATCCCATCCCTGTTAAAATAGACTACTAAAGCAGACTTTCCCTCAATAGGACTTTAACTGGAACCGTGGCTATAATAGATGGATTCCCAAAATGTCTTATATATAAAAAAGTTATTTTATTATTACTACTTTGTTTCAATCTCAGTGGGTGCTGCACATTCACAAAACTAGGAAGCTGTGTTGGCCATTCAGAATTAAGATCCTATATATCAATGTTTAGACTGGTGAACATCAAATAAAGTCCCCTATAACCTTCTTATGGGTTATGAATGTCATTTTTAGTTAATGTGGTTCCCAGCTGTAAGAGATGTCTCGGATGTGTCCCACTCGCTTGGTATCCTGAGTCTCTAAGACCCGTAGAGATTGAAACAAAGTAATAATAATGAAATAACTTTTTTTATATAAATAAGACATTTGGTGAATCTATCTACTATAGCCACTGTTCCAGTTAAAGACCCATTGAGGGAAACTCTGCTGTTTAGTTTAAATCATATAACTAACAAAGTGTAATACACCTGGGTACACAATCACTACCAACACCAGATATCTAAAAACAGGCTTTAATCTAGAAAACAAGCCAAGGGGTCATACATAAACATCAGTCCAATGGTACAGATGGATAAGGCAGGAGGAGTGGTTGGGGACAGTCCAAAGTAAGGGCAAGGAGAGTAAAAGCAAGACACTTGCAGACAAAAAGGTAAGCAAACACAGTAGCACACTGCCATGTAGAGGCTATACAATGGTGTGCAAAGCAGATTGCCCAATCACTTTGTGAACAATTAGCTGGTGCAGCTGATTAGTGATGAGCCGCATAAGCAATATTCAAATTTGCGGTATTTTGCGAATTATTCTACTAATATTCGATTCTTTATTCGTGAATATTCGCCTCGTAATTACCTTCAAAATTAATGGTCACATAGGCTCTTTATTTTCACATTGCGTATATATATTTTCAATCCATGGCCATAAGCATCCCAATGCAGAAAATGTGCAAAAATTGTGAATATCCGCCGCCATATTCACCAATGCCTTGGTTCACCAATGGGGGATCATCGGACCAGTGAGTACCTTACACAAAGAATCTTCATAAAAAACGTAATCAAGTCTATATGTTTGACTTGCTTATCTATTACAACAATTACATTATTCAAGATTTTGATACATTAATATTACGCTTTTTTAAGCTATATGGAGTGGAGTAAAAAATCTGTTTGGGTACACATTGAACTTTGGTACCTGTCTTTATTGACCTTTGATTTTTTTTACTGGGGACATAATGCTATCATAAAATGTTGCCTTCTTCAAACTATTCTATTAAAATGTCCCTTTAGTGGAAATAGGAATTCAAGCTCAAACTCTGAACCCTAGTGATGGCCGAACTGCCCGCAAGGCGGACAGTTTGGCGCGAACAAGCATGTTCTCCCTCCTTCTCGCTGGCGGACAGTACGGGTGTTCGACCCCCGTGTTCGCCAGCGAGAAGGATCCCTCTATTCTTCCTGCGGTGGGATCATTAGCAGCGAGATCCCGCCGCAGGAAGAATATTTCACTGAAGACCGGGTAGAGAACCCGGTCCATCAGTGAAAATCCGGCTTGTAAACCCGGATGTGACGTCAGTGACGTCACATTCGGTTAGAACAACCAGGAACTTTGCGTTCCAGGTGCCGGATGTGACGTCAATGACGTCACATCTGGGTTTTCCGATTCAAATTCCCCGCCTAGAGGCGGGGAATTTGAATCTGTCCGCGAACGGGCGGACAGCGGACTTTTTTAAAAGTCCGTTCGCGGACGGACACGGCCGAAGTTCTGCCATCACTACTGAACCCCATATCTCATCCAAACATAAGCACAATGCAGTCAGTTAGGTAATGTTCGTGTGGCACCCTGGTCCTTAACACTACTCCATCTGATGCTTGCCCTTACTCCTGATTGGTTAAGGCTTGTAGCTGTACTCAGTTTGATGTTCTAAGGGTGTAGTGACCCGAGAAAGGTCACAAAACTAAATATATAATGCACTGTGTTTTATACTGCATAGTGCTTTATTATAGTTGTTGCATGTTCCTTTAAGGGCTACACTTGTTGTTTATAAGTTGCTGGAACCTTTTTTGCAAGGACAGGGTTAATAGTTTTTCCCGCTGTTTTGGCTCTCTCCTCAAAATTTAACTATTTTGTTCTGCCCAGTTACAGGCCTAAAGCCAGCTCCTGTCTGATGTGATAAATAGTAGTCCCTCAGTTGAGTCCCCAGATGAGAATCACTGGGTGAGGTGATCTCCAGTGCCTTAGAGTGTGACACCCTGACTGGACTGCCTTTTGTGCTTCATCCCGGAGAGAACCTACAGCACCCCTGTCCACATATTCAAGCAGCTGGTAGCAACGCCTTGGCAACGTTTATTCCTGAAGTCTGAACCCCATCTCTGCCCTCGGGAGTTGAAGTCTGTATGTATATACTCCTCAATAAACTGTAAATAGCTCACCAGCAGCGTGGACCTTCGCTTTATTGGGGTGTGAGTGGTGACAGAGGACATCTATCCAAAAGGTAATGTAAGTCATGTAAGTAGCACGCTACACTGCTCCTGCACAATACTACAAGGTAAAGGGATGTTTGGAACTTTCTTGACTGTGCCTCAGTGTTTGTGACCCCTGTTGTAATACTTTTACTGGCTTACCACTTTATGACTACTTGCAACCAGACCATTTACAGACCAGACCACTTTATTTAAGACTGAAGGAGGAATATCTAGAAAGAACTGCCATGTTGCAATAGTAGAATATTTTGACCACACAATAACTCACTCAAAAAAGCAGACGTAGATGCTGAAAGCTTCATTCTATATATATGGCACTAGAAGAGTGAAACAAATAAATTCAACCATTTAGAAGTATGTAGCAATGTGTTTGTCCAATAAACATGTGTGTATGTCATATGTTTTTTCTCTAATGTATTCAGCTATGAAATGCAAGTGGACCCTTTAACTATTTTCTTTTAACAGAAAGGATAAGACTTGCACTGAAATCATACCATTTGACAAACTTTGCTAATAATAACCAATTTGAGAATATGTTATAGTATATATATTTGTAAGGTGTAGCCATTCGTAAGAGGTGACCAAGACCAGTTACGAGTACAGATAAAATTCCATAGCCTAAAAAATAGGAATTGCCCAGCACAACCCATCCTGTAATAATAATAATCCGTTGTTCTCCTTAATTTTTGAGGTTGTGGCACTAAGATGAATTCTGTTTGTTTAATTCCTAGGGGCAATGTTGCTTTCTCTATATTTTCTCATTTAGAAAACTCCACTATCTGACTGCATTTTCTACGTTTCAATACGTTTTTCCAGTTTTTGTAGATAAAATTAGGTACCTCGGCTTATACTCGGGTCGGCTTATACTTGAGTATATACGGTAGATGACATTAGGCAATTGCTCTGAAACAGCAATGTTAGCAGGCATTACACAAATTGTGTGTCCAGTTGACGTGCACTGACCACCACCCCCATATTTTCTCTGTGGGTGAGTGCCCAAATCTGCCTGGCAATCGTGGACAGTTCCCAGCTGGTTGTTCGGAACTACACATTCCAGATTGACCATCTGAATGAAGCCTGAAGCAATGTTTGCTAATACTGATTGTTTGCTAATACTTTTTTTAAGCTTTCATATTTTGTAGAATTTTCTAGATTTTCTGTAAACAAATCTAGTGCAAGCAGTCTTACTGATGGTTGTTGCAAGTCCTAGCCTCACAAAGCATTATTAGAGTTCTCTGATTGCATTCTCACACAATTGTTATTCATGTATCTCTTTGTGTAAGAGGAGATTTTGATCGGTGCCAAAGTTCAGCAAAGTCAATGACAGCTCTAAATCTGGATTAGCTTTGAAATATTAGTTGGCAGGTTTTTGGGTACCTGTCATTTCGCCAGATGTGCCACATGTCACCCTTCTGACTGTCTAACCTCAAACAACTGTCTGAATATAGGCCATTCGTGCTAAAATATTCGATTTTCAAATGTTTTCCTGGAAGATATTTGACATCTCATTTATGTCTAACTCCTGAAACTACTAGGACATCAATATCTCACTGAAACTAGAATTGAATGTGGAGTGTGGACTGTGATCAATGATTTTTACTTTAAATGTAATTTCATAACAGAAATTATTACACTTGCTCAATTTTATAATCCATGTCCATCAAAACAGTTATTTTCTCCCACTTACCTATGCCTTCAATATTAAATCCTTTTTTTACTGTTTCAAAAATATTAGCAAGAAGTACCCAATAGAAACCACTAACAACAAATATGATTCTACTAATCCAACCACACTAAACTGAATATTTGTATCTATTTTTTCTTACTTAATCCCAGATTCTGGTTGCAACTGTTTGTAGTTGGCCTACACCAATAATTCATTTTCTACTTACCTTTTCAACATATATCCAGGCCATTTGTGTTTTCTCTGGACCTTGTTCTCTGACCTCTGTTACACAAACATTTTCTCTTTCTCAAGTGTCTCTTAAGGGTGCTGGTCCAAGGAACCATGCACTCATATAATGTCTTCCTTGTATACTCTGGACATCTAGTGGCAGAAAGAGACTGTTGTGGCGAAAAGAATAAAGTTGGCCTAGAGTTTTCTGTAAGTATTAGAATGTTTAGTAATTTGTAAGTGTAACAATTGTTAGTACTTTTTACTTATTTGCTAGCCTTACTACCTGAACATGATTGGCTGGGTTTAAAAATTATGCAGCAAGCAAAATCTTTGTTGCCTTTCAGTTCTCATATCTGAAAAGTATCCCAAAATGTAAAATTCAGTCCGAATACTAGGATTGAGAAGGAAGTTTAGGAATGAGCTTTTTCACACCTTTTGTCAGTTTATGAAGTCTAGTAAGTTACAATTCGGTGGTTTGAGGCCATCCTCCTGTAAAAATTGAGATACTGTATATTGAGTAATAAACCTCTACATTGCTTTGTTTCTCAACATCTCACAATGTTATGTTGGATATTGTGATGATAAATCAGTAAAGGTAACAGTGAAGTGATTTATGTGTTGAGTATTGCTTTAGAAAATACAAGTGTGGTTGGGTACAAAGTGATTTTTCTAAAGATAATAGTTGATAAAAGCCGGACAGTCACTTCTTTTGGTAGGATGACCACCTAAACATCTTGCATTCCACAGTACACTGGGTGCATGTGACTGATACTTATTACTTGGTTGAATACCTCCTAAAGTAGCATGCCAGTGGCCCTTGGGAGTTTAAAAATGGACCCTACAGTATCAGGACATTATTCTTCCTGACTTAACACACACATCTTCTTTCAGCTGAAGTCACTTGAATCATAAGAAACACTGCAATATTATATGTGTGTTTTATTATAGAAGGATGATGATAATGATTGGTATGACGGGATACATCACCATGAACCAGTGATTGTATGGATTGTATAATGGCTAATTCAAATGTACTATGTGTTAAAAGATGTAATAGATTGCAAATGTTATACATAACTACTGCCCATGAGAATTGAGAGGTGCAGCCTCTAACAACTAGTGATGGCCGAACTTCGGCCGTGTCCGTCCGCGAACAGATGGAGCGAACTTTTAAAAAAGTCCGCCGTCCGCCCGTTCGCAGACAGATTCTAATTCCCCGCCTGCAGGCGGGGAATTTGAATCTGAAAACCCGGATGTGACGTCAGTGACGTCACATCCGGCACCTGGAACGCATAGTTTCTGGTTGTGCTACCCGGATGTGACGTCACTGACGTCACATCCCGGTTTGCGAGCCAGTTTTTCACTGAAAGACCGGGTTCTCTACCTGGTCTTCAGTGAAAACCTTCTTCCTGCGGCGAGATAGCCCATGAAATATATATTGAGAGCTGGAGATCTGTTGCCTCTCTGCATTGATCACTCCCTGCTCTCTTTCCTCCCTCTTATCAATAGACGGCACCCAGGATGTTAGGGGTTAGTGGTAGTGAGAGGGTTTTGCTGTTGGGGGTTGGTGGTAGTGAGGGGGTTTTGCTGTTGGGGGTTGGTGAAAGTGCAGGGATTTTGCTGTTGGGGATTGGTGGTAGTGCAGGGATTTTGCTGTTGGGGGTTGGTGGTAGTGCAGGGATTTTGCTGCTGGGGGTTGCCCAGACATGAATGAAAGAAAAAATAAAGAACATGTAGCCTTGAAGAACAGGTCACTACGCCACTGAGCCAGACTGAAGGGGCTAAAGAGCCACATATGGCTCCCGAGCCACACTTTGCTTACCCCTGTTTTAGAACATAAAAATATTAAAATGCAGAATTCATATGATATAGTCGACTGCCCTCAGAAATTATTAACTTGTTTGCAGTATGCATGGTTAAGCTGTAATTGTATTCATTCTTTAAATCTAATTACCCAAACTATTTTACTATGTAGAAAAATAGAGAGATTAGATACCCGTTAGGGAGTGTAGAATTGCCAACATCCCAATTATAAATAGAAGAAAGAGAAGGTTGCACCCAGTGTGACTAGAGAAACATCCCCTGGTCACCGATTGGAGGGACTTTTAAAGGCAATAAGTATAGATACACCGTAAAAACAACATCAGTTTTATACAAACATTATCAAGTTCCAAATATAGCATAGCACTGCTCTAACCTACATCACATATTTCACTTGATTCCCTCACATACACGATAGGCCACCCCTCACGTACCCTCCGAGTCCCGTCACTACTTTCTTCACAGTAGTGGGGTCCCGTCCCCACTTTCACACATCCACGTCCCAGTCACATTACACTAACCCCCTCCCCCCCATCTGTTTGACAACAGATGTTCACTGCACTCTATTTATCCCTAGCTTCCCCCTTTTTCCTCCTTCTCTCCTTTTTCTCCCTCCTCTTTTTTCCTCTCCCACTGCTCTAACCTTAACCCATCTGTTCACATTTTGTAGACTTTGTTGAATTCGGTCTAGGACCAGCCCGCCCTGATTGCCCCCCGTTCCTTGAATAGTGTTGCGCTGAACTTGGAGGGGCCCACGCCCAGGAGCCCACAGATTGCGCCCCAGTAGGTACCTTAGATGGACTGTGCCTCTATCTATTTAGAGACAGTGCCATCAATCTAAGCAATTCATAGCACCCCCATGATAATACTATTGTCCTTCATGCCAATTCTCTCTTGCATCCCCAGTTGCTGATGATCCATGGTGGTCTCCATATGTTTTTCTCCTGAAGAAGCGAGACAACCTTGTGAAATGCGTCGAGACAAGCAACATATGTTTCTTTGATTACATTGCTGGATTATTTCATATCTATGCTATATCTAATGTTTGTATAAAACTGATGGGGTTTTTTTACGGTGTATCTATACTTACTGCCTTTAAAAGTCCCTCCAATCGGTGACCAGGGGATGTTCCCCTAGTCACACTGGGTGCAACCTTCTCTTTCTTCTATTTTACTATGTAGCCCTAGTATAGTTTTGTAAGCTCAGGACCTTTATGTTATAACCTGCCCTTATACACCAGAACTGACATACTTTAGATATTCTTTAGAAAGAACTGCATTGAATTGTACAGTTGCTAAAATACTGTAATCTTATAGTTTTACATAATGTATTAGCTACCAACCTGAAGCAAGTTAAAATGGGTTCAGAAGTTCATATCCGTCATATTCATCTAATATTAAGCAGAAGGTACTGAATTGCTTAACAGTATTTTTTTTTAAACAATAAGCTAAAATCTGAGCAAATGAGAGATACAACATTAACCATTTTGACTTTAAAGCAATGTGATGTCTAACTTTAAAAAGGACAAATAACAGCAGAGAAAAGTATCAGTCCA
The DNA here is from genome assembly GCA_036250615.1 of Ptychadena robeensis. Taxonomy (NCBI): domain Eukaryota; kingdom Metazoa; phylum Chordata; class Amphibia; order Anura; family Ptychadenidae; genus Ptychadena; species Ptychadena robeensis. Next base: position 114,141,936 of record CM070032.1, on the reverse strand, counting down.
TTGAAAGAAAGAGAATGAGCAATTAGCTAGGAAATGAAAGTACTAGTCACTCAGGTCAAGACAGAAGGATGATGTATGAACTTTGAAATGGCTCTTGTACTTAGATTCCAGTACTGTGAAGATGGTTAGTCAGCACTAACAGAACAAAGTGATAGAACAGTAGAATTTACAATACAGTTCATCTATTTCTCCTCTTAATGTCAATGTCTTTTTGTGGAAAGCCTTTTGTAAGATTTAAGATAAGGTTGAATACTTTTTAGATTCCATCTGTATAACCCATTTTATTTCTAATAATAGTGGCATTGCTTTTTAAAGTGGTATTGGATTGTACCAGTATATCTTAATTAGCACAAAAAATATATGCACGCATGGACAAATGTATGGGTACACCCCTCATAATAATTACATTCAGATATTTCATTTAGACCATTGCCACATGTGTGTGGAAGCATGCTCCTAGTAATGCATTAAAAACATGCATAGAAATTATACTGTATAATTGGTGGTTCACACCAGGAACAAAGGGCAGAAGGGGGAAAAAGAGAACTGCCTACAAGGATGAGTGCATTGCTGGTGTATCTAGAAGCTGCACCCACATTTGTCTATGTATTGCATACACTTTTGGTCTATAAATATGGGAAAAATAAAAAATAATCATGCTGTGTAAATTATAGAGGTCCAAATATATCTAAAGATAATACAGTTAAATTGAAGAGAATACCTACAACTAAAAAGTGGTGTTGGATTGTATCCTAATTGTAGACTTAGTATAAAAACGATGGATGGTAAGGAGTAATAACTGTGCCCTTGTTTGGAAATGCTCTGCAAATGAAATATAAATATAAAATCATTGATTATTTTAGCAAAAAGGAAAATGTATTAAAATGAAAAAAGGATCAGCAATAAGTACACATAAAAAGCTAAATGAATGTTAAAAACAATAATAAAAATTATAATAATATTAAGACAGTAGAGAATACATTGATCAAATATATGTCTCCAAAGTTCATAGCTGGGCTAAGAGAGAGAAAGAAAGTATTTCATTTTCAATCATTGCACATAGTCCAGTTCATTTTAAATGTTTCTGATGCTCTTACTTCAGCAGATGATATTGTCATACAGGAGGGGGGGGGGGTAGTTCATTGGCCAAGGTCACTGATAACAGCCTGTCCCTTAACCTCTGGCCAAGGTGGGGATATGATTTTTGATATTAGCACAGCAGAGAACCTCGGGTCCAGACCCTTTCTTTGTGATGTTAACAAATCAGGCTTCTACAAGTCTTAAAGATGCAGTTTCACATTTATGGCCCTGTTATATATCTAATGTCTGGAATTAATCACTTGCAGTGCACTGCAGCAATTTTCAAAATTCATCCTGCAATTATTTGGGCACCAATCCAAAACAGCACTTCTGAATTGTTTGCAGAATTGTGTAAATGCATATTTCTACACATACTTTTACACAGACACATACACTCACTGGGCACTTTATTAGGCACACCTGTCCAACTGCTCGTTGACACAAATTAGTGATCAGCCAATCACATGGAGGCAACTCAATGCATTTAGGCTTGTTGACATGCTCAAGACAAACTGCTGCAGTTCAAACCCCACTTCACAATGGGGAAGAAGGTGATTTAAGTGACTTTGAACGTGGCATGGTTGTTGGTGCCAGACGGGGTGGTCTAAGTATTTCAGAAACTGCTGATCTTCTGGGATTGTCACGTGCAACCATCTCTAGAGTTTAAAAAAAACATCCAGTGAGCAGCAGTTCTGTGGGCGCAAATGCCTTGTTGAGGTCAGTGGAGAATGGGCAGATTGGTTTGAGCTGATAGAAAGGCAACAGTAACTCAAATAACCACTCGTTACAACCACAGTATGCAGAAGAACATCTCTGAATGCACAACCTTGAATATCGAACCTTAAGGCAGATGGGCTACAGCAGCAGAAGACCCCACCGGGTGCCACTCCTGTAAGCTGAGAACAGGAAACTGAGTCTACAATTCGCACAGGCTAACCGAACTTGATTTCTGGTGCAACATTCAGATGGTAGAGTCAGAATTTGACATCAACAACATGAAAGCATGGATCCATTCTGCCTTGTATCAACGGTTCAGACTGGTGGTGGTGTAATGTTGTGGGGGACATTGTCTTGGCACATTTTGGGTCCCTTAGTAGTAATTGATCATTGTTGAAACGCCACAGCCTACCTGAGTATTGTAGCTGACCATGTCCATCCCTTTATGACCACAGTGTACCCATCTTCTGATACCTCCAGCAGGATAATGCACCATGTCAGAAAGCTTGAATCATCTCAGACTGGTTTCTTGAACATGACAATGAGCTCACTGTACTCAAATGGCCTCCACAGTCACTAGATGTCAATCCAATAGAGCACCTTTGAGATGTGGTGGAATGGGAGATTCGCATCATGGATGTGCAGCCGACAAATCTGCAGCAACTGTGTGATGCTATCATGTCAATATGGACCAATGTCTCTGAGGAATATTTCCAGTACCTTGTTGAATCTATGCCACGAAGGATGAAGGCAGTTCTGAAGGCAAAAAGGGGTCTAACCCGGTACTAGCAAGGTGTGCCTAATAAAATGGCCAGTGAGTATATAAACTCATACATCTAGAGACTCATAAGTGTCACATATGACCTCATCATCCTGCAAGTAAACACTCCCTTCTCTTTGTATCTCTCTCATGCCTTCTTGATCCAGTAAAGGCCCCCATACACGGGTCAGATTCCTGTCTGATTCCGGTCCGATCGATTCCGGGCGCGTGCACGCCAAACGATCGTGCCAGAATCGCGTGCAGCCCACCTTGTCCGATCGATCAGGTCCGTCCGTTCCGGGGCTCAGAATCGGATCCGACAGAGAACCAACATGTTGGTTCCATCAGATGGATTCTGCACAAATCAGGGGGAGTTGCCATTTGTGAGGTGGACAATCGGACACGGATCCGTCCCGGAATCAGCTGGACAAGGTGGTATGCAGCGATCGGATCACTTAATTGGCCGCTCGATCGGAGCTCCGAGTCCCGCTGAGATCGCCGGAATCGATCGGATGGGTGATCGAGCGGACATGGAATCCGACACGTGTATGGCTAGCTTAAGGGCTTTCTGGTGCTTTCAGACATCAGGCCCTTTGGGGATACTTTCTTGACTGCTACTTGTAGCCAGTGGCTGCATTTCAGATACAACTTCCGACTCTTTGCATCTGATCTCTGCTTGGAACATTTATTTTTCAAGTCAGGTGGTACAATCTATTCACATATACTGTACAAAATGTAATTTGGTTTATACTTTTAGGAACAGATGAACCTCGTAAGGCCCACTATACATATACTTAGTTTAAAAAAAAAGTGAGTCTACAGTGATTTAAATAATAAATAAAAATGCAACATATATACATTTACACCATTCAACTATTTATGTCACATGTAAGTAGAGATCCATCATATGGCTTGAGAAGCAATGCATCGCCAATTGTTTCAACCAGTTGCTTGTTTTCCGAATCACAACGTTTCAGATTCTCAGAATGAAGAATGACTGATCCTCAACACTAGTGATGGCCGTGGATGTTCACCCTCCTTCTCGCTGGCGAGCGGTACGGGTGCTATTGGCTTTTTTTCCAATTTTAATTTAAACATGTACAATGGGTGGCCAATAGAAATGAGAGGCAAAACCCTTTGCCCACCGAACCCTACTATCTTATAATAATGCAGAACAAACCAGCTTGGACTGCCCTGTCCCCAGGTCTGCTGTCGGGGGACGACAACAGAAAGCACTCCTGCCCTGGAGTGCACATGACTATGTCACAGTCTGCCCTGCACGAAGGGAGAGGAAGGTGCACCCCCCCCCCCCCCTCAATAACTTTTGTCTGATGGGGAGCTCAAAAAATTCCAGAGTATGGGTCCCAGGATTTCTGACAGCGGCCCTGCCCGTCCCTGTCTTACTCATGGCCACTGCTAGGTGAGCCTTTTTTCTTTACAATGCAAGATATTTTATTTTCTACTAGTATTTGTATGTGTGGGTGTACTATTTGTCAGCATAGCAATGCAGTCTATCCTTTTTAATCTTCTTTTGAAATTAAAAGGCTATTGATGAACATTTTCCATTTTAAATATATAGTGTCTTAAAATGTAATACAGTTTTCCCATTCCTAGTGATAGATCTGTGTGCGCTCCTTTTCCCCTCTGTCTGAAGTTTTTCAAATGTATCAAGCTTCTCTTGAAGATGTTGCTTGCAGCCACAAACATCTTTTTTTAAACAGATCAAAATACTTATGCTCAGAGTATCTCAAAGTAACATAGGCCATAGATACCCCTAGAGTGCAAATTCAGGTGTATGTTGAAAGTTAGTCAGGGAGATTAAAGGAAAATAGACTTAATAAAGGGTCTTGTTAGCTACAGATAAAATACAGCATATGCATTTCAAAGACTTGCAATCAAAACTGTAATCTGTGTGATCTAAGGCAGAAACACAAGATTCTCTCAAAAGATAACCTAACCAAAGTGTCTAGAGAACATATTTTATTGGTACATAACTCTCAGCATAGGAAATATTTATTTGTTTTTCCTTTGACTTCAAATTGTGATTGCAATGTTTTGAATATACTGCGTTCAATTTTCACTTTGTTTTTAGGCTAGCTAGAAGACATATTGATTGGCACCCACTGAGACAACATTTTAATTAATCAAAGCAGTAAGCTTCTTATAAGAAATAAGATTGTATGGGACTCTTTTCTTCCATGCTTAAAATAAAAAATAGTTAAAACATCACACCAATTGCTAAATACACTCTTTAAATTATATGTTTATGCAGTGTCTCAGCTGCCAATGTGTTTGTAGTTTCAAATAGCCAATCTTCAGACCTATGTTAATAACCATATATACTTGAGTATAAGCCAACCTGAATATATGCTGAGGTACCTTATTTAATCTACAAAAACTGGGAAAACATATTGACTTGAGTATAAGCTTAGGGTAGGAAATGCAGCAGCTACTACAAGTTAGATAGTGGAGGATTCAAAATGAAATTCCACTGTCTCCAGTAAAAAGTAGCAAAATGTCCACAAGACCTCTCTACCGTCAATCATCGGATCACCCACAGATGCTGTCGCCACCCGCAGGGAGACCAGCAAACAACTGAACAGGTAAGTGGGAGCCTTTCTCTGACCCTGACTCAAGTATAAGCCAAGGGGGGGCTTTTTTGGGCTGAAAAACTCAGCTTATACTCGAGTATATATGGGTTGCATTGTCATATCAGAAAATAGGATAACTACCTGGTTGTGTAGTGTCAGAAATGTGTGCACAGCAATAAAACAGCTAAATGCACCAGCTATAAGATATCTTATGGTGAAAATAAGGGGAATAATTTAGTCTGTTGTGTAGCTGACAAATCATACCCAAACATCACATATTTGTGTTTTTCAAGTCTAGTTACACAAAAGGACCAAAGCCTGGGCATGCAACATACAAACGCATTAAAGTAAGTTAGTGTAGCAGTGAAATACTAATAGAGAGAAATACAAGGACCTGTACATTGCACAGGGAGGGAGGGGGCTTTCGTCAACATCTTTCGTCAGCCATCTTTCACATATAATGTTATTTTAATATCTCTACCCTGAGGATTAACAAAAATATTTAATCGTTACAAACATGTAACAGGCATCTTTACAGTCTTTTTGACCCCAAGAACATTATTATTTAACTAGAACAGAATAGTTTCACAACTTTTATACATTCTGTTCTTGCCCTGTGCATTCACACATTCCAGAGTTGTGCTTAGTAACATTTAGATACAAAAACAGATATATGTTCTTAAAACTCATTTTCGGACAGGAATCCTGTGTGTTCCACTAACACACGCGATTCCTGTTAGATTGTAGCCAATTAACTCGGAGGGGTAGGAGACTTCCCCTCCGAGTTAACAGACTGCAGCACAAAATTGGAGGATCGGGCAGAAAAAGAACCAGCAGGATGGATCCGTGTGCGATCCGACCTGCTGGCTCTTTGGTCGGATCCTTAAGGTGGGCTCCCCAATAGTTGCGGCGGACCGACCTTTATGTGCTCGGCAGTAGCGTGCACGGCAATCGGTCAGCCACAACTATGGCCGGGAATCGGCCCATCTATGGGGGGATTTAAAGGTCTTCTGCTAATCGATGCAGCCCAACAATGGATCTCAACTTTTCGCGATTCTTGCCCCTACCTATTGAAGACAAAAGAAAACAGGTCCCTTCCTGTTAGTGCCTTTAATTAGCAATGGTGGTGCAGGGCATACCAAGCGCCAAAATGCATTTATAAATTTTTCAATGTAATCATTCCAAAAGAATGATTACATAAAAAAATATACCTTTAACCATGCCATCTGCCCTATGGATTGCTTATAGATGTCCCTGAAACTTCTTGTGATGGGTGAACCACAAGTGGACCCACCGTACTACCAAACAAGCATAAACCAGGACACAGAGTCTAAGGAGCCCCCCCAGTATTCACCAGAGCACTCCGCAAGGAGTGGTGGAACTTTGCTGTGGGAAGGTTGCAGTCCCTAGCTACACTTACTTGGCAGCGGCTGACAGCAGAATATTCAAAGCACGCTATAAAGACAGCAGGTAGCAGTAGGATTGAGAGTTTATGTGCAGTAAGTATGGGGAAAGTTTTGGTATCAGTCAGATGACAATTCACATGAACCCACACTCTGAACTACCGTTTGGGATTACAACTAAAAATCATTGCATGTATAGCTAGCTTAAGCCTATATTTATATGGTCACGTTTCAGGACTGGCTGTCAAATAACACCACCATATAAATTATCCCTAATTACTACTAGTTAGTGATGGCTGAACATTCGGCGTGTCCGTCCGCGAACGGGCGGAGCAGACTTTTAAAAAAGTCCGCTGTCCGCCCGTTCGCGGACAGATTCAAATTCCCTGCCTCTAGGCGGGGAATTTGAATCGGAAAACCCGGATGTGACGTCAGTGACATCACATCCGGCACCTGGAACGCACAGTTCCTGGTTGTTCTAACCGGATGTGACGTCACTGACGTCACATCCGGGTTTACGAGCCGGATTTTCACTGATAGACCGGGTTCTCTACCCAGTCTTCAGTGAAATATTCTTCCTGCGGCGGGATCTCGCTGCTTCTGATCCCACCGGAGGAAGAATAGAGGGTTCTTTCTCACTGGCGAACACGGCGGGTCGAACACCCGTACTGTCCGCCGGCGAGAAGGAGGGCGAACATGCTTTGCGGGCAGTTTGGCCATCACTACTACTAGTTTCTTAACAGGTTGTTAACGGAATTAATGCATGTAATTCTGTATGATTCCACTGCTCTAAAATCTACATTAGAAAATATTCCATTTAAAAGGTTTTCTACTTTCACCAAAGATGAAAAGATTTTCGAAAAGTCCAGGATTTTATTTGAATCAATTAATTATAGGGATGGTCGAAAAATTCGCAGTGCGAATTTTTAAGTAGAAATTTCGAATTTTTCGGCGAAAATTTGCACAGTTGAATTTTGATGGGGTCATTTCGACTTTTCGCTGAAAAAGTCGAAAATCAGCCTGATATTTCGACTGAAATCGAAATTTCAACTTAAAAAATAACTTTGCTTTTGATTTGCCGCTATTTCGTGTGCGAGTTTCGCCATTTTATATAAAATTTTCGCATGCAGGAGTGATTGGAAAATTCGCATTGGCGTAAATTCGCATGGTGCTAGCTAACTTTGTCAGCTTATTGCAAAGCCCCTGAAAATGGTATCCTCACAAAAATTGCTGGAGTTGTAGAGAAGGGTTGGGGAAACATTTGAAAACAATAAGTTTTGCTCTAACATGTCAAGTTTGTGTATAAATTGGGTTTAAATCTCAGCTCTGATTGTAAAGCTCTGCTACTATGTACACTGATTCTTCTATTATAGCTCAAGCTCATACAGCAAATCCAAATTTTCCACCTTATGTGAATTTTTGACCTTATGCGAATTTTTGGCTTTATGCGAATTGTTGAGTGTTTTATGCGAATTTTCGACTTCGACTAGAAAAAAGTCGACATTTCGCAGTCGAATCAAAATTCGATTGGGAAACTTGAAATTTAGTAAAAAAAAAAAAAAAAAGTAGAATCGAATTTTATTCATTTCGACCATCTCTAATTAATTAGAGTATGCTTGAGCAGTCCACGGAGCTCTCTTGGCTTTAGTTTAGTTGGAGCCACATTGCAATAATGTCTTTAGCTACAAAAAACAGATGCAGATAGAATCCACCTACACATACTGTATTTTTCGGACTATAGGACACATCTTTTCCTCCCAGAAATCAGGGGGGGGGGTGTCTCACATCTGAACTTTATTCATATCCCGGCTGGTAATAGCAATTAAGAGAAAGATAGATTAACTCCAATCTCTCCTTGTCTGCAGCTTCCATGGACAGCGAGAGAGAGAGGAGCTCGGCTTTCACCCCTTAGCCCCCCTCCTCCCCATCAGTGACGTGTGTGCCGTGATAGTATTGCTGCTATTGACATCTAGTGGCAGAAAGTTGGTATTGCATTGATTTGATTCAAAGCATTGTTACAATTCATTTGAACACTTCAAATATTTTTTTTCTGGTTTTCCTGCTCTAAGAACTTGGTGCGTCTTATGGTCCAGTGCGTCTTAAAGTCCACAAAGTACGAAAATACGGTACCTCTTAAATACCCAAGCCGAAGCTAAACTCAGCAGTTAATTGATTCTGGTTAGGCAGCTTTCACAACTAAATGATTTACAGGATACCTCAACTAAAGGGACCATAAGTCAAGTTCATTTTGTCATACAGATATTGAAATTTTAGGCCAGGCTCTGTCTTCGTTACTTTCTGTTTAAAGCTTTCCAACTCTGTCTCCTGCACCTCCTTCTTGTCAATAGGACTACCACACCACAGTAATGGATAAGTAGGACTTAAGAGAAGCAAGGACAAGTGGTAAATTCTGACCACAGGCATTGTGCTCAAGTATTTAACTTAATAATTCATCATATTTCTTAACCAGACCTTGGACATATGAGATATGCTATTAAAAACATCATCTAAATTTAAAATTCTAAACTTAACTATCATTGCAGAAACTATAATTTGAATAACAGAGGTAATGGGAAGGTGACTCTGTACGTACGTTATGAAGGATATTACAAGATTTGCAGATTTTACAGGACCTGGCAGCTGCCTCATCTCCATGAACTGAGATGAGGATATGAAAAATGTAATAATGAAATATCATATTCTATTACATTTTAAGGAAACTGACAGCGGATTATGGGGGTCCATCTTGTAAAATTGTAACTTAATTTATGCAAAAAACTACATGTCCTTGAACAATTTTTTTTTGTAATGTTTCCACAATTCCTCTCTACACCTATAGCAATTTAGGTGAAACTTCTTTGTTCAGGGGATGTGCAATTAAAGTGCTTCGTTACTCAAGTAAAAAAAGAAAAATAACAAATGCATGCAAATCACTTAACTGTCTGCTGTTGTTTCGGAAGTTTGATACCCAAAGCTAAAAAGCACATACTTACCTTCCCCTCTTCCTCGCTCCCGGTAATGCTATCCTTACCTGCAGAATTCATTATCTTCTAAGATGGCTGTTTAAGCTTCTTCGTACGCTTCTCACAAGAGCAAAAATTTTTACACAAGTCAGCTAGTCGAACAATTCGACCATCTCTATCTATAGCATAGTATAATATGATATTACATAAACTCTTGTTAAGTAACAACAAAAAAATACATATCAGTGTTATCCCTCATGGGGTTCTAACCCACTTTTTTGTCCTGGGTACTTTTTATGTGAAAATTTTTGAGGGCTACTAAAAATTCGACACCAATATTTAATCTCAATAAGGGAAAGATTGTTTGTTTACATGATTTTAAAGTGGTCCCTTTAGCACATAGATGCCTTTGCACATTAAATACACAGGCAGTCTAAATAATCTGGCAACCAGCAGAACTAGATAAAAACAATTTTCCCTTTGTAAACTCTTATAGACCGTGAGCGCTGCTGGCATGAGTCAATGTGATCACTTTCATGAACTGGAGGACTTGGATATAGTTATTGGATGCGCTTATATAGGTTTAAAAGGGAACTATTAAAGGCCATTTCTCTTTGTCTAGCTTTTGGCCTAAAGATGTTAAATGGATAGTGTTACTTCTGTGTTATAAGATATGTTTCAGTTAAAAGCTTTTACTTGCTGCCATATCTCTAGTGAAAGTCTGCATTTAATGGGAAATATAAGGTTTTTAAAGAATGCAAGGGTGCTAAAGGTATAAAAAGCATTTCACAATGAGGAATAAAGGTAATGGAATTAATTCTTGGTAAATAGGCTACAGACCACTGCATTTTCAAACATGGTTTCTGAACGTCAGATTTACTTAAAAAAAAACAGAAAAAAGAAAAATTACAAAAATTGTAGACAATAAAAAGATATTTTAATTAATATAAACTTATAAATGTCTGAAGCTTTGTTGACACCTTAAACAAAATAAAGCGTTTTCTATGGCCGCGAATTACAAAAAGGCTTGTCTTTAACCCCCAGAGTTGTTGAAATGAACCCAGTTTATTCAGAGTTTGTTTGCAGAAAAACTCTGCTCGAACCAGTATTGTCAAAACTTACATGTGGTCCTGAAAGCTGAGATGATTCTTTATCCAGCTGCCGATTGATTCCCAGGAGCATCCCTTTGGCATCATCAGTGATGCCGAGGTGTGGGGGGGGGGTCACACCATAGACCTCCATGGGCATTGGTTTCCTAGTTTACATCACCCGCGTTATCGATGACTTTGTCGATATATAGAGGGGAGGGCGGGAAACACAGAGTACTGTGTTCTCAGTTGGGATCATCCTTACAGGTACAGCTAGGGAGATAAAGATGACAATACACTATAAACAATGTAAGGTTCTAGTAGTGTGTCTAATTATACCTTGCAGTCCAGTAAGAGCTTTTTTTTTTTATAAAGCATGCATACATGTTGAAAGAGATTGAATTCTTTTTTTACTTTTGCGAAGTCAAAAAACAAAATTTCTCCAGTAATCTACATCTGATTTTGCATCTCTAAATAGCATCAGATGGTCTTTAGCAATTTTACCAGGATTTAAAAAATTATAAGAAATAATGTAGTACTACTCTTTTACTCAGCTTTATGCAATGATACATTTTGCTACAATGATTTTTTGCTTCAACCTATTGTCACAAACACATTATGTGAGCTTCTCTTCTGACCTCTTTTGCGCTGAAGCAATCATTTTCTCAGTGATTGAAATTATCGACCTGATAAAATCAGATAAATATCTAATAGCATGTGATCTTATTTTTTATGAAACCTTTCTAATAAAGTACTATTGATCACAAAGGTTGTAGACCTAATTTTGTTTCTAATTGTAAGTCGCATAGTTTATCATTGGATATGTCACCAAAATATCTGCAGAGATCCACAAAATGGCTTTTCAATTAGCATCTGTCACATGACTGAGCCATCATTCAAGTGTTTTGTCAATAGCTGTGTAATGCACCTAATTCCCTTCTGAGACTTTATGGCATTTGTGCTTAAATCGAAAGAATTGATGCATCATAATAATAGTTATTTAATGATTTGTTAACCTTTTCAAATTCATGTATATGTTAAACAGGAACAACCAATAAAATGGGCCTAGCCATAACATATTGTTTAGACATAAACAAACAGAAGGGAGAAATAGTGAATGTTTAATAACTCTGAATAAAAGTATTGTTGCTAAGATTGACCACTAAACCCTATTTTCTGAACAGGTGACTTTAACCAAGTTTTTCTTTTTAGCCCAAAGTTTGACACCTTTGTTTGAACAATTAATTGGACTCTAATAACTTTAAGAGTAATTTCAAATGCAGACATTTAAATGAATCAGAAATTGGCTTGAAAGTAAGTCCAGTGCACAACTGAAGTTAATGTACCCTCATAATGCTTTTTAGAATATGAAACATGATGGCTGCCACCGGCAGAACAGAGCAGGTAAATTGAGTTTTTTTTTAATTATGGAGCAACTTTAAACCATTAAAGCTGGGCATAGATGGGCAGATTCCTGGCTGATTCTTCAGCCGATCTACCGCCATGCACGTTCCCGCAATCAGCCGGTGGTCGGCAGAAAATCGGGTCCGCCCCCTGGTCAGATTGACCAGGAATCTGGCCCCATGTCGGACCGCACGGTGATCCGACATGCCAATAAATTCTGAGCCAAACGACCCGTCTATGCCCAGCTTTAGTCTGTGGAGCTCAGGACATTTAAGCATGGTAATAGAACATATTTGATCCTTGCTAGATTTATATAACAGTGAATCAACGGTGAATGGTATTATTGCTAAGTTGTTGCAAAAAGGAATAACAAAAACTCGGAGAATATGTGGCAGAAAAGTCAAGTGACATAGCTGGGCGACTTATGCTGAGGTACTTAGCATGTACCAAAACCTCTGTTGACTTGATAAATGGATTGTATCTTCTACTATGATCCTCAGCATAAAAACTGTGCACCAGTAGCTTCATAGTCGCAGCTTTTCCGGAATATTTTCCTGAAAGACTGGAAGTAAGCATCGCCAGAAATAAGTATGGTGACTTCCACACATGACAGCAAAGTAGGTAAGCATATTTTTGGTTTTGGAGCCATAGAGAAACTTTGAGCCATTGGGACAGTTTGCAGGTAAGTACAAATGTAAATACCTTTTATTAGGTGCACTTTTAAATATGTTTATTCTCTGTGTCTGAATTTTGGATTTGGAGGATCTCAGAAAATGTTATCTGGCTTACTGCATCCGGGGGGGGGTGTAAAAAGTGCTCCTGTTCCAGGCCCGAGCAGCTAGGGGGGCCCGGGGACCAGCATCGTGGTGTAGGAGTTTCTTACTAGCACCCCCCCCCCCCCCCCCCCCCCCGCTAAACAACTTTTAAGAGTAGGGGGGCCCGAGGATTTCGGTGGCCCTGTACTGCATTGTAAAATATGTGGAAGAGAGATTGTGTGCTCTAAGACATAAAGTAAGGTCCATAAAATCTGTCCATCTGTGGATTACCTACAATGGACACTGGGAGCCAAGCCTTTTTGTTTAGCATCAATGGCTGACCTCACAAATTCTCTTCTGAGGTAATGGACCAATGTCTTGTGAAAATGTTGTGGAAAGCCTTAAAAAAAAGACAAAGCTGCTGCAAAATGGACATCATGGCTATAAACGTAGAATGAGATGCCCTAAAATTTCTTGCAGGTAAACCTTTATCTACATATTATACAAAGAATATAGCAACAGCTGCCAAAATGATTCAATTTAGATAAGTGAAGCCCAAGGTTCGTAATTATAAAGAGAAAGATCAGTTTAATTTAATCTAGGATGGATGAAGGAAGAAAAAAGAAATGGGGCTAGATAAATCAGACCAGGGAAGACATTAGGCAAAGGGGAAATGAAAAAAGACTGGGAAGGGATTACAGCAAATATATGTACAATACAACAATAAAACATTTTTATAGTAAGGATGAAATGTGAAGGATAGTTCAATGGATGATAAACTACCCACAACAGGAGTATGCAATCCATGTATGATACCACTCTATAGCCTGTATGTTAATATAAAAATAATTGTAAAACAAAACAGTGGTCTCTTTAGGTAGTGAGTAGAAATTTGAACAGATGGGTCATTGTGGATACATAATATCGGAAAATGATGCTAAATCCTTTCACACCATTCAGCACAGATGCTTAATGTCTGTTGGTTTATATGGCTGAAAGAACGCCTCCAGAAAACTGATGACTTAACTTATAATCTGAATGGGCTATGGAAATAAATGGTGTACCCCAAGGTTCAATTATGAAATAATAAAAAATCTATTTTGGTCTTGGGATTTCAAGATATGTAAAAATTAGATTTGTAAATAAGGCTTATATGAATTTAAGGGCAATTGTGGAGTCAATCCAGTGTAATATCAGTTGTAAAAACATAAATCGATAAGTTAGTATGGATCAGTATCAGTATTGACACAATTAGTTATGACGGTTAACAGGAAAGAAATTCAGATTAAGTATCAATTGGCCCAATGGTAGCTTTTATCAAGGTATTCGAAGAGCTACCACCAAATATTATTGGATTATTATGAGGTATGAATTTTGACCCAAGCCCTAAATAATACAAATGGTGCTTACAGGAAGGTCTGAAAAGTAATCAAGGAGAAGCCTTGTTTGTAACTTGTGATTTTTACGCAACTGAGTGGGTGTTGGCACAATGTTAACTTGATGTATTTTGTAATGTTTGCTTCCTTTTTCCTGTGACCTACTGCTCTGTCTTGGCATTAGCCTCCATTTTGCAATTGCATTTGCAAGTTGTCAGTTAATTAGTTTATGTACTTTTCTATATTTTCTAAAATAATTTATATTAGCTGAACAGGATAGTCATGGTTTTCCTTTTTATATTATTGGATCTTCAGACTGACCATGTTAACTATACCTGTGCTCTCCTGCCTATTCTCCAGCAGTAGCCAACATCCCTACTCTTCACAAAATCTCTTTTGGATAATATTCCAATTTTCTAAATGATCAATGTGTGGGGAATTGAAAAGCACAGTTTAGGTCCAGATCTAAAAAAAGTTTTGACGGGCATGGTTATGTCAAGCTTTGAGGTCTTTACGTTGTATAACTACTAATATAAGTAGTAATAGAATAAACTTTTGCAGCACGATTTGTTTGGTGCCAAAAAAAACTTTATTAAACAAATGTTATAGTGTGCTTCCTCCTCTATCGTTTCTTATGTAGATACACATTCCAGCAATAATAATATATTTCAGAGAAAGCTTTCTGCCGTAATGGCCATGAGTGCTGTAAATTACTATGCTGGGCTTTCTTCACAGCAAGCACTTAAGAATTTTACAGTTGCTGCCATATGTAATGTTTCAGAATGTACAATAGGCTAACCCTGGATCTGGACCTGAGTGCTTTTCTATAGTGTCAGTTTTATTGAGGCCATGTTTTCAGCATCAAAGGGATTTTAATGCTGTAACTAGAACAGAGAATGAAAAGAAAACAGAAAGGATAGTTGAGCATATACATTACACTTTTATTCTCAGTGTGTGACACCTGTGTCCCAAATTTTAGAGGAAGTTAATGTATCTCATTCACAGTGGTTTTTGGTACTTGCTGTACATGCTGCTTTGTGAGAAATTCCTGTATTAATAGTTTTTGATCTTTTTATCCTTTTAAAAGCCATGCTGCTTAGTGCATTTGTTAGTCCAATCCTTTTTGATGTTTACCATAATCATTTTTCCTTTTGTTATATGGAGTGGAGCATTTTACAAGTAGAGGTTTGTTCAGACAGATAATGGATAAAACCTTATTTCCTGTCCTTAAAGGAGTAAAAATGAGAATATCACTACCACAAGTGACATTTTAGCGGTATTTATGTTGCCAGTACCAGCCTGGAGAAGACTGTGGTTATTTTGTGCTTCAAATAACGCCTTATACCAGATGGTGGGTTTAGCAGTTTCGAGTCTCCAGGATTACTAGCAGGCAGGGGAAGAGTAATACAACGTGTTTCGCCCGTTACCATCATGGGCTTCATCAGGACATTCTTACAGTGTAGTTCCAAACGGGGTTTTTTTTTGTGCAAAGGGTAGGCGGCAACAACTATGGAAGTCCCCCAATCTTGTAAAATCTGGGTTTAAGAGACGTAAAAAAAAGTTCTACATTACTGTTTGTTACTTAAGTCCAATGAAACATATTGGATTTCAAAGTCTTCAGGAGTACATATAATAAAGTAGATATTATAGGCCTATTGGTTTGGTGGACCACTCTAAGAGGAGAATATAGAATATAAAATAAACAAAAACACACACAGCAAGGTAAACAAATCTACTTTATTATATGTACTCCTGAAGACTTGAAATACAATATGTTTCATTGGAGATGGCGGTGTGGTGCTGACTTTTTCACCAAATTTTTGGGGCTGAAAAACTCAGCTTATACTCGATTATATACATTAGTAAACTATCCTAGGTGTTTCCCAGCAACTGCACATGAATAACAACCATTCACCTGGTTGCCTTCCTTGCAGAACACATTGTGAATTGTCATTGTCATCAGGTGGCAATGTCCCCAACAATCTCTAGCAATCAGGAATGTTGTTGGCACTGCTAGTTGGCATTGCTAATGTGCACAAAGAAAAAAAAAACATTTTAGAAGATAGTCATAGATACAGTTAACACACTTGCTATTTCTCTTCTCTTATTCTTCCAATCATTAAACTAAACAATTGACCTCTAAAAGTCACTTAAAATAATATATTTCCATTAATTTTTGGTTGAGCAAGCTTTAAATACACTTAAGTATATAGACAGTGCTAAGTAGAAAGACAAAACCCTCTTAGTAATGCAGCTCTAAATATGTGTTACATAATTACCATTAGTTGAATAAACATTAAATTGAAAAAACTTTCCTAGATACTCAAGGCATCTACTATTGTGTTGGGTCAAGCAAAGTTACTTACTCAGGGATGTCTCTGCTCTTTTATAACCATCTACAGTATGCAAAGTGAATGCCATAAATTAAAATAATTTATGATTTCAGATATGACAAAACTGGACTTTCAAGGACACTGCTAAAACTTATTCTGCTTCTGAAACCCATTGACATTTTAGGTACAATATAAGCTCTAATATTCACTTAAATGCAGTAATAAATATGGCTACATATTCTTAATATAATTTTGACAAAAATGTATGCATGCACGTAAACAGGGTCAAAAGTATAAAAAAGGCATCTTTTGGGTGCATTTGAAGTTCTCTTCAGGTGTAATCAATGATATGATTGGCCTTTAATACTAATGACTGTCAGACTTAACCAGGGAAAGTACAAAATGTTATGGCTAATGGTGCCAGATAATGGAGTTGTTATAATTTATTTAGAGAGCCACCAGAGAACCTTTCTTCTTAGCTTCAACCTTAAAGAAACATATTATGGGAAATTACAGCAGAACTTATAAATGACCATATTATACTTATAGGACAACACCCTAAATGTGTTCATATGACCTGCGTACCTACTATTCAAACCTCTATCCATAGGCTGGACAGTCTAATGCTCTAATTTGCCTTTTTATGCCATGAACAGTAGTAAAAAAATATATATATGTGTGTGTGTGTGTATATATATATATATATATATATATATATATATTTGTTAAATACATTTTATGTGAGCTTTCTACATGTCCCAAAACATGGCCAAAAAATGATCAACGGGATCTCTAAACCCACATTGCTGAAGAACATCAAACAGAGGTGCATAATTTCATGTGATAAGAAACAGCCCATACAATAAATATTGTAATCTATTTTTTATTCTTATCTGAACAAAGCAAACTAGATAATAGATACTAAACGCAATAAGAGAAATTCGTTTAAAAATAAAAATCAACGATTTCAAAGATCACTCTAATGTACGGTATTTTTCGGACTATAAAGGTGCACTTTTTCACCCAAAATGGGGGTCTCATGGGTCGAATGCGGGTGGTCATGCCTTGGCTTACCGCCAGCTCTCCTGGCAAGGAGATTACCCGGAAAGCTGTCAGATCCCCCCATGGCTGGTATAAGGAATGAAGAGAGAGGTAGATGAACTGCCATCTATCCCTCTCTCCACGTCCATGGAAAACTGCAATCTGCAGTTTCCATGGATACAGGGGAGAGGAGAGACTCTGCAGCTGTTGGCCCCCATCCTCCCAGTCAGTGAGGAAGATGACCTGCTGTGACTGTACTGCTGCTAGTGACATCTACTGGCTGAATTTGATATTGCATTAATTTAATCCATTGCATTACCCAATTGATGTGAAAACGTATAAAATATTTTTTTCTGGTTTTCTGCTGTAAAAACTGGGTGCGTCTTATGGTCTGGTGCATCTTAGTCTGAAAAATACAGTATCTTAATTTTGAAAAAATTATCTTATTGGACACAAAGTATTTAGCTTTTGATGTTTCATTTCCCTCTGACGTCCCTGACTTGGCTTCCGAGCCAACAACACTATGTGCACCCTCTATTAAAAAATCTCATTCATCCCAAATATCAGCACTACTTCTTGCATTGATAGGCACTCTGCCAAAACATACGTAGGTTTCAGAATGAAATGGTTCTAGCAGTTCATCTTGAGGACTAGATAGGTTCTGTACTTATATTTTGAAGTATTCTCAAATGTAGTGATAACTGAAATGATGGAAAAATCATCACTAGTGATGGCCGAACATCGGCCAGGACTGTCCGCGAACGGGCGGGTCGGACTTCTAAAGAAGTCCGCTGTCCGCCTGTTCGCGGACAGATTCAAATTCCCCGCCTCTAGGCGGGGAATTTGAATCGGAAAAACCGGATGTGACGTCAGTGACGTCACATCCGGTCCCTGGAACGCATACTGGAACGCATTGTTCCTGGTTCCGTGAGCCGGATGTGACGTCACTGACGTCACTTCCTGCTCCGACCCAGTTTTTTCACTAGGAGACCGGCTTTATGCCCGGTCTTCTAGTGAAAAGATTCTTCCTCCGGCACGATCACACAGGTTGTGATCCTGCCGGGGGAAGAATAGAGATCATCTTCTCGCTGGCGAACGGAGCGGGTCGAACACCCGCACTGCTCGCCAGCGAGAAGATGGGCGAACATCCACGCCTTGCGGACAGTTCGGCCATCACTAATCATCACATGAATACTGAACAGATGGATGCTTAGGCTTAGCCAAATGTTGATAAGAAAACATATATCTGCTACAATTTTCCTTTAGTTCTGGCATAGGGTGGGAAGTTTCTGTACTAGGACAGATTTCCCCATGCTATGAAGTGTAAATATATCCTGAATGCACATCTCACTGGTGCACATTTATCAAAACTGACATGTCTTTTATGTTTAGCATGAGTTAGGAACAGATGTATTCTCTTAAGCAAATTGAGTAAAACAGTTTTAGCATTAAATGTATAATTTTTTTGCATACATTATGCACATTATTTGCTGTAGTTGATTCCCACTGTGTTATCCTTACTATCTCATGGGTGTATATCAAGATATTTTGTTTTCTTTTGGATAGAATGAGGAAGGGTTTGAGTCCATATTGGGGTTTTTTTGCAGTAAAATTTCCCTTCCTTCATCTCCTACTTACATTTAACCAGATTAAATAATAAAAAAAGTTACTGAGATTGAAACGGATGAAAAATCTCTCTTACTAAGGCTAGGGATCCACTATGCACTGGCATCTGCTAAAGTCATCGTAAGCCTCCGTTACTGTGGCCGCAGATTGACTGCGTCAACATTAATCTGATGGAGTGGGGACCGATGGATCAGGAGCTGTGACGAGACCGCTCTGTCAAAGCCCCATTGACGTCAATGGACGGCTTGTGCACTTAGTCTAACGCAGGTATTTAACCTCCCTAGCGCACTGCTGAGGTCCAGATTTCTGTACCAGAAGCGGACCATAGACTCTAATGGAAAAAAAATTTGTGTTGTAGGCTTGTAGCTTCCAAAAATCTGTCCGTAAAAGGGTCTAATAGACATCCTGAATATAATAATGTTTGAAACACACAATTATTATAAAAAAAAAAGTACATAAAAAAAATTATGAAATGTATCATTTGAATGCTTAAATCTCTTGAATACTTATTTGGTGAAAGATTTCAAAACAGTATTTATTGATTTCAAAACAGTATTTATGTTTGTTTATAATAACATTTTTATTTTGTTTTGAATTGTATTGGATACAGTTATCACTGTATCCAATACAATGGCATTCTCTGAAAGGGTTAACTTCAAAGATCACATCTGCAATGACAATGGGGGTGATATTCCAGGTGTGCTCTTTGAAGATGTCCCAAATTTGCATATGAATATCACAATTTGCACATGAATGCCCCCGAGCGCAAATTGGGACATTCATGTGCAGATTATGCTGCTAGAGAGGTGTCACAGCCGGCTTGCATAACATCGGGACAGCACATAGCAGAGTGTGCAGCCGGGTATGCTGAGCTTAGCTGGACGGCAGTAACTCGTCAGCTGCAATACTGCATAAGCAAGTGCAGAACGAGATAGCGCTAGGGATGTTAATGGATAGTGGAACCCTAGCCTTAGTCTCAATAGTGGTAAAATGCAGACAGGAATTTTAACCCTCTATATTCTTTCTGAGATAAACCTCAAAACAAAATTAGGGCACTATAAGTCCCTACATATAGTGCATCACATGGTGTAACTTTTTTCTCACATTTGGTGTTCCACATCATATTCACAAAGACTTGATACTGTAATTTCTGCCAAAGGGGCATCGACAAAGTATTGAGTGAAGGCTGTGACTACTTATGTGCATGTAATTTCTTATTTTTTGTTTTTTTAATAAATTTGCCAAAACCTTAAAAAAGACCCTCAGAAGCCTGGAGAATAAAGAGGGGATCTCTCCATACGATTCCAGGGAACAGCAGGTAAGTATATATTTTTTTGAATTGTGGAGCCTGAAGCCAAAATCATACCAGCTCAGAGGTAAGTCAAACTCTAATTTTACATATATATTTTTTACATATTGCATGTAAATCCACTTTAAGCAAACTTTTTCAAATTGTCATTATGGGGTGCTTTAAAATGCTAAAACAATATATTTATCTGGTCTGCTCTGGCTTTGTGCCACAATTATTTTTGTGTAGATACCTGAGTGTCTGTAGCTGCAGTAACACTTATGTTCACTGGATGCCACCAGATATACTGTTTTTAATGGGTAAAGAGTTCCGTACCGCAACAACAGGGGTGGGCAAATTTTTGGACTGATGGGACAATGGGTTTCACAATTTGCTCTAAGAGCAGATGGATGGAGCATTTGTGTAAACTAATGTAAATAAATTCTAAACATCATAACACAAAGTTAGACAGGCTAGATTAAAAACAGGCTGGCTATGGGACAAAGTTTGCCCGTCTGGTCTATAAGATGCACCTGACCATAAGACACGCGTAACATTTAGGGAGGAAAACAAGGTAAAAAATATGTTGATCACTTTTAATGTTCCATGTTCAACAAAATCTGTAAAATATTCAAAAATAAATAACTGCTTCCTTCTCTGCATGCTACAAGTTCAGAAGCTGACAGTCTTTCAGGTCAAATTAAACTTAATTATGTACTTTCTGGTCACTTGTATTAAGGATGAATATTATTCATGTCACAAAGAAAGAGAAAAAAATGTATGTGAATTTACATTCCGAGTTGTACATTACATGCTCCAAATTGTCCACAGAGGGATGCTTTTAACTGTTGTCTACACAGCCTAAGTATATGTTTCTATTGATTTACAAGCTGGATACATGTGTCAAAATGCAGCCCATAATGTTGTTAATAATAACTTACTCCGAGCTGTCAGTAAACCTCCTACTCATGAGTGTATATAGCATGTTCAAGCAGGGTACCCAGGGAGGAGCACTATGTGAGCCTCTCCTCCTCCCTGCCTATTCTTCTCGGACATGCTGTATTTTCCCTCTACAGGATGCATTGACATTGATCACCCAGTTGTGATGGGTGCTTAGAGGGAAACATTTTGTAACTTTGTGGGCCTTCATACAGACATGATGATGTGTCCCCTTTAAATATTCTGACTGTATTTGTAAACAGCTGCCGAATTTAGTGAAGAAAACTGCATATACTCTCTTATTGTATGTGCAATTGCAACTCAATTTACCACCAAAACATGTTCAGCACAGTATTTTTTAACCAACCCCCCAAGACTTCACAATACAGATTTATTGTCAGGTCATTTTATAATAACTAATGTGCTACACTAACATACTACATGACAGTGACAAGCTTATTAATAGACTGAAAGAACATCAAAACTAACCATATGGCAAAGCAGAGTCAGTGCAGTGTGCTCTTATGGAAGGAGAAACATAAACTACACAATAATATCATAGATAGCATTTCCAATTTCACAGCCAAAATATACTGCTATAATATATTGGACTGGTCAAGTCGAACCAGAATTTCTATTACTTTATAAACAGATAAATCAGATAAAAAACAAATCTTGCATAGCTTCTATATCAGCTTTTACTGTACTTGTAAAATGTTTTCAACTTGTATTCTATTCCCACATGGACAGAAATATTTCCGGTGTGAGATTGCTGATAAACAGAAATTCACAACTGCACAGCTGATTACAGTTTTTAAATCCAGTACTGCTATGGGAAAGAAAGGATTTCAAAATAACCAAGTTAGACAAGGGTCAACCTGTATCTTACAATTTATACTTAATCCGCAATGCATGACCTGAACTGTGCTGTGTCAATGAGATTATACTGATTATCCCTCCTCTATCATGGTTGCAGAGCTAGAGTCTTGGCTTGTTAAACTGAACAAGCAAGACAAAGGTTAAACCAAATGAGCATCTTGGACTGCAGCATACTACATGAGCTGTATAAGGCTTCATCTGTCAAATATCCTACTGCTCCAAGTAAAATAGCACTTTATGTAAAATATAGAAGAATTTTATGCCAAAACATGTGAAACAAATGATCTAATTGTCAAAACTCAAAAACAGAATGTAAATATTTGAAAAGCATTTAGACTCTATACTTAAAAAGTGCAATAACATGTAGTAGGTGTTGAAGAATAAAAAATAAATATAGTCAGAAACATGTTGCAAATAGTTGGTATATGCAACTAGAAATGCTAAAAAAGTATGCTAAAACAAATAAAAAAAAATGCATTAAATAGTCAATAACATGTATGCGCACAAATATTGCAACCCAGAGACTCAGATTTTAGTTGAGTTAAGATGGGTAGCAATATTCCATTCTGTAAAAGATTGCCTGGAAAATTGCACAACAATTTTAGAATGACATTCTCCAACATAAAACTTGGAACGAATTTCGAGACATCGTCTTCTACAGAAAATATTATCAATAATAGAGTCAAGGAATCAGGAGAACTTGCCACAATTATGTAGCAAAATACCTGCATGGTACCAGCCCAAACCAGTACTCCACCTCCACCTTGCTGGCGTCTGAGTCGGACTGGA
>CM070032.1:114099828-114111017 GCA_036250615.1 Ptychadena robeensis | reverse complement strand
TTTTGTGGTTTTTGTGTTGCCATTTCTCTTTCTTTGGTTGACTTTAGTTATAGAGATGAAGTCCTCATAGACAAACCTTTGTTTCTGCTGCTGCAGAAAATATTGATTAAGTTATTTTGCAGATTCTACTGTTCGGAAATGAGGTGTTATTTTTGCACTTTATTGTTCATTGGAAACTGATTTTTTCTCAGTTGCCACATTTAATACCTATAATTTTCTTCAAACTGTAATCAGCCTGCATAAAACATGTTCTTATGAAACTTATTCAACTATTTGGACCATGTCTTTTCTTTGTCCAAAATACATACATTTCACGCTCTAAATATCAGGGTTTCATTTGTCTTTTTTATCCTGTTGATGATTGGAAGCTCTGTAAAAGGCCATGTGTAAAACAAAAATATTAAAGTTGTTGATAACATTGCTTCTGATCATTGAAATGAACTGACATCTGTTGATCATGCATGGTTCACCACTACATTTGATTTGTGTTAAGGTCTCTACTTGTCTTGTTGCTTGACTCTACAAAACTTTGGTATACAGAGGATTTGATGTTCCTGCCCAAGGTGCCTGCCCTAACTGCTTCCAGATAATAAGTCTGAACAATATCTTCAGAACACCTCTAGTACACAGACTTCCCCTTCAGTGTTACAAATTCCATTGTTGCTGGTTGTCCACTACCACTTTCTTGCTTCAACCCACTTATGTATGAAGACAAAGCTCCCACAAATCAAACATTTAGTTACAAGTACAGTTACATCTATACAATGAGGTCTTTACATTTGACCAAATAAACTATGCATGTTGGTTTAACTGTTGGGGGAGGGGGGGTGTAACTCCTTGTTATCCAGGGGTCTGCCTGGTCCAAAAGTTTCTTCAACACCTGTCATTTATCTTGATGAGCATAGACTTTTGGGTAAATAATTTTTTTTTCATTTCAACAAGAAAATAACAACTTTGTCACATTTGAAAACAAAAAGGGGGTGGGGGGGGGGATATGCATAATTTAATAAAACATTGCAACAGACCAGGGATAAAATAAGCAACAGAGTAGTAGTTCAGGGAGTCTGAATATTGATCCATGTAGAATGGCTGAAGAAGTCTGTAGTAGTGATGAGTGACATAGGCAATATTAGAATTCAAATATTTTGCGAATAATTCTACTAATAAACAATTCGATATTTGCCAATATTCTATATTGTGCTATTTTGTTTTGCCTCCCAATGCAGAAATTGCGAATATTCACTGCCATATTTTTGAAATTTGCAAATTCTCGAAAAGCCGAAATTCAAAGATTATATTCACAATTTGAATATTCAAGCTCAACACTAGTCCTTAGTAAACAAGCAAATTAAACAAAAAGTGACCCCCAAGGCTGCTCCTTACCCTTACACTCAACAACAGGATTAATGTGGGTTTACACATGTAGATTTTTTCTTCAATTTACTGCCAATTCGATTTTATGTTCGATGTCGTTGTTGAACATAGTTCGTTCATTTATCGAATGTAGCATTAGATTTTTTTGTTCGTCCATCCCGATATCGAATGAAAATACATTCGGAATTACAACAACAGATAAAAATTTACCAATATGTTCGATGATCTTTTGAACGATTTTTTGTTTGAGGTCGAACAAAATGTATCCAAATTGGCCATTCTAAATTTTTGTTCAATTAACCAAAAAATGGTTCGTTCTTCATTGACTGAATGAAAAAAATCTACACTTGTAAACCCAGCTTTGGTCGTGAGTAGATGATTTGTGATTATGGATAGAGATGGTCGAATTTTTCGACTTGCAAACTTTGTGAGCTTATTACAAAGCCCCTGAAAATGCTATAATCACCAAACTTGCTGGAGATGTAGAGAAGGGTTGGAGGAACATTTGAAAAAAAAAGGTTTTGCTCTAGCACATTTAGTTTTTGCATAAATTAAGTTCAAATTTAAAGTCGAAATTCAGATTTTCAAATTTTTTACTTGACTTTGAACTTAATTTGTGAAAAAACTATTTGTGTTAGAGACTTACTTTCTTTTTTGTTGTATACCCCCAACCCTTCTCTACATCCCCAGCAAGTAGTGATTATACCATGCTCAGGGGCTTTGCAATTAAGTCAAAACCGGCGAAATGGTCGAATTTTGAAAACAAATTCGACCATCTTTAATTATGGAAGCCAGATCTGACAGCTAGGGAAAGTAAACTGTCTTATTTTAAGCTGTCAAAAAAATATATATATTAATGTTTTCTTGGTAAAGGCATTGTGATCAGAAACATAATCTTCAAATTTCAAGTAGGAAAGTGTTAAAGAACGTAAGATTCTCTGCTCAATGAACAATGAACCTGTTTTTATAAAGTCTGCTGTTGATTTATACCACAAGTGCTAATTAGTAGTTTATCCCACCTAGTCAAATGTAGGAAGGTAAAAAAAATAAAAAGTCACCTGTAAAATTTGAACCATAGCAACCAATTAGCAGATATTTGTAACTGTTTGATGGCTTTGAACTTATACATAGTTACAGTTTGTTAAATCTCTCTCTCTTCTGTCTGAAGTAAGATTGTATTTTTAAAGAATGTTGTTAAACAAGTAAGTAGTGTTTTTCCTCATTACAGAACAAATTATTGTTCTGTATGTTTTTTTCTTTTAATGACATCTACTAGGCATTCAAGATACAATTTGCTCAATTGTAATCTCTAGCTTGTAGTCGTCTCTCTCTTATCAATCTTACTACCTACTCTTTTGATATGGTCGGCAGCATGACATAACAATGAAGAGTGCATTATACATTCAAGAGACATCTATCTGCCACTGAATGCATTATTAGAATGGCTCTCAAGTGGCCAGGCAATCTAAGAATGAGATACTGAAATAGAACCGATAATAGCATCCGTCATTTTATATCTCAGTTGGCATAGCTACCAACTTCTTTCACTTTTAAGAATTACACTTTTAAATATTAGTTCTTAGTTCTTTCAAAAAATATGCCACTATAGAAAACTTTCACTTAACAGTGGTAAATGGCACGATCTTACATCCCCACTGACAGCAACATATTTCCAACTATCTTTGTTTGCTAATCTTTACCAGCGGTAAAGGTTATCACATTTTGCTGCAAAGTTACAGCAATAGAGACCCTTAAAAATCCACCAAAACCATAAAAAGTAGATGCTTTCCTGATAGTAGAAATATCCTATCAACATGCTATTACAGTTTCAAAAAGCCGCCCATTGACACTTCGATGTGCGTCCAATTTTGCGACAATCAATCAGGCGCATTTCGGCCATGGATAGAAGCCGCCCACCTGGAGTGGCCGATCCTAGGTATTCCAAAGATTGTCCAAAGAACGGACATGTGTCCCATTCGAATTATATGCGGACACAAAAGCAATGTTTCAGACTAAGGTAGGTAAAGCCTGAGGAGGCCATAAGTCATAAGCAACTCAGAAATGTAATGCAATACATTTTTTATTCTGTCAGCAGCATCCTGCCTTCACAGCACATTTGTTTTTCCACATTTTGTAATGTTACAGCCTTATTCCAAAATGAATTAAATTAATGTTTTTTCCTCAGAATTCTACGCACAACACCCTATAATGACAACGTCAAAACTTTTTACTTGAGATCCAAACAGGTTCGATGGGACAGTGCACAGCCATTTTAAGATCTCTCCAGAGGTGTTAAATCGGATTCAAGTCTCGGCTCTGGCTGGGCTACTCAAGGACATTCACAGAGTTGTCCTGAATAGTGATGGTCGAACTTTTACCAGGTCCGTTCACGAACAGGTGGATCAGACTTAAAAAAATGTCTGACATCCACCTGTTTGCATTGAGATTAAAATTTACCGCCTGACATCACTGACACATAGTTCCCAATGCTGGATGTAACGACACTGACGTCACTTCTGGTTTTCGGAGCCGATTTTTCACTAGAAGACCTGGTTCTCTACCCAGTCTCTAGTGAAAAGATTCTTCCTCCGACAGGATCTTACTGCTCCTGATCCTGCCGGTGGAAAAATAATAAGCTCCTTCTCGCCAGCGAACGGGGCAGGTCAAACACCTGTACTGCTCACCGGCTAGAAGGATTGCCAACATCCATGTTCTTGGCTGAACTGTCCACCTAGCAGACAGTTCAACCATCACTAGTCCTGAAGCCACTCCTTTGATATCTTGGCTGTGTTCTTAGGGTCATTGTCCTGCTGAAAGTTGAACCGTCACCCTAGTCTGGATCCAAGAGTGCTCTGGAGCAGGTTTTCAACCAGAATGTCACTGTACATTCTGACTAGTATCCCGGTTCCTTGCACTGAACAAACAAATTCCACAGTATGATTCTGCCACCACCATGCTTCACTGTAGGGATGGTATTGGCCCGGTGATGAGTGGTGCCTGGTTTTTTCCAAACGAGATGCCTGCCACTCACACTAAAGAGTTCAATCTTTGTCTCTAGGAGAAATCTGTAAACATTAATGTATTTGGCACAAAGTATGACATTTCAGAACAATACAGTACAATACCTTCTGTTATTCTGCTGGTGGAGTAGGAATCCAAGCAGTGCAAATATTACAATCCGGAAATCAAGGGGTGATATAGGAAGAGAGTCACTGTTACTTAAAAAAAATGGTCAAAATATGTTGAAAACCTAATTTAAATCCTTACTAGCATAAAATATATAACATGCCTCTCTGGGGACATGAGCATGTATTTAAGTGTGGATTTGATATTAATTTATTTAATTATAGTCAATTATATTAATGTCTGTGATTTTCAAAGGTAAATGTAAGCTGACTTCAGAAGACAGTGGGTTATTCTTTATACTCTCATTAGCATGCAGCATATCACCTTGGTCTTTTATCTTATTTAATCTTTCAAATGGTTCTCTTTAACAACCATTGTTTACATAGAAACCATTACTAAAGTCTAAATGTAGAAATGAAAACATAAATATTGATGCAGTCATAAAAGTGCTCCATTATTAATGCAGGGATCTGGGTATGGTTACACTTTTCTAAGTACACAATATAAAATATCGCGGAAATGATAACTATTTCCCAGAATCAATTACTGTTATCCATTTTGCAACGGATCAGTTTTCGTCTTTGTTTAAATAAATAAATGTTTAGCTATTTCATCAATTGAAATTGAAAACAGCAGTGATATTTTGAAATTCAGTGCTCAGAAGTATATTGCTCTGATAAGCTGTGCACAGTATGCTTGCTCTAACAAATCTCTTCTTTCTCAAGGAATATGGCACTTGACTTGAAATGATCTAGCTAATGAAGGAAAATGCAATTTCCATATAGGAATTGCAAATATCATTTGTCTTAACAAGAGATTTCACTGTGGTTTATGGTGATGTCATAAAATTGTAAAACCATAGGGAAGATATGTCAGATTTCTTATCAGCCCCTGTAATGTTTACGGCATGTTTAGGCATGTCAGATACAGGTATAGGCAACTGCCTTGTGGCATATACCTATTTAGAAAAAAAACTTTTTTTCTTTCTTTCCAGTATCATTAGGCAAGCTGATTTTTAATCAAGTGCAACTGGTATATTTATAATTCACAGTGCCTTTTATGTGAAAGAAAAAGTGCTAAATTGGCCTCAGGAAAAAACTAAAAACATTAAAAACAAATTGATTGATTGAGACATTGATCACAAAGGCACTAGTATATCAAAAACACACTTTTTACACATCTTTGTGCTTGACTTTATTAACACAAGGCTATGTTGCTCCTTATTAGAGATGGTTGAATATTTTTTTAAGATGAATGGGCAAAAATACCTGTGGAGACATGCAAAAGCTGGTCTGCAATTATATAAAGAGTGTGATTGCTGTAATATCCAATACAGGATTTTCTATTGATTATTGAGAAGGGTATGAATAATTTTGGACATGACACTTTTTGCTCAAATGTAAATAAAAGCTGAGAAATTTTTTTTCTCCACAAAAATGCCTCTTCGTCTTATTATCTTTTGGGAGACACCTACGTCATTTCCCGTCAAAAAATAATTTGCTGGTTGAATAAAAGTAACTTTACCAGAGGTATCAAAATTTGCCAGAGGTATGAATAATTAGGGCTCGACTGTATATATATTTATTTTGGTCGATATGGCTATGTGTTATTATTTAGCTGCTCTTGTTAGAAATGTTGTTATCCATGTTCAGTGATCTTTGCACTTTCAATATAATATAATATATTTAGGTAAAAAGATGAACTAGTGTGGGAGGAAGGAATACGTTCCCATTCAGAAGCTGCCACTATCTGCTATAACAATGTTCTAATATTTTTTTTAAATGTCTTTTATGGAAAAATCTTTATGTAATAGAGGTAATCTTTTTTTTCTCCAAATTAGACTTGGTTGCTTGGTTTGCTTGCTTCTGCCTTTTACATACATTATGCTTTTTTGACCCTCAGTGTCCTGCACACCCGTAATTGCATGCTTATGGAATAAGTTAAAAGACTGTGCAAATATGCTTCTCAGCAGTTTTGATTTATGGTGCTTCAAATGGTTTTTATATATTAGATATAAGAAAAGGACAGTTTTATTGTATGGATTGTCTGGGAACACAGCTGTCATTTCTGAAGTACATACAATGGTTAGTCAGTGGGTTTGCAGTAGCTAGAAGTATGTACAAGATCTTTTACAATGTATTTGTAGTTTCTCTTTGCAGTTTGTGAATAGACTTTAAACATATGATTTGGGGAAAATTCCATATATTAAAATGTACAGTATGTAAAACAAGTTGGCCATGAGTTTCATCAAATTGGCAGGTATTACACTGTTTTTACTGTAACTAGTAACAGTACTGATACTATATATTAATTGTATACTATGGAGCAAATGTGAATTAATTTGCCACTACCATTCGCGGAGGTCCTGGCTACTACTATCATTAAATCTATTAATTTATTTTAAAATACTAATCCATAATTGCAATAACCTACAATGAAAAATCCCAGTTAGCTTATGTCTACATTATAAAAGCCAAGTTATTTCTCCTTTGCCTCAAAGGGCTTGGTGCCCAAGGATATGGTATGGACCTGTACAGGAAGTAGTTTGACATACCTTATCAGATGTGACTGTCAGCAAATGTCATCATTAAAATGTAAGTCCATACTCATGGGTAAAAAAAAAGAACACGGCAAGTCTACATGGTTATCTACAGTCTAATATGTCATTTTAATGCAAAATTGTCCTTTATTTCTGAAAGGCTCCTTTTAGCTAGATTTGTGTGAATGCAAAGTAAGGTAAGGTACAATTGAGTACAGCAGAGGTTGCTCCAGAGAGACATGTGTGCATCTTTTCCATGCACCAAATGATTTTAAGGTTGTGGTTGGCTTCTGAAATACTCCTGGTAAGAAAAAAGAAAGGGTGAAAAATTTAACCTGTAGGCATTTTTTCTGGTGCTTTAACCTCCCTGGCGTTACAGGCTTTTCGCAACATTGTTTATGGCGCAAAAAGACCCTGCCCAGGCAATCACTGATATGTGACTGATATGTGATTTCTGCAGACTTCTGTTTTTTGGGTGTGGCTAGTAATACACGTCCTGTATATGTAAAGGTGTGATAACTAGAATGCATAATGCTACATTTGCACTGTTTCCTGGCTGCTGTCAATCCTCAGTTTGTGAGGGTGTTCAGGGATCATTTAGATAACAACCCTGTGAAAGGTATATCGGGCGAAAGCCTGAAAACCGTCCGGCAGACGATTTCGCATTGGGAGCCCATAATGACATAGGTTGTCTGTTTGCCCTCAACATGCAGTGCACACAGAACCTGAATAATTAAAAAAAAACAAAATGGAAAAAATATTTTGACATATTTTGAACTGTAGCGTCACTTTAGTGTACTATATTATAGCAACCCAGAAAGCAATGGGGCACTCCTGTCTGCACTTTGGGGTGTTAAGATAATGTCCACATGAGAGCTCTATTGGGCAAAAGCAAGAAAACTGCCCACCTCATGTGCAAGCAGCTGCTCTTATTCTGCGTTAACTAGTGTAAATGAGCCCTTAGAAACAACTTTGCAAAAAACTATTTGCAATCACAACAATGTATAGGTGGACCAATAGGTGAAAAATGGTCTACCTATACATAACAAATAGGGTCTATAATTGGTTACACAATAGGAGAACAGTGCTCAACAGTGTTAGTAATCTCCCACTTCCCAGTCCCCATGAAATATCTGTTACGGAAGGAAATTCCTGTAATCTATTGTCTGATTCAAAATTTCTACGGCTCAATCCTCTATCCTAACCCTAAACCATTGAAGAGGATTCTACCTATAAGCCACAGAGGTCTCCACAAGTCCAGATATCTCATCAGGCAGCAAACAGGTGATGCCTGCCTATTATGGGTGCTTATATAGGGCTTCCTAACACCAATTGGTGGACCCATATTACTTTCTCCTCATGTGTCCCCCTTGTTTCCCCTCATGGGGTTTAGGGGATTGGGGTCTAGGATCCAGGTGCATTGATATTTACTTTAACTATATGTGCTATACACGTTTGATTATGTGTTAAGACAGTCTTATACATTTTATGATGATTATTGTTGCCACAGGGAAGCTGCCCATTCAGGGCCACCCAAAGTTTAATCATGGTGACCATGTCATGTTGTGTGCATTAAGCGATCCTCCTCACACTGGATCGCCTAGTATATTCAGCCTTTTGTAATATGCATACCTTCTCTTGACTTTGTCTGAATATCTTGTACACTCTACCTCCATGTTAGAAGTAAGTGATTTTTGTATGATATATAATTTTTTTTGCATGTTTGTGATATATGTAATATGATGATATTATTTATACTACAAGGTTCACAGGTGAATATGAATTCCCAAATTGGTGATATGGATTTCCATTTGACTAGTTCCATTTCCAGACACATTTGCATTTATTTGTTCTGTACTCATGAATGTTCACTAGCACCCTGCTAAATTTATAGGGGCACAGCGAAGTCATGACTCAATTTGACATTTTACTTATGTATTCACTTATCTTTCAGGGTGAATGATGTACTTTTTGCCTCTTGGACTAATGGTAAAAGACAATATCTCTTGAGGAAGCCCTTTAAAGAGTGTGAAACACGTAGAGAGAGTTACCAACTGAGTCAACTGTTTTCATTATATGTCAAAGCAACTTGTGGCGAAAAAGCTTTTATGCATTAAGATTGTGCGCATACATACATGTGACAGCAATTGTTTTCACTTTTAATTTTGATCTTGATAAAATTATAAATAAATTGTCCTAGATTATTGTGGTGTTAAGATCCCTGGGACTAGCCACCTAGTGTTTAGGTTGGGTCCATCAAACAATATTGTGTACTGATGATTAATTTGGGATGTGGGCACAGAGTTGATGCGCTCGGTGTGCCCCTCCTTTTGTTATTTTAAGTATACTGATATATTAGTAACATACTCTATTGACACATTAAATTGACCTTCCAGATATAATTTCTTAGAATATGATTCATCATAAAAGTATTGAACCCAAATCAATGGCAAAAAAAGGCATGTAAGGACTAGAAGACCTTTCTTTATTGGTTTATTTTACCTAGCGATAAAGCCCATCTATGTTTCAAATACTATATCATTATTCAGAATCATAATGCTTATAATATATAATAGTGATGGCCGAACAGTACAGGTATTCAACCCACCCCTTTCACCGGTTACAATAAATATTATTCTTTTGCCAGATCAGGCTCAGTGGAGGTTCAGTGTAGTCAGGCTCTAGTGTACCTCAGTCAGCTTTAAAACCAGAAGTTACGTTAGTGACGTCACATCCGGTAATGGGAATATGGAACTGTGCAATCCATTCTGTTTTTTCCCATTAAAATTCACAGCGAACAGGCAGGAAATTTGAATTTCCTCGTGATGGACTTTTCTAAATGTCCGATCCGCCCTGTTTGGCCATAAGGTTCGGACGTGGCCAATGTTCGGCCATCACTTATAAATAATACTACAACAATTTCGGAAGGAGATAAGGAAAAATGATGAAAGTTAAAAATAATTGGTCAATAATGCGTAGGAAGTAGTGTTGAGCTCGAATATTTGAATGCCGAATATTTTTTGCGAATTCGAGAATTCGCCAATATCTCGAATATGTCGGCGGATATTCGCAATTCCGAATATTCACAATATGGCCATGTATTGCGAAAATAATATTCGCATTGCGAAAATAAACATAGCATGTAACCATTCATTTTAAAGATTTTCGCGATGTGAATATTATTATGGCAATTTTCGCAATACATGGTCATACCGCGAATTTCCAAATATAGAATAGAATATTAGTAGAATTATTCGCGAAATATCACGAATTCGAATACTGCCTATGCCGCTCATCACTAGTAGAAAGCAGACAAATTTGTGTTCTATCAAAGTGATTATCTAGCAGTATAATGTAATAATACAAATGTATGAATTATTTATCAAAAATATGTTCAAAAGTCATCATCCAAACACAGGGTGGCTGCAAATCCATATAAAAAGCATTGAACAATGAAAAATAGAAATAAAATTTATTCTTGACCTAGTTAGAAGGTTGAAATATACATCTAATCATAATACCCACTTGACAATTTAAATGTATTCACATTTTAAATGCTGTGCAAAAAACTATTACAATAGTCCTGCTGACTTGCTGTTTAAAACACTTTGATATTATGTTGCAAGACAATTTAAATGAAAGAACAAATTAGTTTCTTCTGGAGAGGATTACATAGCGTGCTGTTTTCTTTTCTGTATATTAAATTGTCACCCTACACATTGGCTGTGTTTTGATGTTATTCCTTAAATTAGTTCCTAATCTTGCTTTGTGGGCTCATAACACCAGTTGTTAGTTTAAAATAAATTAAATATCACGTTAATAATTAATATTATGTGGAAGAAGATTAAAAGCAATGTTTGTAGTTTGTAATATTGCAATTGTACCTTGTAATTATCACGCTTAAGTGGGTTGGGGATCATGCTATTTCTTTGAGTTCTAACTATCTCAGACATACTGCAGAGTTAGCTGAAATGTAGGTGAGAACAATTTTAGGTAACCCAGTTTAAAGTTTTCTAGCATTGTCTATAGTTTGACCTACAGTGACATTTATTGCTAATTTGTATGTTTTGTTGTAGGTAGAATTTCCACAAGTTTAAAGTGACCCTGTTAATACTTTAGACATTGCAAGCTAAATATATATATATATATA
>CM070032.1:114079966-114091564 GCA_036250615.1 Ptychadena robeensis | reverse complement strand
ATAGCTAGAGTGGTGAAACTCGGGGTGTAAGTAGTAGTAGGTGAGCATTACTGACCCTTATACTATAAATGGTTTTCCTGCTATGAATGTTCAAAATTAGACACAGATTTTACTTCTACAGAGCGTGTGTTCACTGTGGAGAGCGTCCTGTAGCCATGGTAACACTGCTCTGCTCATTGTTACAATATATCTCTCAGCCAGCATGCAGCCCAGCTCGCAGGCAGCACAGATACATTCATCCACAGCTCCCATAGATGGTCCCCTGCACCCCCTGCCTGCGGCACCCGGCGTATAAGACGACCCCCGACCTTGGGGAGGATTTTAAGGTACTGAAAAGTCGTCTTATACGCCGGCAAATACGGTATATACATTTCATTTATGCTTGTGTGGTTATTGCACACTTTAAATTCCTCCTGCAAGGTCACAAGTTATCTTCCTCTGTTGCACTTTAATGCTTTTCATTGACAACAAAAAAAGTTCATTACTGTTTTTCTGGTTATTTCACTAACATAATTTATATTTTTCATATGTGAAAGCAGTTGTGTTTTTTTTTCATTTTTTGATATACCCGGTCCTCTGATAAAAGGTTCACTCTCCTACAAACTGAAATTGAATAGCAAGCAGAACACAATATGAATGTTAGCATGACCATTTCATAACACATTTCCGTACTGCGAGTATATTTTATACTATTTGTTATCCACGGCCAAGCAATGTTCTTTTTCCTTAAGCCAACCGATGATTAGAAACCTTCCAGGCTTGCTGCTAGACACAATGTACTTCCCATCATTTCATTGCATAGCAGAGACTGCTTTCATAATGTATTTGTCAGCAAATAACGGCAGAAATTGAGTTGAAAAAATTTAAATCGGTTAGCCGTAGGAAGATAGAACCCGAGCCAACATTATTGTTAGTCATTTGCTCAAGCTGAGATGCATTGAAACAGTTAAGACCCATGGTTAGAAAATCCACAAACTTGCTTTTACAGCAACGTGTTAATCCATTTTGTTTCAAAAAGTAAGTAACAAGTAAATGTTTTAGTTTTAAACTGTGTTGAAGTAATTTACTGCTGAACCAGAAAATGCTTTAAAATGCTATTGTACGATTGAGTGAGCTTAGAGAACTATACAGACATCTAGAGGTGCAGAGACACACATAAGAACCAGTGCATTTAAAATGGATGAGGCAGCATTAAACAATGAAACATTTTTTTTGTTAGACAAAGCAAGTTTTAGATACAATTTCAACTTCTCTGTCGTAGTGGTACAGACATTAATTTAGTCACCCAGTTCATTAATTAAATGAGACCAAACTGGTTGAATTTAGCAAATAAAAAAAAACTTCAAGCAGTATTAACCATACAACCAGTATTAATCCATATCGATCTGCCACCTCGGAAGTGTTGCTTAATCTCTTGTACGGTTGCACTTTTTAAAAAAGCATGCCATGGGCGATTGTGGGGGAGAACAATATGTTCTGTCACATTTACTGGCTGCTGGGGGGTCCCGAATGTGGCATCTCTGCTGACATCGGAGGTGTGCTTGAAAAAAGCGACTCCTCCTCCATTACATGGAGGTCAATGGAGCTTACCACCCCCAGCCCTCCGCAGCCACCGGTGACGCAATAGGGATGGGTACTGATGCATCATCATGGGTATGATGATGCTCAGAACTGCCAAGGGAATTTTGTGGACAGGTGAGTTTTTTGCGAGTTAATCCAGCGTGAGTTGAGATGCTGACCCCAACTTAACCCAGGCAGAACCCCCAGGAGATTAAAAATGGTAATGAAAATATAAAAAGATTTCCAACATAATTTGTTCATATTTTCACCTGTTCCCACTCCCTTCATATTGATGACACTAGGGCTGTGAAAACCTAGTGCACCTATGCCTGTTTTTGAATAATAACATTGCAACAGATAGGCAGCAAGGTGGCTTAGGGGGTTAGCACTCTGCCCAGCAGTGCTTGTGTTCCAGGTTTAAATCTTGGGCTGGGCATTATCTGCAAGGAGTTTGCATGTTCTTCCCCTGTCTGTGTGGGTTTCCTCCAGGTACTCCAAAGACATGCTGAGGTTAATTGGCCTCCCCTAAATGAAACTCCTATGTTAGTTAGATATGACTTAACCCTCTGGGCGTTACAGGCTTTTCAAGCCATTTTTTATGGCATGAAAAGCCGTTTCCCCCGCAATCGCAGCATACACTGTACTCCACCTGCCCAGCCCTCTACACACCACCGGTCTCAAATAGACGCCGACGGTGTGTGGGGAGAAGGGTGGCACCCCCTCCATTAACATGGAGGTCGATGGCGCCGCCCCCTTCGGCATCACAGATGACGCCAAAGACACGGGGCCGCAGGCATACAGAGAGGCTCCGTTTGTGCCCGATCCCGGCAGGGGCGCAGTTTGATTCACAATAAAACTGTGCCCAAATGAGTTCGGGCATAGCGCCCAGGAGGTTAAGTCCCCTTTATACATTTAAGGTAGCCATACACAGTTAAATTTGCAACAAATCGATCATCAATTCGATCAAAGTATTCGATCATTGAATCGTATATCGATTGTAATTGAATTGAATGACACACCACATTGAGTGTTCGATCTTAAACGTTTCCATTACTGCAACAGCAGCCTCAAGATAAGATAATCTAACCTATGCATAGTAATCATAGTGGTCTGACAGTCAGTGGCAACTGAACAGATCAGGGTTTATTACTTGGGCAGGCGAGTGTAGTCTCTCATACTTTCACTACGAACAAATTCAAGCACACTTCCTATTATGACAACTTTATTTTCATGGGTAAACATTTCCATTACTGCAACAGCAGCCTCAATATAACCTTACCTATGCATAGTAATCATAGTGTCTCACTACAGTCAATTTGGCAACTGAACGTAGCATACATACAAACATCCTATTCTGCCTACCAGTAGAAAGAAAGCCCTCCCCCGGATGTTACAGTATGCTAATTGATTGGATCTAATCACAATTGGTTGGGACAAGGAATAGTATTTAATTTACACCCAATGTGGTTGCAATCAATTAAAATTTTCCAACTGGTCTGATCAAATTTCGATTGAGCAAATTGACAATTTAAATCAAATTTAAACTATTGTTCAATGTGGACATGATTCAACTTTCAATCGACCGACCAACATAATCGATCTAATTAAATTGATTGAACAGTCAATTGAACCGTGTATGGCTAGCTTTAGATCACTCCATACAATTTCCTTTAGATCTACCAACAACTATGTAGTGTTGGGTCCTCCCTGATAGAATACATAGTGAATGGAAGGTTGAGAAAGCTCCTCATATTACATGGTTTTGGTAGAACAAATGTTGTTTGTACAGAAATTGTATGGGAAGATTGTAAGGTTTATGGGGGCTTAAGGCCTGTGACAAATGACTATGTTAGTATACATGACTATGCTAGGGACATTAGATTGAGATCTCCCCTTATAGACAGATGTGTTCTGTAATATGTGTTATATGTTTGTGCTATATAAATATGGAATAATAACA
This sequence comes from Ptychadena robeensis, assembly GCA_036250615.1. Lineage (NCBI taxonomy): Eukaryota > Metazoa > Chordata > Amphibia > Anura > Ptychadenidae > Ptychadena > Ptychadena robeensis. The sequence continues at coordinate 114,088,044 of CM070032.1, read as the reverse complement.
ACAGACTGTACGACCAACCCTGTTTTTTAACCTTTTCCCACTTTCATAGACCCCAATAATTCCCTTACCCACCTATTTCTTTGCTGCAGAACAATAAAGAGAAGGAGAAGGAGTGAGGACAGATGGCAATTTTTTTTTCTTTTTAACATTCTGGAATAAACACCCAGCAACCCCAACACCCCTTTGACTCCTCCCTTCCACTTGACTATAGACTTGCAATTAGCTAAGAGCCTTTTCCATCTGCACTAACTTTTTACTCTTTCTTGGAACTATTTCTCTTGTAGCATCTCCATTTTTCTATTCCCCTGGGGTCAGTCTCTTTTGTTGGATGATCATATTTGTCTTTTTATTATTTTTCTTTTTAAACACCCTCCTATTTTTTTTCTTTCCTGTCTGATATGCTTTTCCACACCTGCTTTGTTAGCTCCCAGGTCTTTGCTGCTTATATAACAATGAGATTTCCGTGGCAAAATCCTTGATCCTTGTGAATAATAGCAACTTTCCCAGCAGCTACTGTTGCTTTTATTTCCCAGGACATGTTGATTTCATTTGTTATGTTCTGCGAGCAGATAAAAGATTTCATCTTTTCACTTCAAAATATGTCTCATTATGCTCTCTTTTTCCTGGTCACGGCAAAGGCCGTAATCTTCCCCAATATTTACATTCAAATAAACATGATTCTACTATCATTTCTCAACTTTCTTGCCAATTTCATTCTATTACCTCATATTGTTAGCATGCTATGCTCTGTAGTTTACTTTTAGAATGTAGCTACACCAGCTATAGCTAATTTAAAGTACCTTCCCCCAATGTATCCATCAACTCCAGTACCTATAAACAGTCAAGGGATCACCTGCCTTAATTCTACATGATATAACTGACTCAATCACACAAAAATAGAAGTACTGGGCTAAAAACAAATGGGTGATTGTGGGGAAGGGAGTATTTAAATTATAATTTGCCCTATCTGTGATATGGTACATTTAGCATCCTTTGCACTCTAAGAATTTATACACAAGACCAGAGGCATGGCAGCAGAGACAGTATGTGACAGACACACAAGTATGGAAATACTTTACTCTAGACCACACAAACTGCATGGAGACCTGCACAATATGCAAGTCCATGTTAAAGTACAATAAAAGTATTAACTTTTTGCACAGCCATCTGTAACGGCATCTGCGAGTTAACACAGAGTTAACACAGAGTCCATAGCACATTGAATAGCTTTACAGTTATATTTTTACAGTCATACTTTTCCTGACAATGTGCTCTTTTGTGAATGTGGGGAATCAGCCTCAAACGGGCGCTTTCAGTCACAGCAAACAATACAACAGGTTCTCTTTAGGGCTCCTGCCCGTATTTATTCAATAAGTCCCAACAGAAATTACCCTGGCAGGGGTTAATCCACAACCTTAATGTCTTTGGAAATACCAAGCCTCCTGGCTTGCACAAGGTTCAACACAGGCTCTTCCCTTTAGCTCAGGGAAAAGCTATCAGAGCCTGGCACCTAGATGTCCCCAGCCTGAGCTACACACTCCCTGTGTGCCCCATGGTATCTGCTGCTTCAGCAGCCCAGTGTCTCCCCACCTCATCAGGAAGCCCTTACTGCCTGGTCCCGGCTCCTTTTGTGGAGACACACCCAGCAACCTCATTAGGGTCCAGCAGGTGTATCTTGGTGGAGTTTGAAGGCCCACCCAGTTCCTTCCATCCCCATTCCAGAGTCCAGATCCCTGTAACCAAAAACATATCAAAACTGGGCAGCAACCCACTGTCGCTCCCCAACACTACTCTGGACTCCCTCCAGGACACACCAGTAGACCCCTTCAATGCAGCACATGGACCACTTACACCCTAGGTGCCCAACCTGTGGCCCGGGGGCTGCATGCCCTTTGGGCGTTTGTTTGGCGGCCCCCAAAACCAAACTGTTAATGCATAGGGCATAGCGACTCACCTGTGAAGTGGTCACAGGCTGACCCAGCAGTCCTACATCCGCAAAATTTTCAATCTTGATCAGGGAAACCAGGTCTACATATAAGCGCTGCACCCAGGGGCAGGAGGGGGGTTGGGTGCTGTCAGGTTTTGAATGCCTGTCGGGATCTAGTCCACTGCCTGCTGAGATATGTCGACGGGGGGACGATCTGGATTGATGTTATCTGTGGCCCTTTAGTGATGCCAAGGGCAGCACTTGTGGCCCTACATATCAACTCACTGCCCACCATATCTGCCCACCACTGACTTACACCATGACAGACCACCGGTCTGTCGCATGAACTACAGTGAAGTGTGGGCATTTTGCAATAACTTTGTAAATTCAAGAGTTTGTGATCTCAGTCATGATTACCTTCGCTGCGCAAATCAACAATGTACATGTGCAGTTCCGAGTATTCATAAGAAAGATCTTGAATATTCGCGATTAAGAAGATAAATCACTATATTTGAGATATTCGCAAATACTCGCAGTGCCGATATTCGCGATCAACACTAGACTCTAGAATGGGAAGAATAGGAGGAACTGGGTGGGCCTTTCCATCCCGTTCAGGTACACTCCAGAGTTAACACCTGCTTGCAGGTGAGTGTGGAGTTGGGTGAGTCTCCACAAAAGGAACTGAGAAGGTGGGCTGCTTGAGCTGTGGAAACAGGGGGGCCCAGGAATATTATTTATGTTGAGTTTTGGAAGCCAGAAGGCTTTTTTTATGTTTTTATCTGCTATTAACCCCTGCAATGGTAACCCTTTTTTGGACAATAAATGTGGTCATGAAGCCCAGAAGAGATACCTGTTTTGTGGACGTATCTCTTTAACAGCCGCCGTATGAGGTTCTTACTCCCACAATATAACAAATTGGTATTGGAAGGATTTCTCTATTTGTGACAATCAATCAACATGAAGTAAATACAGTACCTTTCCACAACACGGTTGTCTTACTCCTGCTGTTTTCACAAACATTAACCATCCACCAAAGAAAACGTATTGATGAGAATAGGAATAGACCCGCAGAGGTCTCAGTGCAGTATATATATATGGAATCTACAGGGGATTTCATTCATTGGCATCTAAAAAAACATTTATTATGAGCTTTGTTTTGACGAACTGGAGAAAATGAATTATTCCATTTTGGTCACTCGTTCTCGATTGCGCACATTATTCCTTTTATATTATTATTACAGTTCCCTTGGAAAATATTTGATAGACAGTTTTGTTGTATAAAAAATATATTTAATTTATTGCTATTCTTTAGTTCCAGAGGTGAGCCCGTAAAAACTCCTTTCTGTAATATCAGATGATCACTCTGTGAAATGCAACATCACACCACAGTGTACAGTCTGCTTAGAAGATTACAATGGCAGCAGTAACTGAACTGGTCAGAAAATGCTGCATTGCAAATCCTAGGGAATGAATTGTCCCTGCAGTGTCCAAGAGTTACTGCAGAATGAAAGCAATATGGCCTTGATTAAAATCCTGCAGAATTATACTCTGCCGGAATAAATAAAGCCTGACAACCTAAATAATATGACCATTTTCTATCTGCAGCCTGTGAATAGCATCTTTTGAGATCAAGAATATTTTTAGCTTTGTGAAAAAAATTACAGTTTATGTGTTCCAGGAAATTTGCTCCAATATACATAGCAATAGCTTTTGCATGAATGCTGGGCTAAGCTTTAGATAACCTCTTATTTTTTGTATGTCATCACTTAGAGGACATTTATACCAACATTTGCAGTGGTCCAGAGCAAATGTGGACTAATGACATTTAGCGTTAATCAAATTGAGATACACAACTAATCTGTAATATATAACATTTGTGTACTTGGGTGTAATCTTCTGAGCATTTCGTCCGTGGCATGCTCTCCTTCCACCCTCCACACATCCCTGGTGTCATGGATGATGCTGGGGGGTGTTGTATAAAGCCGGCACCACCTCTGTAACATAAGGGTTAATGGCACCACCCCCACCTCACAGAAAATGCGGACCCGGATGAGATCCACTGATACTCAGATTCGCCGCTGACTCACCAGCAATAGGTGAGTATTCCTGAACTCAGGGTGAGTTTGCAGGGCAATCAAACTTACCTCGATCTGGGTTTGGGTTAAAACTTTCAGGAGGTTAATAACACTTGAAAACCTAACTACAGGATTGAATTTTAATGGCATTTAAAAATATTTTATGTGTAGGTGATTTAGATGAATAGTTGTGCTAACCTTGTCCTACAACCATTCCTTGTCATAGCTCTCTTAAATGGGGATCGGCCTTGTGCATCTTCCCGTTACAATTTAGAGCCATAAGATACACATGGAGAATGGCATCGCTGCCTCTTACAGCAGATCAGAGTGCAAAAAACACGGTTAAATTTGACCTATACCATACCTTTATTAAAAGAAGCTGGGGACCAGTTTACAAGCAGAGGAACCACAAAAGGTGCAAAGCATAAGGTAAGTAAACATGTATGTCTGAATTCCCTAGATCTTAATAAGGTTTAACTGTTGAAGACCGAATTGAGGGCCTAATGCAAGGGCCAATAAAATTTTTTTCCTGGAGTTCAGACTAAAGCAGGGTACAGACGGCTCGATATTCGATTGGTCCGATGTACCCTGCAGCAGCGTGATGACGTCATCACCCTGCTGTCAGATATTGGAGAAGCCGGGGAGAGCAGAACTGCCTCCCTCCGGCTCCTTCTACTCAGCCGAGCTTTGCCTGGAGACCCAGGCAAAGCATCGGACATCGCCGTATTAACGGTCATGTCCGATAAGGCTGTTTTTGAGCGGGATTGATTTGGCAGATTATATGGGTCAGATAGATGGCCGTAAGTGCGCACAGCGCTCAAAACACCCATCGATTTGACCCATATCTCCACGTCTGTACCCTGCTTTACACTCTATTTACATCTATTCTTCTGGATGATCAGATATCCCAAACCCACCCCACCCATAGTTCCATTGACACATTCCATTCTTTCCAAATGTTTATGATAAGTGTTGAGCTTGAATATTCAAATTGCAAATATATTTGATGAATATTAACTATTCGAGAATTCGCTAATATTCTCAATTTTGAATATTTAAGATATTATGCACTGGAAAGCTTATGGCCCTGCATCGTGATAATATAATCATAATGGGATAATAACCATTAATTTTGAAGATAATCACAATGCATGGTCACATACATGAATTTTGTATTTAAGAATAACCACGGTCATGCTGTCAAATTTATGAAAGCACCATATAAATATCAAATAGTTAAATGTATTCAGTTACATCGGTTTACATTCATTGCAATGATATCCTTCAATAAATGTAAAAAAAACACATGTGAAATGCTTTTCAGCTCATAGATTCATAAAATAATCACAAGGTGAGATTCTGATATTTCAATCAATCATATAAGCATTGCTCACACAGCAAACTAAAAAGATTAGAATCTTATTATATTCCTAGCTACACTGGAGTTCAGAATTCCTTGCCATACATAATAAAAACATTTTCTTTTCCTCTAATTATATTCAATTTTAGCTGCGTTTACTACTTAGCCTTGTCTTGGTTCTGAATAATTTCATGCCTATGTACAGTGACTTATTCATATACACATGTAATGTTCACAATCTCTGCCAAAAGGGGGCACAAAACGAAAAATGATTCAGGTTTTATTTGATTCTGTATTTTTTGACAATTCTACTGTTTAATTTAGTAGACCTGCAAAAAGAAATACATCACAAATTAACCAGTAATCTCTTCTAGGAATACTAGAAAAATAACATTCAGAGCTTTTATCATAAAAAAGTTATAAATTTTTGGGTTAAAAAAGTACCATGATAGAGGTAAAAACGTAAAAAGTAATTTGAGATTTCCTATCATTATTGTTTACTGTGAAAATCGGGACTTGTACATGCAAATATTGAGATGTGTGTTGTCCTAGCGGCATTTACCCCCCCCCCCCCCTAGTGCTTCTGACGGCTCCAGCCGTCCAGAGGAGATCAGAGCCCCAGCAGCCCAGGCAGCCCTGGCAGCGCATACTTACAGTTCTGTGCTGTCCCGGTGGCTCCGATCCTCTCAGCTGATGACGTCACATCGGGCAGTGGGACGGTGGGACATTCAAATGTTAATTGCACGAGAAACAGTATTCTGTGCAGAAGACTGTTTCAGTGTGATTTCCAGATGGGCTCTTTGAAGTTAACCCTTTCCAGCACCCCAGAGGGTGCCAAAGGGCATTGTATTGGATACAGTGAGAACTGTATCCAATACAATTCAGAGTAAAAAAAAACACAAAACACATTTGAAATTGTAATAAAAATGTTATTACAAACAAAACATAAATATGAATACATACTGTTTTCAAATCTTTCATACCAAATAAGTTTTTAAGAGATTTTATCATTCAAATGATACCTTTTATTCATTATTTTTTAAATGTATATTTTTTACATAGTTGTTTGTTTCAAAACTTAATATATTCAGGATGTCTACTAGACCCTTTTACAGACATATTTTGGGAAGTTACAGGTCTACAACATTAAAAAAATTATTCCATTAGAGTCCATGGTGCACTTTTGGTACAGAAATCTGGACCTTGCAAGAGCGCGAGGGTGGTTAATGGCAGAATGTGAAATAGCAGCTGCAGTGTGATTACCACATGAAACAACACTCATAGAAGTAAAACAAAAGTAAAAAACTTGTATATGGGAATATTGCAAATGCAATGCATGGCACTTTCCACAGTATCTCGGATATTCAATATTACGAGGATATAGCACTGAATATTCACAATAAAAATTTGCAATTCAAATATTCGCACTCAACACTACTAAAAACATGTCCTTCGCCAATGCAGTCAAGGCAATACCCAACTTTACCCATAGACTTCACTTCCCAAAAGAATTGTTTCTGTACCAAAAAGAACTTGTATTATTTCTTGTGACATTCATAAGGCTAAACTTTTGACAGGCTAAACTTTTGTGTGATCAGTAGACATGGCTTGTAAAAATATACATTTCCCCATATGCTCTTGTCCTGTAGGTAGTGGTTATACAGCATAAGTATTATGTTGGGAAAGAAAGGTATGCATATGTAATACGACAGAAATGACTAGATGATAGGAAGATTTATATAATTCAGCAGGCAGGACTGACAATGATTTTGTTTTCACAATAATAATGCAGAAAAAAATTTATTGCAAGCTAAGGGCTTTTTTCAATCTGTCAAGATCCCTCCGTCAACGGAAGGGTGCATCCATCAGTGCATCCGTCAGGCATCCGTCAGTGCATCCGTCAGGACATACAGGAAATGTTTTCCTTCAGTGCATCCGTCAGTGACAGATTACACCCCTCGTTGCGTCAAAATAGACGTAGTGATCTACGTCAATTTTAATGCAACGGAGACCAATGGATTGCACTGACGGATGTTGGGACAGGCTCATTTCATATAATGGGCTACGTCAAAATCGTACGTCAGATGGAGGAATTTTGACGCAGTGGAAACTAACCCTCAAGCTGATAAAGTTTATTTGGTAAATTTACTGAAGTGCTTACTTTCAAAATATTTATTTTGTCATGTATACAACAAAACTGAATCCAAGAATACCACGTTTCTATAAAACACAACAATTAAATTCAAATCAGTTCTAAGCTGTGAATGATCAGGATTTCGATTGTTACTAAAGCACTGCCACAAGGATAATGATTCTTGCCACACTTCAGAGATTTCTATACACCTTTGATCAGATTGTGAACTTGAAAGTGAAAATACAGCCTTCTTACATCCCACCCTACCTTCTAAGATGAGAAAGATGAGACAAATGAGAAAGAGAAACATGCTTAGTTCAAAGTATGTAGGTAGAGGGCACAAAGCTGGTATCACCTTTGTTATATCAACCACAAAAAATGAATACATGATAACATTTACTGGTTAACCCACAACTGCTTTTTTCCACCACTGTTTTTCTTTCTTAAGCCCTCAATACACGTTTAGATTGTGACCCGATGTTTTGGCCGATCGACCGTGTGTCAATTTACCAAAACATCGGGTCACAATTAGAGATGGTCGAAATTAATAAAATTCGATTCTACTTAAATTTCGAGTTTCCC
>CM070032.1:114061312-114073593 GCA_036250615.1 Ptychadena robeensis | reverse complement strand
ACTTTCCCAACACTATTGTGGCCAGAAAGGGTCCCTTTTGTTTTTTAAAATTCGTCTCCCCATTGAAGTCAATAGCGGGTTCGCCGGGTTCGCGAACTTTTGCGGAAGTTCACGTTCGCCGTTCGCGAACATCACATTCCGGGTTCGCGCCATCACTATCTTTCAGTGCTTGGCTTGTATCCTAATGTCCTAACACTATCTTAAAGTAAACCCGTTTAAAAGAAAAAGTAAAACTGCAAGTAGTAGCAGAAAGATAAGATCTCACTACAAGTGCTATGTTTTACCATCAATGCCTACAGCCCTGAATAAAGTACTGACTTTAATACAGTCTTTATTGCAAACATCACACTATCATGTGTTTCATGTGATTCATAGTGAGGAGCAGCATAGGCAATATTCGTATTTGCAAAATATCGCAAACATTTCACCTAATATTCTCAAAAAGTTAGTAAATTTGAGAATTCGTGATCTCCAGTCTTTATTTCCTTCATTGAACAAAAGATTTTCACAATAAAAAGTGCTGATATTCGCATATTTTCACGATCCACATTGTCACATGAAAACTATTAATTTATTACCTTCCTTCAAATCGTACTCAGAGGCTGCAGTGGTAATGGACAATCATGCAATTCTGCCATGCTCCTTGGATCCTACAAACCCGGACTCATACAACACTCCACAGCTACATAGCTACATTGCTCTAGATTTCAGTGGTAGCATGGCTTAACCTGGCCATAGACCATGGCCGGCTTGTAGCAGACATCCTCACAAGAGATGGTTGAATTTTCATTTTTAAATTCGACAATTTCAACGATTTCGAGTTAATTGCAAAGCCCCTGAACATGGTATCATCACCAAACTTGCTGTAGATGTACAGAATGGTTGGGGGTAAATTACAAAAAAAGTTTGTCTCTAGCACAAATAGTTTTTTGCACAAATTAAGTTCAAATCAAGTCAAAATTTCAAAAATGTTAATCTTTAATTTTGAAATTCATTTATGCAAAAACATCATATGTTAGAGCAAAACTTTTTTTTCCAATGTTCCCACAACCCTTCTCTATATCTCCAGCAATTTTGGTGATGATACCATTTTCAGAGGCTTTGCAATCAGCTCACAAAGTCAGCTAGTCGAAATATTTGATCATCTCTAGTCACCAGGCTGTGAGGAGTCAACTTCAGAACTGAAGGGAATCCTGTGTGCTCGACTAGCACAGGTGATTCCTGGCAGATTGTAGCCAATTATTTTGGAGGGGGAGGAGACTCCCCCTCCATATAAACTACCTACAAGAGGATCAGCCACAAAAAATACCGGCAGTACGGATCGCCGTGCCATGCAACCAGCAGGCTTTTTGGGTCGAAACTGCAAGATGGGCACCCCTGCTGGGAATTGCCACATCTATGGCCGACTTTACTTCGCTGAATTCCAAGTTTTCCTTTAAATGGCTTAAAGGCAGCTTGCACAATGGAAACCCATTAAATAAAGCTCTCTGCGCTGTCCATGCAATAATCTGAAGGCCATAAATAATGTGAAGGTCTGTAGCTTTTGCCTCTGATGAGCATTTCTAGCTTCTCCCTAATGTGGGCCTCAGTATGCAATGGGCCCCACCATGCGATCTATCACTTTTTGAGTTGTTTTTATACTCCATTGCTCACATTGCTCACATCACTGATTGTTTTGGACCCAAAGACAACACAGCCAGTAGCGGTGGAGAGATTGTAGGACCACTAACCACTTTGAAAGCGACGGCATAGTATTGCCTGATATAAAGCACTTTTTTAGGACCTTGACTGACAGTGACGTACAGGACGGAGAGACCTTCTATCTATGATCGCTCCTCAAAGTGCCCTCCTGGGTAGGGCCACGCGCCAAGTGCTGGACCTTTTTGGTGCGGCTCGTGTTGCCCGTGGGGTGACCACCTGGCGAGCATCGGCTGAGCGCCTTCCAGCTGATCTACAACCAGAAGTAAAGCAACTGACTGAACACTAATATTCATAGTGATCCCTGATGAAGTCCCAGAGTTAGAGGGACGAAACGCGTCGGAATACGCTGGAATATATCTACCAAAAAGGAAACTTTGGATTGTATCATTGAGATGTGTAACGTATTTTAACTGTATCCTGGCATAGAAAACGCTCTGTATGTATGACGTTTCAGTAATGTGGATGGTGATATCCTGAAACATTAATGCCACATTTTGTATAAATTTGTAAAAACTGTATTAATAAAAAATAAGACTACGTCAATCCCTTGACTGGAACCTCATTTCAATTATTTTCACCTTAAAAGTCCGTTGGGGCTGGCCACCCCTGAGGGTTGGTTCCCCCCTCCCCCTCCCAAAAATTAGTTAATTGGATGTGGTGAATCTGGCTACCAGTGGTCCCTCCCTATACCTTGTCTTTTGCACAGGTGTGCCCATTGGAACATCTGAATTCAATAATTAAGGCAAAATCTGGTATTTATTATAGCATTATCCACTAGTTGGAGCTCTTTGTTTCCTATCATAAGATATAAACTGCACAGGGAATGTGACCAATAAATATAGATCAATAAAGCACAACAAATGAATAACATAGCAAAGCAAAATACAAAAGATAAACAAAAACAAGGTTTGGGTACACTAGTGCATATTGAAAAGGTTATTTACATTAAGACAATCTTTTTTTCATGTGCATTATATAAGAAGAGAACAGTGGGAGCATTTCCTTTGATTTACTCACCAAGGGTCTCTCTATTGAACTTTGTCTTTATTCTAAAGCCTTGACAAATTGTAAAGAATAACTATCAAAGGCAGGATTTTTTTTCCCACAAGCTTCGGAAACAAACACTCAACTCGCTCAAGGACCCTCCTAATGTATTTATCCTAATCCAACTTAATAGGCCATCGTTAAGAACAATCCCCTTAAAAGGATAATTCTTAAGAAAATCTTTACAAGCAATACATTTTCCATTCTTTGGTATAAGAGTGATTCAAATTGAAGAAGAATTAAATGATTAAAATTAAAAAGGAATAAGTTTTAAGCTTAATTATAATACAGAAACTTTTATAAGGGTTTTAAGAAAGCTTCTTGAAGTTAAGTCAGACATACACAAATAGATTTTGTCTGATTGATTTCCAATTCAGTTGACTGAAAATCTAAATCATAATACTATACAATGCAATCAGTTAATGGTCAATTCCATAGTTGTCAGCCTCCTGGGTCCCCTGGGGGAGATGCGGCACCCTCGGGGTCCCCTGTATGGATATTGGGGTCACCGGGGGTCGCCACATCTTCCCCAGGTAGTCACTGACCTGCAGATGGTTGGGGATACCCCTGCCATGGGGTACCCCGGACTGGTGACAGGCTCTGCACGCAGCCGGCGTGCAGAGCAATGGTGCCGGCAGAGGAGCGGGTCTGCGCATGCGCGGACCGGCGTTTCCTAGGCGGGCGCGCGCACAGCAGTGCACACTCTTAAAGACATACACCCCTCCCTTCTGCAATCACTTCCTGCAGAGGGGAGGGGTAACTAATCAGTGGCGAGAGCAGAGCAGCAGAGCAGAGCAGCAACAGGCAAGTGCTGTTGTATTACAGTTATTGTGTTAAAACTTGAGCTTATGCGTATTCCTCTCCCCCTACTTGATCGACCTCCCGTGTACCGAACCTTGGCTTGCCTACCCGTCTACCCTACTTCTGGAATCCTGACTATTGCTCGTTTAACCGATAACCTCTCGTCTGCCGCCTGCCCTGACCCTTTGCTGTATTCGACTATCCTGACCTCTCCAACCCTCGTGACTTTGGACTCGGACATTACCATTCTCTCTCTGCTGAGACTTTCCACATTGGGGCAGATTTACCAAACCTTCCTGTCCTACAGGGGTATCCACCACGTGGGGTGACCTGTCCTACCTGCAGCGGTAAACACCACCGGTGCCCCCTCCTGGGACATCGGCCCATCTCCCAATAGGGGGGCTCTGGGTGGAAGACCAGGTTCCACGGACTAGACTCCTCCCCCTGTGGTCGGTTCCTACCTGTCATCACCACCCCTGAGGATAGGTAACAATAGTATCTTCATGTAACCTCCATAGAAAATATGTGACAGAGAGCAGTCTATCTTTGTAGGTAGATAGAGATGGTCGGATTTTTTTTATTTGACTAGTTCAATCTAACTGCAAAGCCCCTTAGCATGGTATCCTCACCAAACATTTTGGAGATGGGTCCAGGGTATATACAAAAAAGAAAGTAATGCTTTAACACGCACACCAATTTTGATTTCAACTTTCAGCTTAATCTATGCAAAAACGACATATGCTAAAGCAATATTTCTTTTTAAAAATGTTTCCTCAATCTATAACTACATTTCCAGCAATTTTGGTGATAATAGCATGTTCAGGGGCATTGCAATCAATTCACAAAGTCAGCTAGTTGAAAGTGAAATGCACACCAATTCACTTGTAGTGATGTGGCAAGGCAGCCTATAAGTGAAATATTTACTACTATCTTTCATGACCTTCACTCTTACACATAGCCTGTTAGCCCCCCTCACCATGTCCACACACCAACCACAGAGGTATCTTTTTCTAGGTGACCCAGACCTTCTTTACACGATCACCACACCACATTCACCATATTTACTATATACAGCCCCAGTCACTCCCTCATCCAACACCCACATCAGCAGCGCCTAAATATTTCCCTTATAGGCTCAGTTTGCCTTGCCACTATTTACTACAGTGACTGTCATGTCTGACACCCATGATAATTTATGCAGATGATGCAGTGGGGTACAGCTTGCATAATATCTTTTAATAGAATAACACTGCCTATATGACACTTTGATACAATGTAGTAGTAGTAGTAGTACAAGTAGTCTGTGTACAGCTTGTATAACAAAGTAGATTTGCTAAAATTACTCACCACACACCCATAGATGTCTAAACCTCTGGCAACAAAGGGGAGTACACCCAAAAGTGAAAAATGTTCAAATTGGGCCCAATTAGTCATGTGACTCTTAGGGCTTGTCCCCACTTTGGCGATCGTCCGCTAAATGTGGTGCTCTCTCACTCTCTCATACTGGTAACTGGAAGTTCAGCATAGTACCTCATGGCAAAGGACTCTTTTAGTATGTGAGAAAAATGCTTGTTGTTCTACATCAGGATGTCCTGGGCTATCAGAAGACTCCCGGCATCCTGAACTGAGCTGCATCATGGTGGGCAAGACCATATAGTGGTTCAACACTAGACAGCTGGTCAACCAAGCAGTTAGAGGGCACAAATGTTCATCTGTCCCCCCTTACTAGACTAATGCTGGGCATACACACACCGAGTAGGTCAGACCGACCTACTCCGATGTGTTCCGAGATGCTAACGTGATGACGTCATCACGTTAGCATCCCGTTGCATTGTGGGGCCCCTTCAATCGGCCGGGCACCCTTTGTGTCTGTCGCCCCATGTGGGCACATGCCGATTAGCGGCCGATTTTTAACCTGGACAACGGCGCGAGCGCGCACGCCCGTCGGTCAGATTAAAAATTGGCCGCTTATCGGCATGTGTATGCCTAGCATTAGCAAACTTGTTTGTCTGGTGTTTGCATTGAAGTCAAAAGAAAAGTTTTAAACTTTATCTGTTTCTCTGATATCCTTTGTCATTGTTTACAACAGCACAAGCAAAAACACATTTTGACCTTGGCCACAATTCAAGTCAAAACTTTGGTTGTAAAATAGAATTAAACTTTGGTTGTAATTTAAGTCTAGCCGGTTGTAACTCAAGGGTCCACTGTACCTTTAGTAGGTTTGCAATAGTGTCATAAGTAAAACTTTCGTTATTGTGTCAAAGTTAGTCTGATTTAATGTAAGTAAAAAAAAATTTGCAGCAGGCGACAGTTCCTGTGTATTATGCAGAATATGTGATCAAAATGTACAATCCACATAGGGAATTCATCCACATCTCAGATTATGATAGGCACTGTTTGGCTATGTATTTTTCACAAACGTAGAGCTTGAAATCATACTTGAAAGCTAAAGTACACTGCAGTGAATATGAGATTCTTAAAAGAAAAATGGTTTGTTTTACAGCAACGGAATTTTAGATTTAATAAAGCTTTGTACACTGAACCTCAACGGAGGCTTTGAGTATATAGGATACATGACAGTAGCACATATCATTCTTTATAAAGCAGCAAATGAACTGTCAGATATATATGACAATTGGTGTGCTTTGAGCACTGGCATTATCAGAATCTGACTGAGACATATCGAGCTGTCGTGGCAGATTCATGTGGGCTGCGACCTTCAACATCATAAGCCTTCTCTCTACGGTAAACTAAACTGATGACGTGAGTATAAATATTTATCTTTGTATATCAGCAGGGTTTATGGAAGAACTTGAAAAGTGACAAAACAGCAACATGCATACAAAAGGGTCCGTGGCTCTGGTTAAAGACAGCCTAGAGTAAGAAGCAGGAATGTGATGGATTACAAAGTAAAAGAAAATGACTTTGCCTATCATTGGAAACATACAAGAGAAGAGTGAAGTTATACAGGGAGTGCAGAATTATTAGGCAAGTGGTATTTTTGAGGAATAATTTATTATTGAACAACAACCATGTCTCAATGAACCCAAAAAACTCATTCGTACTAACGATGAATATTTGGAAGTAGTTTAGTTTGTTTTTAGTTTTTAGCTATTTTAGGGGGTATCTGTGTGTGCAGGTGACTATTACTGTGCATAAATTATAAGGGAAACATTAACAAAAACAAATTTATACCCATTTAATTATTTATTTTTACCAGTGTGAAACCAATATACATCTCAACATTCACAAATATACATTTCTGACATTCAAAACAAAACAAAAACAAATCAGTGACCAATATAGCCACCTTTCTTTGCAAGGACACTCAAAGCCTGCCATCCAGATTTGTCAGTGCTTTGATTGTTTCACCATCAACATTTGCGTGCCAGCAGCAAACAGCACAGCACTCCACAGACACTATTCAGACGAGGTGTACTGTTTCTTTCCCTCCTTTATAATCACACATTTGATCGATGGCAACCACAGGTTCTCGCAATGGGGTTTAGAAGTCAGCTGAACAAGGATGCCATGATTATTAGTTTTCTTCTTTTATAACCCTTATTCTTGCCAGCCACACGTTGGAGTACTTGACGCGTGTTGATGGAGCATGTGTCCTGCATGAAAATCCATGTTTTTTCCTTGAAGGATGCGACTTCTACCTTTCTTTCCTGTACACACTGACTTGAAGAAGGTGTCTCACGAAAACTGGCAGTTAGGACTGGGCAGTGGCTTGGCTCCATCTTCAACCCCGAAAAGGCCCCACAGATCATCTTGATGATACAGCCCAAACCAGTACTCCACCTCCACCTTGCTGGCGTCTGAGTCGGACTGGAGCTCTATGCCCTTTACCAATCCAGCACCGTGCCCATGCACTGGCCCACAAGACTCACTCTCATTTCATCAGTCCATAAAACTTGAAAAATCAGTCTTGAGATATCTTGGCCCAGTTGACGTTTCAGCTTGGGTGTTTGTTCAGTGGTGGTCGTCTTTCAGCATCTGTCTCTGAGTATTGCACACCTCTGTGTTGGGCACTCCAGTGATGTTGCAGCGCTGAAATATGGCCAAACTGGTGGCAAGTGGCATCTTGGCAGCTGCACGCTTGACTTTTCTCAGTTCATGGGAAACGCTGTGAGTGTTCGATGATCCCGCTTCAGAGATTTGCAATTTTAAGAGTGCTGCATTCCTCTGCAAGTATCTCACTCTTTTTGACTTTTCTAAGCCTGTCAAGTCCTTCGTTTGATCCATTTTGCCAAAGGAAAGGAAGGTGCCTAAGTAAATTATGCACACCTAATATAAGGGTGTTGATGTCATTAACCACACCCCTTCTCATTACAGAGAATGCACATCACACCTAACTATGCTTAATTGGTAGTAGGCTTTCGAGCCTATACAGCTTGGAGTAAGACAACATGCATAAAGAGGATGATGTGGTCAAAATACTCATTTGCCTAATAATTCTGCACTCCCTGTAGATGATAGTTTTACATATTGTATACATTCTAAATGTTATGCATCTTCGTATAAATAGAAGATACGGAGAACAGATTTCCCTAAAAAAAAACCTCAGGATTTAGCTGGAGTTTGTTTTCTTTAAATACAAACCTGTTTACAAAACAGTAGAGATGTTATGTTGAAAGTACTTAGAATGAGATGATTTATAAATCTGTTAAATCCTATATCTAATTATAATGATGCGGTGTAAATATCTCCTCATGGTTCTGGGGTATTTGTATATAAACTAAAACACCACCCACCCACCTTACTAGCCAGCAAGGATATTAGAGTTCATAACATCAACAATGACTACATGCTGGGGGTTACAGAGGCGCTGATTTACAATAAAAACGAATACACATCACATGATATATAACAAATATTTACTTTTCATACATCAAAAACATTGTAAAAACATGTATGCAATATTAAGAACAGTAAAGCTGGGTACACACATGTAAATATGGGCCAGATCGATGGCCGCTTCGAGCACCATGCGCGCTCACGGCCATCTATCTGGCCCATATCATATGCAGCCATCCAAATTACAGGGATATTGGACATAACCGTTAATCACTGTCCATTGCTTTGCATGGAAACTGCAGTTCTCCATGCAAAGCATCGGCTGAGCTGGATGACACAGCAGTGCTGCACCTCCAGCTCCTCTCATATCTGACAGCAACGCAATGACATCATCACGCTGCTGCAGGGAACATCGGACGGCTCCAATATCGAGCCGTGTGTTCCCTGCTTAACACTTCAATTCTTTCTACTCATAGCAGGGGAGGAAGGAGGGTTCCACAATCTGGAACACATCCTTAATAGTGTTGAGCTCGAATATTCGATTTTCGAATATTTAGCTTGAATATCACAATTTCGCCATTTTGCGAATATTCGCGAATATATCATTGGATATCCAGCGCGATCGCGATATCGACAATTTTGTCGATGTTGAGTATATGCCCTTCACATACCCGCACTCCATCACTCCCATCACAACCGTCACTGCTCACTCACTTTATCACCTAGCGGAGATTCACTGTGGCTGGGTTCCCCTTTATATTTCCAATTTTTTATTCTCTATATTCATTTATGGCTACTTACCGACGTACCCCTGTAGTGCAGGTTCGGTTTCTGTTGCTCTTATTTGGTGTCCGATGTGCTGTTGGTTGGCCCCCCGTTCGCTGCTCTGTGGCTGCCTCCGGTTAGGTCTTTGGTGACCTCTCTCTTTTCCCTCAGTATTGGGTGATTGAAGACTTACCTAGTAACTAACATACCCAATTCAAATTCCACCATACATCCCTAGTGAACCCTTGACACACTAACCGGCCCCTCTGCTTTCTCCTATCTTTCCCCAGTTGGTGTTGTTGCATATTATTGTACTACTAACTTAACAAGAGCCTCCCCCTGATGAAGTGACCAGCATGAAACGCGCGTTGGGGTTTATCCTGTTTTGCCCAGGAACTTGTATTCCAACTGATATATGATGACCTGTACTCTGTGTCTTGCAAATATGCCTAATGTTTATTACATCTGAGTGGAATGATATCCAATGTATAAAATCAACCGGCTCGGTAGATGTTCTTGTTTTTAATCATTTGCTGTGTTCATTAAACTTTGTATTTGTTTATAAATCTGTATTACTCTCTAAGCACCTAGACATATCTGGCCGTTAAAGTCCCCTTGCCCTTGGGGGTTACCCAAGGGAAATTAAACAGAAAGGAGAAGAGACAGTCTGATCTCACTTCCTTTTTGTTTTTCTCTATATAATTGTCTAAGTTTGTTAAGTGAAATGAGAATAAATATATAGATTAAACAATTATTTTGAAATACAAAGTTACCTTCAGACCTTCTTTACCAATTACATTCAGACTTAACATAATTCACAAATTATGTGAATCTAGGTGTCAGATGATCTGTCATTAACACTGCCCTGAAGACCAACTCTCCAAACAAGTAAGAGACAATGTTGTTGAGAAGTCAGGGTTAGGTATAAAAAATATTCAAACCTTTGATGATCCTCAGATGCACCATCAAATCTAACAAAACCAAATGGAAAGAACATGGCACAACAGCAAACCTGCCAAAAGCAAGATTCATAGGGCAAGGAGGGTATTAATCAGACAGGCAGTACAGAGACCAAGGTAACCCTGGAGGAGCTGCAAAGTTGCACAGCAGAGACTAGAGTATCTGTATATAGGATGACAATAAGTCGTACGCTCCATAGAGTTGGCCAGATTGGCCAGAACAAAAGTCATTACTTTAAGCTTAAAACAAAAAGGCACGTCATGAGTTTCCCAAAGACATATGGTAGACTCTCAAAATGTATCTGATGAGACTAAAATGTAACTTTTGGGCCATCAAAGAAAACGCTAACCCTGGCACAAATCCAATACATCACATCACCCAAAGAACACTAGCAGCCGGGACTGGGAGACTGGTCAGAGTTGGGGGAAAGATAAACACAAGGATATTCTTGAGCAAAACCTCTACCATTATGTGCATGATTGAGGCTAGGATGGCGGTTAAACTTCACTCAGGACAATGACCCCAAATACACTGCTACAGGACCCAAAGCCCAGATCTCAATCCAACAGAAGATCTGTGGTCAGATTTAAAGATTGCTGTTTACAAGCGCAAACCATCTAACTTGGAAGAGCTGGAGCAGTTTTGCAAGGAACAATGGGAAAAATCCCAGTGGTAAGATGTGACAAACTCATGGGGACTTATCCAAAGTGACTTGGAGTTGTGATTGCCACAAAAGGTGGCTCTACAAAGTATTGACTTTAGGTATGACTCATGAGGGTTGAATACTTGTGGGCACTGTATTCCCTGAACGATACTCAAACATTGGAAACCCTTCTTTTGCCATGAAGGGTCACGTGTCCCATGAAGGGGGGGGGGGGTCTTATCCCTGAAGCTCTTGCGAAGCCCATTGTCATCCAGCAACTCAATTACATTTCTCAGATGCTGGTGATTCCTATGGTCTCTGCGCATGCGCGGTGTTGAGGACTCAAACGCCCCTCAGACCTGGGTAAAGCAAAAAAACCTCCAAAAAACTATTCTTTGCATTCATAAGCAATAAAACATAGTTGCCCAGCCATCAAGAAAGTGCATTAAGTGGAATTCACTGGCAGGCTCAATAAGGTATTTGTATGACTGCAGGGAAGTTAATTGAAATCTCTAGGTGCACAATTCTAATACAGCAAATCTATATTTTGAATGGAAAGCCATAGTTCTAGATTAATCAGTGTGTTAAGATATACATTATGTGTTTTTTGTTTCTATGTATAGGGCGTTTGATCTAACTTCAGTAAATTGAAAACTGAATGCTATGGTCGGCTGTACTTTGCTTTGGTCTTACTAATTTGCTGTTTAATGCATCAGTTAATCTTTTACATGGGAAACAAATTACACCTGCTGGGTCCATTTAATGTTTCAGAGTCCTTTCAAAGAAAAAGCACAATTTTTATTCACAAATCGGACTGGGATGGTTTAAAATGTTATATAGTTTTACAGGGGGTATATTATGTATAATTACCGCAGTGTTTTTCTTATAGTCCTTTTATATATGATTTCCACAGTTTAAAAGCTCTGTTCTTTTATACTTTTGTTATTGTACTAAAAATTAGATCTATAGCATTCACTGACTTGATATAAAATACACATAGATCATTGTAATATATGCTATGTAAAAATTCTATTTAGTTTGTAAAATATTATATTTTTCCATAAACAAATGGAATGGAGTCTTAAACCCACCTACGTTGTTACCAATACAGAACCACAGGAACCCTCCCCATCCCTATGAGTAAGCCCCCATTATTGGGGGGAAACGTGTCAGAGAGGAGGGGATGTTCCATGGGTGCAGCTGTGATGTATTGTGGACCTTTTATTATGTGATGTAATACATTACTTTCAACTGATTTTTACACCTGAGTGTGGATTCCATTCTACATTTGTTTGCTAAATGGAGACCTTTGGAGATGGGTCAGATGATTACCCGGCACTGCTGTTTGCCTACTTGAGTTAATGACATATTGCCCAAGAGAAAGTCTATGTGAAAGAGGTTGCTGGGAGCCAGTTAGTTCAGAGTGTGGATCTACACTCTCTCTCTGTTGTGCTAAGCCCCCAGTACACGCTTAGATCCCAACGAGATCGGCCAAAGGCTGACTGCAGTGTGATGATGGCTGATCATTCAGAGGATCGAAGCACATTGTTTGTGTGTTCTATTAGTC
>CM070032.1:114050370-114061212 GCA_036250615.1 Ptychadena robeensis | reverse complement strand
GTGTATGCCGATCCGGACAGGTGAGTCTGCCCACAGTTCATGATCAATGAAACTTAGCCCGAGATATCTCAGGTAGAATGCTTAGGAGGTTAATGTGTTTTTGAGCTTTAATCTCAATTGGTAAAAAAATCTCTCTGCAATACCATCTTCAGGCCACAATATGCCTCAGTGAACACTTGACGTCAATGTACAGGGTGGGCCATTTATATGGATACAACTTAATAAAATGGAAATGGTTGGTGATAATAACTTCCTGTATGTGGCACATTAGTATATGTGAGGGGGGAAACTTTTCAAGATGGGTGGTGACCATGGCGGCTATTTCAAATTTGGGCATTTTGAATCCAACTTTTGTTTCAATAGGAAGAGGGTCATGTGACACATCAAACTTATTGGGAATTTCACCAGAAAAACAATGATGTGCTTGGTTTTAACAAACTTTATTCTTTCATGAGTTATTTACAAGTTTCACACTTATAAAATGTGTTCAATTTGCTGCCCATTGTGTTGGATTGTCAATGCAACCCTCTTCTCCCACTCTTCACACACTTCCAGTATCCGTAGTTTCAGGTGCTGCACATCTTGTATCTTCACAGCATAGACACTTGCCTTCAGATTACCTTAAAGATAAAAGTCTAAGGGGGTCAGATGGGGAGACATTGAAATTGCTCCATTATGATGTGTTTCCCTCTTTATGCACTGAAGCTGGCACGTTCCCTGAGTTTTTCCAGCAAGATGATGAAAACATTATGGGTGTCAGGTCCGTGTATCCATATAAATGGCCCACCCTGTACATATCACATCACCAGCTTCTTTCTTACACATCGGGGAAGAATGGAGGGGGAGTGGAGGGGCACACTGACCTTGCAGATATCTCCTCTCTCTGGCTGACAGCGATTCTCACTCTGTGATACTTTTTCTGCTGTGATAGTTAAGCACCCCCTCTCCTAAAACCTAGTTTTTAGTATGCAAAGACGCGTAGTTACATAAGTAGTAGCACTAAGTTAGTTAAGTGTGCTCTGCTGAGATGTTATGAAATATTGTAACCTGATCCTGTTGCAGTGCAGAATAGATTGCTTGTTTTGTTTCTGTAAATTTCAAAATGCTAGAAACCTCTAAGTGAAGTAACCATGACCATGCCATATGGGAGTGCTCTGTCCCGGAGTAGGTTATATAAGGGCCAGTTTCAAAGTGGGAGGGGTCTGTTCCTGGGTGCCTGAACAAGAGCTCGTTGTGTTCTGGAGTATCGTGCTGGACAATAACCCCCATGTGAGACAGGTTGCCGAGACATCTCCCTTGTCCTCAGCTAGAGGCAAGGATGCCCTGGCCCTGACGAGTTGTCACCGGGTGGATTCAGGGCTAGGCAAAAGACTGAGAAGTTGGCAACTGTAGCTCCACATAGCTGGCATGGATCTAATTGCTGTACCTGCAGAACATCAATGATGAACTTATTTGATTTAGGAGTACAAAGACAAGTGTTATACACACTATACACTGCTCACTTTACATTGTATTGTAAGTCATAACCTGTACCTGTGTGTTATCTTGTGTTTAGTCGCAACTCGCAACTTTATTGTACAGTGCTGCGTAATATGTTAGCGCTATATGAATAAATGATGATGAGGATAATAGTAATAATTGTATCAAAGTGTCAAATACTCAGTGTTGTCCCATTAAAAGATTTTTATAAATTACTAACCACAAAGTCAGGGTATACTCTTTTTTTGTGAGATATTGTACATGCCTCTTTTATTTAGAGATGATTTTTCCTATCTGTCTGCCTGTATGGGTATCTATCTATCTATCTATCTATCTATCTATCTATCTATCTATCTATCTATCTATCTATCTATCTATCTATCTATCTATCTATCTATCTATCTATCTATCTATCTATCTATCTATCTATCTATCTATCTATCTATCTATCTATCTATCTATCTATCTATCTATCTATCTATCTATCTATCTATCTATCTATCTATCTTCCACTCATGAAGGTAAAAAGGCAGTATACATTAGAATATTTATTTCTTTCATATAATTTTTATTGTTGAGTTTAGAAAGGTAGCAGTGAAGCACTAAGGAGTTAAGGTTTTCAAATGCAGTGTAAAAATAAAGATCTAAAATGCATTTAACAAAGGAAAAATATTGGATCTATGCGGATTACAATAGTACCCACATGACATCTATTCAATCACAAAAAGGGAATAGATTTTGAAAATAGTGGGTAGAACTTTAAAATCATAAGTTGGTCTATAAAAGTCACAGAAGATTAACCAGAATGACAAAGTACAGTAAGCATGTGGAGGGTGAGAATATAATTGTATAGTCTGTACAATGGGGAATTTTCAAGCCTGCACTACAAATTCAATAGCACTATTATATTTCCCCAGCCTGGGTAGCTTGAGCTACTTCAAAATCCAACAAGAGACAAGGCTGTAGTCCATAAAAATATGATACAAGAAATTGCATGCTGTCTTTCTACAGAATGAAAACATTTTTGTTATTCATGAGTTGTCAGGCATATTTAAAACATTATTGCTATATCTGTTCCCAGAATGCATTAGAATTATTGTTTCAGATGCCCGTGGAGTAACAAAACATGTTCAATATTCTCAGCAGTGGATCACTATGTTAAAATACAATAAGATAATAAAAATTACAACTACTCTCACAAAATGAAGAACTATTCATAGGGTGAAAAACATGTTAATATGCATGCAGAGATCTTTAACGTAATTTTTACTTTCCAAATCATACAAGTTATTCAGAATCACAGACAATACTAATGATTCAGACTTTTCGTTAACACTTGTTTAAGAGCTTTTGTAGTGAAATTGAAAATATAATTGTTTGAATAGAGAAAAACATATCTAATATAGTTTAATAGTCATCCTATGGTCAAACAGGTCTGCTGCTGTCTGCCGATGGCATAAGATGGGCATAAACATTACAGTCTATTTAAACAAGCTAATTTAGGTCTACTAACAATTGTGTAATACAACAATTTGTGTCACATGACTAAATAAAGAGCCTGAGATGAGAAGCACAAGCTTTCTTACTGGTACAGTCAATATACCCCTATGTAGTAAGGCATAGACTGTGGGGCCAAGGACTAGAACGAGTGCCAATGTAGGGTGAAGTTTTGAACACAGGTGATGACCCTTGATTTTAGGACTTGATAATGGCAACCAAAAGAGTTTTGTTCTTGAAGTAAGATCAAGAAAAGTCCATGGTACCAATACAGAAGACAGAAGTGGTCAGGGGCAGGCTCTGAGCTGAGATTACACAATAAGTTGCATCTTTATCTGTTCTATTATTGTTGTTTTGTTTTGTTTTGCATACTTAATGTGTTGGTTTGGCTCATATTCCAGCCAAGTAAATGAGAGCATTGAGCAGCGGTTTCTAAGGAAGGTGCTAGTTGTTATGCGCTAAAGCTCACTAGAACGCATTTGACATCAATGTTGGTGGTATCATGCAGAGGCAAGCATTGCCCAGAGCAGTGATTATCACACTTTTTTATGATTTATTGCATGGAGGTCTCTTTTCAATTTTTTGGATTGCTTATAGCCCCTTTTATATTACATATAACATATATAGGCTACTGTTAGGGTATGTTTCTATTGCCTCATTTTCCCCCTGCTGGACAATTATTTTTTGTACGATTTGCCATAATTAAAGTGAACCTACCACCATCAAAAAAATGGCTCTGATGACATTCGCTAAGGTGCCCCTGGAAGAGCCCATCGAGCAGTAACAGCTGGGTAAACCCCTAATCTCGGCTCTCCATTGAAATGTATACGGAAGAATTTTCCATAAGAAAATAATTTTTAATTGCCCCCATTGGCCACTCACAATATTGCAACCTGAGTTTACTCCCCAGAAGCCTGGCAAATAAAGATGGAATCTCTCATATGATTCCAGGAAACAGCAGGTAAGGTTATTATTTTAGGATTCTGGAGTGCTAAGCCGCCATCATACCAACTCAGAGGTAAGTCAAACTTTAGTTTTACATATATATTTTTTAGATTACACATCCACTTTATGAGAGAGGGTCCTATGCATTTGCATAGAAAAAGACCAATATGTCCGTCCCATGGTACACACTCTACCCTCTTTCCTACAAGACACTCCAGATCTCCTTAGACTACTGGAGGGGATGAGGATACCTGCCAACACCATTTTGGTGACCATTGATGTTGAAGCGCTGTACTCCTCTATCCGTCATGGGACGGGCATAGAAACCGTCGAGAGATGGACTCGCCGTCTCGGCAGGGGCAGCCAGGACCTTAAAGACCTGTATCTGGGGGAATGGGAAGAAAAATTATTTGCCAGAACGGATTTTCTTGATTTATTACAAAATGTCTTGGTCTGGAGGCGCTATATCGATGATGTCCTCCTCTTCTGGACTGGGGCAGAGGCGGACCTCATTGATTTTTTAGTGGCCATCCAGACCAATGACTATAATTTAAAATTTACGACCTCATATTCGAGGGAGAGTGTTGAATTTCTCGATTTAAAAATCTCAGTGACTGGGGAGGGTCAAGTGCAGACCACCCTCTTCAGAAAAAAGACAGCTGGGAATACGGTATTGCACGTGACCAGCTCACATCCCAGTCAGCTGGTCGCCAGCATACCGTATTCCCAGTACCTTCGCATTAGAAGGAACTGTTCCAATGAACAAGAGTTTGAAAAACAATGCAAAGAACTTAGAGACAGACTAAGGCAACGTGGTTACAAGAATTCCCTTCTTAAACGGGCATACCAAAAGTGTAAGAAACTAGACAGAATAAATACCCTTAAAACTAAAAAGAAACTAGAAGGAAATGAAAACACCAGAGTTATAATGACATACTCAAAACAAGAAGCCGAAATTAAACACATTTTAAAAAAACATTGGACATTGCTAAAGAATGATCCAAGACTGAACAAATATATTGGCGAACATCCCCAAATTACCTATAGAAATAATGAATCTTTAAGGAAAGCCCTGGTACATAGCCACTTTGGTGGGAGCAAGGTGGAGATACGGGGCGGCATAAGAAAATGTGGAAAATGTTGACAGTGCCGTTTTATTAAGGAGGGACATATGACCACACTCCCAGATGGGAGACAAGTACATTTGAAATATCAGGTGAATTGTAGAACCAAAGGTATAGTTTACCTAATGACATGTAAATGCGGAAGATTTTATATCGGCAAGACGCGCAGAGAATGGAGAATTAGAATCAGAGAACATGTGAAAAGCATCAAAAATGGCAAGTTAACTACCCCGATCACAAATATGATGTTAATATGATCTCATTTGCTGCCTTGGCCCATTTCCCGGTGAGGAGGCAGCGTGGATGCACGACTTTTACAGACAGAAACCAAATGGATTTTCCAACTTAATGCAACCAGCTACCCAGGCTTAAATGAATTCAACAGCTACAAATCGTTTTTATGATAACCTGTGATCATTGAAACTATGGTTTTAGGACCATGGGCCAAGTCCCCCAGCCACAGCCGGGCCGCGGCAATATTCCCCACTCCCCCCCTCTTGATATACAAGAACGGACTGGACCCAATGAGAAGTATACGGCTATGTAGAAGACACATTAGTAGGTGGACCTCCACATTATCTCTCACCCCTGATACCTCCTCCCTTCAGCTTCTATTGATGTACGGTGTCATTAATATTTTTGAATTCCCTACAGACATGACTGTATCCTCTCTTTAAACAGATACGGCACTGCCTCCTTCCCCACATGACAGTGTCCACATTACAGACCTCCCACGTCAGTGTTTGGAGACCTTATAGGCCAGCCTCTGCCCTCCAGGGAGGAACAGTCGTGGATTGGCCGCGATCTGCTCATCGACCTGTCTGCATGGAACTTAAGAATGTACTGGTAAGCCTGAATTTTGAATCTAACATTATATACCTTAATTGTTGTCATAAGGGATTGATGATAAGGGACCAAGTAAATGATTTACATCTGCTTATAGAGAAAGTGCTGAACGGTATGTTCCTCAATACTCAATGTTATTGTATTTACAAAAAATATTTAATAGTGCAAGGATGCAAAAAATCATGATTTTTAATGACTGATAGACTGTATCAAATAGAGCTGCGGTAAAATCCATATTGAATCTTAATTGACAGACAACTTATAGGAATACTAACATCTTACTCCAATGACCTTTTAGATAACCACTCCAACAACTCCCTGAAGAAATCCCTTGTATGGCAAGAAACGCGTCTGAATGGTTGGAGCTCACTGTTTGGACTTTGATTCCCTGGCATTCCAGGACATGTGATGTATTTTTAATAATTTCAAATTGTGTACCTATGGTGAACCAAAGGCTCTATTGATCCCCTCAGGGATAGCAGTCAAATTGTATATTTGAGCGAGATGGTAACACCACCTTGATGTACTATATCTATGTTTTTGATATACAATAAACAAGACAAACGCCAATCCCTTGATCAGAACTCATTATTTTACTCACGGCTAAAGTCCACCTGGGGCCTGGCCACCCCTAGGGGTTGAGTTCCCCCCTCTTTCTTCCTTATATATAATTGGACGTTGGTGAGTTGGCTACCAGAGTCCCCCAAACCCTCTTTCCTGACAGACACTAAAAAACACAACTGATGCTGCTCGGGGTTGGCTTTTCTGCATCCTGTTGATTGATCTTCAGTGGACGCTTCATCAAGTCATTGACGATGACAATATGGAAGTTGGACATGCGCCCAATCCAGGGAGAGATACACATTGGAAACAAGCTCTAACCAACACATTTTCTGACAAAATTATTTAGCCAGAAAATGTAATCTTAAATATCAAATGTACAGTAAATCAGAGGAACCAAATTTGATTTTGTAGCAATCAGTGGCAATAGCTGTAAATAGCCGAACAATTTAACCAAATTACCGTATATGCCGGCGTATAAGACGACTTTTCAGTACCTTAAAATCCTCCCCTCGGGGGTCGTCTTACTGTATACGCCGGGTGCCGCAGGCAGGGGGTGCAGGGGACCATCTAGGGGAGCTGGTAACTACCGTATATCTGGGCTGTCTGTGCTGCGAGCGCTGCTAGCTGAGATACATTGTAGCTGAGATACATTGTAACAACGAGCAGAGCAGTGTTACCATGGCTACAGGATGCTACAGAGAACAAACATAAAACCGTGTCTAACTTTGAACATTCATAGCAGGAAAACCTACTACTACACTTACAACCCGATTTTCACCACTCTAGCATATAATACTTATAAGTTACATTTAAGCTAAATTCCAGACACCAGACCAATTGCTTTTTCATGGCCAGTGATATTAACTCCTATATGCCAAACATTTAAACTTGCCCTACACTTGAACACATATATCTTTAAATCCCCCTTGCATGGTAAAACCTTGAAAATTTTGTGTTTTATCCAGTTAACCCCTAATACTATATCCATGTAAATATTCAGGTCCCTAGCATAATCCTTCCTACTAATACCTCCCTATAAAATATTGACTTCCCTATTATAGCAATAAAGTCACTACTACTGCCTGCATTACATGCTTTAACACTTATCCTATCCTTACTAATTACAAAAAAAGATCAGGACTTCTAAGGTGTTGAGAGATCTGTGGTGTTTGAACAGTCAGAGTATACATTTTTTTTACTTTGGTGTGCGTTGGAAAGAGGGGGTAGTCTTATACGGCGAGTAATATAACACAACTCTATATTTTTTACGGAAAGTTGGGGGTCGTCTTATACGCCCAGTCGTCTTATACGCCGGCATATACGGTACTCCTTCACTGTTCCCCTGAAACTGCACTTTTAGAACCAGATAGATATGTATTTATGAGTTTTATAAGTTATGTAAGTTATATTGGGCCATGGGAGTGGGAATAGCTGTCCCAGAAGGGCTACAAACTTTGTGAGTTATTTGCAAAGCCCCTGAATATGGTATTAGCAACAAAATGACTGTGGGGACCACTCCTGCCACCACACAACCCTTTGCCATCCAGAAAATTACAGCCAAGCTGCTGCCACCATCCGTGAAAACATGAAGGTAAGTAAGTTTTTTTGTGTGTAGCAGTTTTCCTGGATCTGAACTGCTGACATTCATGTATGTGCTTATTTCATGAATGTGTTTTTTTTTTGTTTTAGTTTAACTGCTTTATGTACATTCTCCTACGTACAGCAAGTTTAGTGGCAATACCATATTTAGCGGATTCACATTCAACCCTCAATCGTTAGGTATCAGTAATAAAGCATTAACATACAAAGTTTGTTCTTCTTTTGTTGACCAAAGGAAAACCACAAATAAATATGTAATCGATTACAGCTTACCAGTAACTCAGCAGAAGCAGATCATGCAGATCATGCGAAGGATGCTTAGCACAGTGTTTGTTTGGCAGATCCTATCAGGGCAGTCCTAAATCATTTTATATAACATTTTCTCTTTTAAGGTATCTTTAGATTTCTAACAATGGCTTTCTATTTTATTCCAAGGCCTATCAAAGTTAAGTGGTACAGGTTTAGATGTTTAATTTACTTTTAAACACAAACATCAAACATTGTATGGATATTTTTTTTTCCATTCCTGATCGACTGGCAAGAATGAGGAGTTGACCTTTCCAACTTGATGAGTTCTGAGGCAGTGACCTTTCACTTCCAGAAGTACTACAGCTCAATCAGTCTCACATCTTTCACAGTGATAAAATTCATGCCCTTTTCGTTTTCTGCTTTTGGTTAATCTATAACAGGTATAGAGTATTAATCTTGCTCTCCTGGACTATTTAATATATTGAATTGCCAACATTCAATATTTGTGTACTAATACGATTTAATAAAACTGATTCACACGTATGAAAGATGTGTATTCACACTGAAAGATGTGAACACATTTTGCCAAATGGAAGTGCTTCAAATCAGTGAAGAAAAAGAAAGATAATCTCAAACTCAAATATTCCTCATTTTAAACATTATTTAAATCATGTAAAATAGCACACATTTGAAATGTCTAATAAAAAATGAAAGACTTGATGATATATAATCTGTTCTTTTATTCACAGCTGGTAACAGGTTGTGTATGGCACTTTACCAGGAATCTATCATAGTATCAAACAAATTTTAAAACTGCTAATTTGCATATCAGTGGCAACCAATTTAGACTTTTCTGTCAAGAGAAACTTGATATGTGTAGTATCACAAGGAAAAGTAAAGACAAGGACTGAACTATTCTCTACAGTAGAACTAATCTGTGCCTTTTATATCAGTAAAATATTAGTCTGAGTATCAAGTGAGTATTAGTCTGAATTGTATTAGGAAATACAGAGTTCTATTTACTTATTTGCTGCCAAGCAGGGCAAATCTATTTATTGTGCCCAAAGGCTATGTTTCCACAAACGTCGGGACCCCCTCCGCTAAGCATATTGCTGGGCAGGAGGTCCCAACAGAGCACATAGACTTACCTGCTCGGCAGATGCTGTGTCTTCACTGCGCCGAGCTGTTCCGCCGATGCAAGGCTGAATGTAGTCGCGTAGGTTGAGCCTCTGAGGATGTCTAAACACAGCATGCACCGAGCAGGTAAGGTCTTTGTGCTCCATCAGGATCCCCACGTATAGTGGAAACATAGCCTAGGTGAGACACTCTCTACATAAAAAAAATATATATTTTCAATTAATGAAACCAGAAAAGGTAGGCTTTGGCTGTTTTGTAAATGTAAAGTTTCAGTGTAATGTACTTACCCAGCCAGTGATCCCACACTGGTGACAAAAGGAATCGCAGAAGCCTGAAAACACGCATCATGGCCAAAGCATGTCTTCCTGCTTCTGCCTGAACTACTTTTCAGCCAAAAGGCATCCCAGAGACCATACAGATGTGTTCAACACAGTACAGACATGTCTTGCAGCTCTGGTGGAGGGTTTAGATCTGGCTGAACTACTGTTTGGCAAAACTGCATCACCAGAGACCTTATGGGTGTGTTTAGCACAGTACAGCCCAGGTGGACATGTTAAGTTAAAATTTCCTGTCACAAAGCAGTGTCACCCAGTGATCTGTAACTGCACATGTTCTGCTGTGTCTCTTCCCAAGTCTCAGAGGGCCAAGACCTTTCGTAGATCAGCTCCCTCCGCTGCTGGTAGAGATTGTGGCACTTGATGTGACTCCTGCTACCTCTCCTGGGCATACCTGGAGCCCTGTTTAATCAAACCACTGAAAATCTTGATATTGTACTATTCACTATACTAAATAGAATGGTCGCTAGTTTAATGAAATAGTGTTCAACCGTGAAATCATAAATATAGAATATGTCTATTTTTTATCAGAATTGATTAATAATTTGAAGTAAGCATAAATTGAATTATAATCATGTATAGGAAAAAGCATAGATTTATAGATCAAAGGGACAGGGTCTGTTTATAGCTCAGCAAACCAAACCACCTTATAATTCCCTACCACCTATTCTTCTATGAAGTATGGGGCAAATCATTAGGACTAGCAGTAAAATCTCAAGCACTTTCATGTAGAAAGAGTAATTTAGCACTTTCTCACACTCTTTCTATTCTCCAAAACGAATTTACCAAATTTAGACTTCTTAACAGCCAGGAATGACTCCCATACTCCTTATTCCCTTCGTACCCCCTTTAATAGATTATGAAGCTAGTATGAAACATGTTGCTTTAGGGTAGCTGTAGTTTTGTGCAAAGGTTAGAAGGCTAGCCTGAAAGGGGGTTTAGCCCACCATGATACAGCTGCTTATGAAGAACCCATCTTTTCTTCTCATATAGACACATATTACACATTCACTTGTAAGGTTCAGGATCAACCGCGACAAGAGGTTTAAAATAACTTTAATAAAACT
>CM070032.1:114031995-114050270 GCA_036250615.1 Ptychadena robeensis | reverse complement strand
ACCTAAGTCCTCTGGGGGCCACGGAGGCTGCTGGGCTTTTTCCTTAAAGGGGCTGGTATCCTACTCTGGTGACTGCGCTACACGCTCTATTTTTTTTAGTGTACACATGACCACGGTTAGATTGATACATCGCTGCAGGGTTGTTGATCTTTTCCAGCCCCATGTCTTCAGCGTCATCCGTGATGAAAAGGGCGAAGAGGCAGCGCCATAGACCTCCATGTTAATGGAGGGGGTGTCGCTTTTCCCTGCACACATCGCCGGCACCGCGATGACGATGGTGATGTGTAGAAGGGAGGGTGGGGAAGCGCAATCTCCTGTACGGCCACAACAGAAGCAGGTTAGTGTAGCATTAGGATTGTGGAGCACTATGCCACCATCATACCAGTTCAGAGGAAAGTCAAACTTAAATATTTTTTTGAGTTTGGGTATACTTCCACATTTATTATACACTACACTATTCTTTTTCTAAGAGTTCTGCCTGCATTGATAAAATGGTTATGATCAGACATAAAACCAGTTCATTAATATGAGATCTCTTACACATAACTTATCTGCATGTATTTTCTTTCAAGTCAACACTTGTACAGTAATCAGATCATTTTGGCGGTCAAAATAAATTAAAGTAACTTTAAAGTCATTATTGAAGTCAAAAACAACAACATGAACTTTACGAATTAACACAGAGAATTATGACAGTAAGGACCTTTCCAGAGTTGCCCTAATATAAAAGAGCAGGTTGTAGAGGGAGAACGTGCTTTAGATAAGCAAAAGAATAATTAAGAACATTTACTGGAGTGCCAAGATCATAAATAACATTTTCTCTTCCACTAACAACTTCATTAGCTATCGACAGAGTCATAGAATACAATCTGATTCCTGCTCCCAACACTTCAATGGAAGTTGTTAATTATTTTTTTGCTAATTACAAAGGTGTGCTCACATCCAGTTTTGCATAATTATTTAGGCGCTTATAAGATAACAGAGGATACACAAGAGAGTAGAGGGAATTTGTGGATCAGCTAAGAAAAAAAACTCTTCACTCTCCTGGACTGACCAGTCAACTCTTTCTCTTAGAAATAGATACTCTTGATTAATCCCCTAAGGAGATGAGATTAATGTATTTTGACCTTTGGTCAATTTCGAGAATCACTAGAGTGTGTGCAGATATGTATCTATGGTTACTGTTAGAACATTACATGGGCAATGTTCTGTTGTACTTCTTGCCTAAGAAATAGATCATTTTTAATTAAAAAAAGCACTGCTATTTAAGTACTTGGCAGGCAATAAGTAAGTTATGATATAGTTTAATCATCTAACCACTCTGTATTTCAGTAAACTTCCTGGAGATTTTTAGATGTATGAGTAATGTCTAAATAATATCAGTGCTGATAACCCTACTTGTCTATCTTAGACCCTTCATTTGGCAAATCTATTGCCCCACACTTCTCAGAGTAAAGCTGGCCATAGATCTCCCTGTCAGACATGCTTTAGCTCTACCAACAACTATGTAGTGCCGGGTCCTCTGCGATTGAACACAGGTAGACTTAATTGTTTAGAAAGTCCCTCATATTACATGGTTTTGCTAAAATCAAAATAGATATAAAGGAAATCTGACAGAGAAATCTAAAGGTGTTTTGGGGCCCTAAAAGACACCTTCTATACATATTTGTTTTATATGGACCTAATGTTAAATGTAAAAATGGATTGGACAGTTCTTAAAATTAAAGTACCCTCTTAGGCAACCACCTTACACTCATCCACCCACTGAGATTAAATGGGGTGCGGCCCACTGCCCCATTTATCAATCATAGCCGCAGAAGGTATACTGCATGAACAGCAAAGCGAAATGACAGAGCGCCGGGTACTGAGGAACCCGATTGGCATGCTCCAAACAAATGAAGCAGCAAATGTAGCTCTATTCTTAACTATGAGTTGTTCTTATTTTGGATGTCTGCAACTTGGGTACTACCTGTAAGATTAACAGAGTCTAATACATAGATTTTACTTTTAAATTAACCCTTTGACAAAGGTGTCTGAACTAAGTGGAGAAGGATGAGAGAATGGGTTTGAAGAGATAGTACTCTGTTTCCCCTAAAGTAAGGCATCCTCCGAAAATAGGGCACCCTCATATTTTTGCCTCATGCTGAAATATAAGGCATACCCCCGATATTAAGACACCCCCTGAAGATACGGTACTGTAACTCTGGACAGGGGGATCAGAGGGGGCAATCAAAATAACACAGGAGGAGAAGGGATTACTAAAATGGTAATCCCCCACCCTTCTGAGTCTTCTGTGCCATTATGATTCCCCCTGTGTCATTTTAAGTGATCCCCCCACCATGATACCCCAGTGCCGTATTCTTCTTCATGGAAAAATAAGACATCCCCCAATAATAAGACATAGGGAGCAAAAATGTATATAAGACACTGTCTTATGTTTGGGGAAACACTGTAGTATATTATTCTTTGATTTTATCAGGCACACAGATTCTTGGGTGCACCAGCACGAATAAATGAGCAATGAAAACAATGACATGCTGTAGTGAGGCAGTTGTGGCAGAACAATAGAACACAAAAGGCAAATCATTTAATTTTGTTAACATATGTTATGCATAAATGGGACAGAATGTTTTTCTATTTTACTGGTGTCGTACAAACATCACTAAATCATCTGCATCATTCAGAGATTTGAGTACCAGCAGGATCTAGTCACATTTGGGATAGATGTCGGTATTGAAGGAACCGATCATGATTAATCTACACTATCCACAAACATTCCATTCAGTATAATTTTATACACTGCTCAAAAAAATAAAGGGAACACTAAAATAAGACATCCTAGATCTGAATGAGTAAAATATTCTTATTAAAAACTATGTTGCACTATCTCTCAATAAAATCTTATTGTTTAAAAAAAACTATGTTCTTTACATAGTTGAATGTGCTGACAACAAAATGACACACAATTATCAATGAAAATCTAATTTATCAACCCACAGAGGTCTGGATTTGGAGTCACGCTGAAAATTAAAGTGTACACAGCAAACCTTCTTTGCTTTAGTCCAGGTGTGGGAGGAGATCCCTCAGGAGACCATCCGCCACCTAAACAGGAGCATGCCCAGGCATTGTAGGGAGGTCATACAGGCACATGGAGGCCACACACACTACTGAGCCTTATTTTGACTTGTTTTAAGAACAATACATCAAAATTGGATCAGCCTGTAGTGTTTGTTTCCACTTTAATTTTGAGTGTAACTCCAAATCCAGACCTCCATGGGTTGGTAAATGTGATTTCCATTGATAATTGTTGTGTGATTTTGTTGTCAGCACATGCAACTATGTAAAGAACAAAGTATTTAACAAGAATATTTCATTCATTCAGATCTAGGATGTCTTTGTGTTCCCTTTATTTATTTATTTTGAGCAGTGTGTATATTTTTCTTTTTTAATTTTGTAATCTTCCAACTTTATTTTCATTCTCATGTGAGCACATGAACACATGAGAATGGCAGGGCTCCTGTATCTTTACCTTTGTGTTTGCATGTGTTGCATCTTCATCTCTAATGTACAGTGCTGTGCAATATGTTGGCGCTTTATTAATACGAGTTAATGATAATGAATAGTAATAAATACTGTATATACTCAAATATAAGCCGACCCGATTATAAGCAGAAGGTGGGAAATGCAAAGTCAGATAGTGGAGTTTTCTAAGTGAGAAAAATATAGAGAAAGCATCATCACCCCTAGGAAAAGAATCAAACAGGGGAATCTAAGTGCCACACCCTCAAAAATGTTAAGAGAACACAGGTTTATTGTTATTACAGAATGGGTTTTCATGCCACTTATGTTCAAACGTTTTTATTAAAATAGTATTTTTTATTATTATTAGTATTATTTTTATTGGGACCAATACATGGAATGGAAACTTATTTTAACTTTTGAATCATAGGTTGTTCTATTTGAATTCATATTAAATTCTATCTCCCTTTACAATGGGCCACCAGTAACAGTAACCAGTTAACAGATGGCAGTGTGGAGTTTGTTTACATTAGACCAGCTGTTTTCGGGAAACCACGGAGCACACAGAGACTGAGAAGCTCTCTGTGCCTGCAATTCAGCCACCGGGGACAGGTAACTGGAACCTAACTGGACCCTCTGACTCGAGTATAACTGAGGGGAGCTTTTTCAGCCCATTTTTGTGGCTGAAAAACTCAGGTTATACATGTATATATACGATATTTGTACAACTGGCCATTATATCTACAGGAACTTTTATGACATTTGATTTAAAAGACTTTCCACAAAAGTTTAGAATGAATTTTGTCTATTCTATCAGAAAACCAGGTGTAAGGTCAGGGCGGTGTATGGTCTTCCAAGGGTTCATTATTTTATTTGTGTTCCTTGATAAGACAATAGACCTTGTGAACCATAGAATAATATTTTCAGCGTTGAACAGTATAGCTTTTAATTGAGAAATCCTAGTGAAAACATGGGACCCTTGTGTACACAGTTGGCAAAAAAGCTGAATTAAGCCATTAATGTTTAATGTCAATAACAAAAAAAGAGAATGACCTGAATCAGGAAAAATGATCTGCCTAGAAACAAATGACACAAATGAAGATATTATATTAAGCCTAAAACCTGTCAGAACAACACCACTTAAAAAGACATTTGCTAATTATAGGATCTTAAATGGCAGAAAATGCATTTGTAAAGCACTAGAGGACAGCCAACTACATGTTTCAAAAAGTCGCCCTATAAACACTTATCTGAATATGAGAATTAGCCACAGATGTAAGAATTAATTTTTAGTACTTTAGTAGTAGTTTTAATTCTGTACTTAATTTTTATTTTGAAAATAGGAGTGTAACATGACAATTTAAAGCTGAAAGTCATCGCTGCTTGTTGCAAAGATAACAATAATGTCTGAGTACTTACACATGTAACACATGCTTCATTGCCATCTAGTGGAAGAATGGCAAACATATACAGCAGGCATGCAAATACATAAAAAAGACGTATAATTCTATCCTTAGATAACCCACTGGTTAAGATCTAAGACTACAGGCTCAAAATGTTAAAATTCAAGAAAAGCTACACACTGTTAGCTGAATAAAAATGTCAAACTGACACTCAAAAAAAGTATTTAAAGGTTTGTACAGGCGCAAAATTCCTTTCATTACCAACTGGTATTTTAAATATGCTAAAGGAGCATCAGAGAAGGCTCTAGGGTCATGACAAAATAATGAGTTCTGATAAAATATTTCGTTTTTTAATGGGGAAACAATTCAAACTAATAGTACATGACCCATATTGTTGCAGACTAAAACATTGCTAACTTATAGTTGATAAGGGTGTTAGACAGAGGTCAGCAAATGAGTAGATCATTGGAAAGGGATGTCACTCTACCTATGTAGACCCATCAAGGTTTAAATGGTGAAATATTATATATTGTTAGGTGATGCCACCTACTGTGATTTGGTAGTTTTAAACCACAACAGCAAGATATTAGTAGTAAATAGTAAAAAAAAACAGTTTGTTTAATAAACAATAATTAAAGTAAATGTAAATGAGTGAAGCCATTTTCTTAAGTCTTGTGTAGAAGAGGGGTGCCTGGTTCCACTCGCTTGGGGTCGATGGTCCACAAAACGGAGGAGCCCAACTGGAGAGATTGAACAGAACAGTACTGCAAGTTGGTCGTACCACTATGCGTCTTGACCATTCTTTTCTGATTGATACACTATACCAGGGTCCCCAGTCAAAGTATTTTACAGGAAACGATGTGTGAGTGGCACACATATCAATTCCCATATTTTTGATAGAGTTCAGTTTAACCACTCTGACAAGAAATCTAGATTGATTGAGAAATGCAGTTATTTTGGAATGCAGTTATTCTGGAACTTACTACCATCTCCACAGAGAATCTGTGAAGCACACTAAGGCCTTACTCCTTCAATTAGTCCGTTTGGACAGGCACTAGTCTTGGTTGTGCCAAACTTCTTCCATTGGAGAATTTTGGAGGACACTGTGTTCTTGTGAATTATTCTTTTTTTTACATTTTTATTTATTATTTTTAAGACTTCACAACCTTACAGCATTCCTGACCCTGATCTCTGTGGGCAGTTCTTTTGACTTCATGGCTTAGTTTCTGCTGTGATAAGCATTGTTAGCTATAATGCCAAATCAATTTAGTTTAGCACAAGTTGACTGCAAGGTAGAGATGTCGTGGTCATGTAGAACATGGTCATGGACAAACTATGTCCCGTGGCCCATGCTGTGGTCTTATACGCTAATTTACTGTAACGGCGTCTGCATGGGGGCAACGCAGTAGTGCCCATACCATGCATTTCATTTCCATTGAACAAGAGACACTGAAGCTTCAGTATCTTATATAAGTCTTACAATTCCATGGTATGCTACCTTTTATAAACCAAAAACTTTCATGCTATGACTTTCACATTTAATTAATATTTGTTCACACAAACACTTGATTCATCTGCTTGGCCCCTCTGTTAAATAAAAGAATCCATTGTAGGCAACGACACAAAAAGTTTGCCCACCGCTAGTGTAGAGACATCTCAGCAATGATTAAGAGAAATGGGAGGCACTTTATATACTGTATATTTATCAAAATATAATTAGGTTTGTATAAGGGTGGGTGAGCATAAAAAATAATGTCTGCTACCATGACATTTGGGATGCTTAGAACGGCAGCTACCAAGCTACCAATATCCAAGAAAGCACAGGTAAGCTATAGTGTATTGTTTTAACACCCCAATATAAATATTTAAAAAATAAGGGGTGTAGCATAGAATAAACCTAAGCACAGTTGAAACAGAACGCTCTGTATAAAACTCTATTTTCCAAACATTTCTGTGTTTAAAAAGGTTCCTACTGAGAAAAATATGATTAGCATGCTACATTTTTACAGCCAGTCAACCGAATAATTTGTTGCAAACATCTGTGTTGTTTGGATATTACAATGAAACTTGGGAAATAACGCCAACAAACCATTGTTTTTATTATGGCGCATTATCTTACATCCATTTAGAGCTATAGTAAAAACAGAAGACACAACTCATGTTCTATTCATTAAGGTTGTGCTTGTATTGATCCCAAAGCTAAGGAAAACAATATATTTACATTTCATTTAATAACATCACTATGCATTTTGAGGAAGAGTGGAACCACCCAGGACCATGTCATCATTATGTTTACCAAAGTCTAAAAATTAAGATTCACCTACCGTAATGCTTATAATCCCAGACACATATCATTCAGGATAATACGTATACTAAAAATGTCATTTAGCTGACAGAGAAAAAACAGAGTCAGTAAAAGATAAGTCGCAGAAACATATGTGGTTGGTACACAGGTTAATGATATTATGTAGCACTATGTAACAATGTTGAATGAAAGGCAAGACTTTTTTTATGGGTATTGGCCTAGAAAGAGGTACAAATTCATATTGTGTTTTGTGCTCCAATTAAAATCTTATATAATTTACACAGAAACAAGTGTCCCCATTGAAGGATT
Source organism: Ptychadena robeensis (assembly GCA_036250615.1). Lineage (NCBI taxonomy): Eukaryota > Metazoa > Chordata > Amphibia > Anura > Ptychadenidae > Ptychadena > Ptychadena robeensis. Next base: position 114,042,734 of record CM070032.1, on the reverse strand, counting down.
TTTCCCCATCTCTTGTTTGACCAAAGAAATGTTAATTAATGTTGCAGTTTTAAAATTTTTATGACAATAATTTAAGTGTCTCAAACTCTAAAACTATCGAGAAACCAATTGTCACATATAGGGTTTTTTTTAGTTACTTTAGTAAAATACTTTACTAACAAAACTTGCAGTTGGTAAAGGTATAATCTGCAGAGCACTCTGCAAGAAGTGATGGACTTTGCTGCAGACCGTTCCTAGGTTGTGGACCTCAAATGCAGCCATGCAAAGAGCAGCTGACTGACAATCAGTTGAAGTACCAAGTAGAGATAAAGTGTAGAGAAGCCCATGGTCAGAAGTTTGGTAATCAGTAAGCAAGTATAGCAAGAGAAGAAACCTTTGTGTAAAGACATAAAAACTTTCTTGTTCAGGCAACTTCCTGTTGTCTGAGGCTTGCTTAAAAAGGGAGACATGAGAGAGGAGCACATCAGTGGGTAGGATAGTGCTGCTTGCTTGTGGAATGCTCTAGTCCTTTGAGGCTAAAGGAAAGGTAAAATGTGGGACAAAGCTGAAAACAGACAATGCAGACGAGACAGCAGGAGAATTTCTGGTTAAAGCAATAGGCACAAATCCCATGGGCCTGCAGGAATCTGTGACAATAATTCCCTAAATAAGAGACGGGGAACAATTAAAACAGTTTGATTCTGTTATAAAGCCTTTTGGCACTACCATCTAACACACTGGACTGGTGGTCAACTCACAATTGTAGAGGGCCTCAAGTGCTGGCCCAACACTTCAAGAAACTTGTAGCTTTTTCTGGTTGTCGAGTTGCAATGCATATGTAAGCACTCATTTCATTACAATAGGCTGTAACACACTAATACCCAAAAAGTCCTGCTGCATGTTTTTTCTGCACACTGCAACACATAAAAGAGAACATTGTCATATACCAATAACAACTGCCAGTGTTGGGGTCATAGCAGCCAGTGATAGCAAAAATAGCCCCAAGCTTTAGGGGGCCATAATAATGGACAGATAGTGACATGGTCTCTGTACAAAAGTTTGCATACCCTAATTTCTTAAGACTGTGTAATCTTTAGAATCAATAATTGCATGAAATTAGTTGTAGATAGTTGTGGATGAGGTCTTTGATTTGCACAAAACTAACCAAAGTCCTTTTCAAAGTGAGGTCAAAATAATGTTATACTCCATCAGCTTGACTTTTTCTCATGTACCAACTGAAAAGTCAATTTGGTGTTTTTGATCTTGTTTGTTCACAAAAACCTAGAATTTTAACAGGGATGTGTACACTTTTTATATACACTGCATATGGGATTGCTTTCCATGACATGACCTTCCAGTTCTAAGATTTGCAAAGTACCTACAGTGCTCCCAAAAGGAATTCACAGCACATGACTTTTTCCACTTTTTGTTATGTCACAGCCTTATTTTAAAATGGATTGAATCATTCGTTTGCTTAGAGTTCTACACACAACACCCCATAATGTCAACGTAAATAATGTTAACTTGCAATTTTGGCAAATTTATTAAAAATAACAAAATTGAGAAAACACATGTACATAAGTATTCACAGCCTTTGTCATGAAGCTCAAAATTGAGCTCAAGTGCATCCCGTTTCTTTTGATCATCCTTGAGATGTTTCTTAAGCTGGCCATACACCTTTAGATCTCTGTCAGATATCCTTTAGATCTACCAAAAACTCTGTAGTATAGGGTCCTCTGCGATTGAACACAGGTAGACTTGATCGTTTAGAAAAGTCCCTCATATAACATGGTTCTGGTAAAACAAAAGGAGATCTAAAGGAAAACTAAATGTCTATGGTGACCCTTTATAGGAGTCCACTTGTGGTTAATTCAGTGATTGGATATGATTGGGAAAGGCACACACCTGTCTATATAAGGTCCCACATTTAACAGATCATGTCACAGCATAAACCAAGCATGAAGGCAAATTAATTGTCTGTAGATCTCCGAGACAGAATTGTCTTTAAGCAGAAATCTGGGGAAGGTTACAGAAAATGTCTGCTCATTTGAGGCTGTGATTGCTGCCAATGGTGCATCGACAAAGTATTGAGCAAAGGCTGTGAATACTTATATTCATGTGATTTCTCAATTTTATTATTTTTAATACATTTTCCGAAACCTCAATTATAGAAATATTAAATCCTTTCAGAAATATTAAATCCTTTTTAGAATCAAGCTGTAACATAACAAAATGTGAAAATAGGGAATACTTTCCAGATGCACTATATACATAACAGACTTTTGCAGGGGAGAAGATCTGCTATTTCCAGGCTTCGGTTAAATTACCCTTAGGGCTTGTTCCCTTTAATGCGGCCGCACGATTGCCGCCGCTAAGATTCACCCCTGCTAAGTACCTCATCTCATGCGGTTTTTAGCTGGGGCCATTCACCTCTATGGCGGCAGTCAGTTTTTGAATGTCTCAAGTTCAACTTTAATGCAGAAGCTTCAATGTTTAAGTTTTGGTGTACTTTAAGTTTAACCTGAATTAAGCGTGCTTACAAGCTTGCAGATGCACAAACGAATGGTTCACCAAGGGAATTATTTTGTCACCATAATGTGCTGTATAGCCTTTGAAATATGCTCAGCTGTGTTGCAGTGGTGAATAATATTTCTGGGAATCCCAGGTAATGTCAATAATCTAATATGGTCAGCAACCCCTTAAAGATTTCCTGCACTATTAGTCCAGCTAGGCAAAGCTGTAATTTAGCATCAGGATTGACATGGATAAACATGGGTACCCAGTAGTGTTGAGCTCGAATATTGGAATGCCGAATATTTTTCGCGAATATCAGCAATTCGAGAATTCGCCAATATCTCGAATATCTCGGCGGATATTCGCAATTCCGAATATTCGCGGCCATGGCCATGTATTGCAAAAATAATATTCGCATTGCGAAAATAAACATAGCATGTGACCACTCATTTTAAAGATTTTCCCGATGCGAATATGATTTTCGCAATTGTGAATATTATTTTCGCAATCCATGGTATTACCGCGAATATTCGAATTTCCGAATATAGAATCGAATATTAGTAGAATTATTCGCGAAATATCACGAATTCGAATATTGCCTATGCTGCTCATCACTAGTACCCAGTGACATGACTTATCGACATTATTAAAGCTAGTGCTAAATATATGTATATATATTGTGACAAATTGTATTTGATAAGAGATACATTGCTCCTAGATTGAGACGCTACTTTTGGTAGCAGCTCCAGAATGGTTCTGTAGACTGGTTTGTACAGCAATGGATTATTTGTTGTTTGGGTCTGGAGCTGACCAGGAGCAGAGCAGGGAGGGTGCTTCTGGTCGTCCAGTCCAGGGTGGATTTAGTTCCAGGTTTTAGACCTACCGATTGGCTAATGAGAGGTTGAACAGAACCTGTGAGGGGAAAGGAGAGCAACAGAAGTGACTCACACCAAGAAGAGTGAGAGACTGAACTGAGATTATGGACAAGGGGGAAGCTTGGGACAAAACTTCCCTTCCTTTGGTCTGGACAGTGTGGATAATCCATCAAGATTTGTGAGACACAGAGCCTTGGCCAACCAAGACTGCCATCTGTGAGTTTTTTGTTTTGTTCATTATAACTGCACCGTGACTTCACCTTGCCACAATAAACTTTGTTTGTTTCACCATACGTGAGCCTGTTTTGCCTGCAGAACTCTAACCATTTGAAGCTGGTTCCCCACAATATATATTTCTAACTTGAATAAATGAACCTATTGCCATATATTCTATACTCCATAGTTTTGCTCTAGCTGTATGGTGTTTTTTTTTTCTTTCCAAAAAACACAGAGACACTCTTGTTCTGAATCCATTTGTCTCTAAACTGTAACTTAGATCATTCAGGAAAACCTTTTAAGTGTAGTTTTTACTGTGAAAAAAGAAAATGTTTGCGTTACATTTGAAACTGCAGAAACTTTTGTTCCTAGGTGACTAACATTTAAAAGGAGACTTCTAGCAGTGGCAGAATAAAACACAAAGCCTAGGTGCCTTTTCTTGACAGTTCTTGAAAGGTTAACATACAACGTTTCATTTTTGGGGGGTTGAAGTAAGCACTGAGACGTATTTCAACTCAGCTGGCATTTCCAATAAATGCCAAGGTTTAACATGAGGGAATACACAGCAGACAAGCTGAGTAAGTTGCGAATAGGTTTTTTTTTAAAACAAGAAAACTCAGTAAAAAAATATGGAAAGAGCCTGGAGGAGAAGGCTGTGGATAGAGGCTTGTTTGAATATGACACAATGCTAAGTAAAGCAGCAGGTGCCTGCCTGGGAATCATCTTGAAATCGCTGCGGTTATAAATCTCCGTATAACCAGTCCCCTTAATCATTTTTAACAAGCGACAGATCTGTCTCCGTCTGAAAAAATACCTTCTGCACAGCACCGGTAACTGACAGGATCATAAAAAGCCTGCAGTGAGGGACCAAGTTCAGTGTAAATGCTAAGTTTTCATGCCTCTTCAGGGAGAAATTTTTTACATTTGAATGCATATTGTGAAAATGTTCGGTTCATTTTCAAAAATATGTATATACATGCAGGACTTTCTTATTTGGTCCAAGGGATTCTTGTCTGCCCGTACCAGAAATTACATTAACTTTTTTTCTGTTGTTGAAGTTTACTAGTTTGTTACTCTGATTTTCAGTAAACACAATGCGAACAATATTGTAGTATAGAAAATACAGTGTTGTATGAATAATAATACATGTAATGTTCCTTATAAATATTGAATTAATAGTGATCCCGCCAGCTCATGTGCCTACCACTCGTGTGCATATTTGCGTGCTACTAGGACACATCCTCTCAACAACTTTTCTGCTAGCAACCACCACCCTCCCCAGCTCAAAAACGTTTCTGCTAGCAACCACCACCCTCCCCGGCTCAACAACTTTTCTACTAAGAACCACCTACCTCCCTGGCTCAAGAACTTTTCTACTAGCAACCACCACCCTCCCCGGCTCAAGAACCTTTCTGCTAGCAACCGCCACCCTCAACATTTTCAAATCTGTGCCTTGTCTATACAGGGCAAACCATGCATTCAATTTAATCAAAAGTTTCTCAGTAACTGGGCTCTGGAAGTAAATTGAGTAAATACATTTTAAGAGATTTTATAGAACAGGGAGGCTAACAATGAGAAAGATTCAAAATGAATGTTCATCTTAAAAGTAAACACTTGTTTGGTAGTGATGGCCGAACTTCGGCCAGGTCCGTCTGCAAACAGGTGGATCAGACTTTTAAAAAAAAGTCTGTAGTCCACCTGTTTGCAGCAAGATTCATTTGAATCAAATTGACGTCACTTCCGGTACCTGGAATACACCGTTCTCGGTTTTGAAATATCTGGACATGTCACTGACGTCACTTCCAGTTTAAGCTGGCTTTCTTTAACTAGAGACTAGCTTCTTCCACTGGCTGGATCTTTCTGCTCCTGATTTGGCCAGTGCAAGAATAGTCGTCTTCTTCACGCCGGTGAACAGAGCAGGTCGAATACTCATACTGTTCACCAGGGGAAGAAAAGCAAACATGCTATGTTTGTGGCCGAACTGTTCAGCCATCACTTTTGTTTGGTGGATGTTAAAGTTTTAATCACTGAACACCTCCAATGTTGGACCCATGCAAAATTTGTTATAGGCCTGTCTAGACAATTTTTGAGAGAGTTAAAGCTAGTCAAGAAAAAGGTACAGATCTGATGTTATCATAGTTGGCAATGTCACATCATGTTTTTGCCAACATAAAAATAGCTTACCTTAGAAAAAGGCAGTGAAAAAAAAAGTGTTCCAACACATGCTGGAGACACTCTTTCTACAAAGAAAATATTCATTGCCGGAGGCCACCTCAAAATATAGATTTTTTTTTATACAGACAAAACAGAATTCTATTTACCTTGCCTACCATTTACAGAATATGTAACTCATAAAGTAAAGATGAAGGACAAGCTAAAGATATTTCTTCTACGCGTTCAAGGATGTCAACAACTTACCATGAAAAGAAAGTTAGCATAACAAGATGTTTTGCTATATATTACTATAAAATATATAATCTGTATTTGTTTGTATAGTAATCACACCTTTTTATTCTATTAGTATTGTGCAGCGATTGCCAACCTTGGACTTTGTAAAGATAAAATAAAGAAATAAAAAGAGAAGTTGTTTCAAGGTATAACGTTTTGTTACCCTTCAAATGTAAAGGTGTATACAGTATATAACTATAGGACACATCTACAATGTATGAACACTGTATGGTGTCCTAAGGTACCTTGGTACATTTCTTATTTTTTGTTTTAAACTAATCTCAAGTCATCAAAAATGGGATATATATGTTAAAGCAGTTATGCCCTACTCCGAGTCCCTGGCAAGGGTTAAATACTAGTATGGTCTATAGGATAACAAGTAAGAAGAAATTATTTTCTTGTTTTTCTGGACCCACAGGGCTTTTGCTCTCAAGCATTCACAGTGACTGTGAAGGACCATTCATACAACTACTGATCATGCACTCTGTAAAGCTGTCAAAAAAGGTGCAAGCACACTTGCCATCAGTGCCATTTCTAGCCTGTGGGGGGCCCTAGGTTAAGTCTTGCCTAGGGCCCCCTGTTGAGCAGGGGGGTTGTGCTAGTGACAAAGCTGTTGTGCAGGGTGCCGAATATGCACGCGCGGTAGGGTGCAGGGGGCCTATGCACACCCATATTCCACATAGCTAGAGAATCGGCCCTGCTTTCCATACAGTGATTAGATTACTAGGGAATAGAGGGTTTGTGATCCCAAAGCTTGCTTTTTCAATTATTTCAGTTAGCCAATGAAGGGTATCACTCCAAATTCTCTATATTTATCGATGGCTAACAAGGTACAACACTCAACTTATTTCTTTATTCCTAAGCAATAGTAATCAATATTTTTTATACTGTTGACCATGAAGCCTAAAATGATGGCCCTCCAAGGCTTTCAGTCTGGCCACCAATCATGTCACCAATAAGTTTCAGAGCTGTCAGAAAACTTCAGAAGCTGATGGAGAAAGCTGGAGCTGTGATATTCAATGATGGGAAGGGTATCTTGTGGCAAAAGACGGTATTGCAGGGGGATTGTTTTCCAGGTGATATAAGGTTTAAAGCTTGAACACATTAAGTAGCAGTATAAACAGATTGACTTAAGCATGTATACATGACTGGTTGACATTTTAGAATTCCATAATTAATTGTTCCAGTTTTGATTGTGTATACGTTTATAGTTTATACATTCATGTCCATTGAATAACAACAGGGAAACATTTTAGTTTAATAATGGAAGTTTGCAGTTTGGGGTGTAAAATTTGGGGGGAACGTATGCTCAGTGGTAAATCATTAATAACATTTTTAAAGGGTGTTGGAGATCTGGGCGTTCAATGTCAGAGAATGCATATATATGGAAGGCAACATTGCAATTCCCATTATGCTTCCACGCATTATTTTGCACTACAAATAAGATATGTGCAGTCCACAAAGGATTTTGTTCATGTTTTTGTTAATTGGCCCTGTGTTTAAAACCTTTGAGGATGCCTGTCCTAGACTTAGCTCACAAAGCCACAACCCAAACAGCCAAGTGACTGTTTGCAATTTTTAGGCAGATGGTCAATTGCTTACTACTTTTGAATAGTTAGGAGTGGTGACGGCAGAGCTTCCAACCTCATAAGCATTGTAACTGTGCTATGGGACATGCTAATACTTCCTCCATATATTCATGAAAAATACTTTATACCATTATAATCTATTCACTCACCCTAGTACATTGAGCTAAAGTAATGATCAATAATTCATTAAAATATGCAATAATCAATATTTTCAGTCCTTTGAGTCACATATTCTTGATTGCATAGGGTTTGCTGGGAGAAAATTTTGTAAAAAAAAACAATTAAAACACTTTTCAAATGCATATTGCATTGCTTTAACTAAAATCGAATGTGAAATGTAATCTTCCCTTACAACAACAGCAAACAATAGTTAAGTTGTTTGTGTCATTAATTTTTAACTTCATGTCTGAATTCAATGGAGACTGTGTAAAAGTGATTTGTTTCACTGCAGATGTATAGTAGTAATTAATATAAAACTTTTCAGTAGAAAAATCTTGAGGAAAAATATTAATGTATGCAAAGATACAGATTGTTTTTTGTTTTGCCTAGCAGCCACAACCTTGCAGTAATTGTTTTTTGGCTTACAAGCAGCAGATATATGTGCACTGGAGACTTTCAGCCATATTCAATAAAGACTAGTAAATCAGCCTCTTTTCTAAATATCAACACTACACATAAATAAGAAATCAGTTATCTATAGCAGTGGTCCCAACCTTTTTTTCTCAAGGTCCTTCTTACCTGTGCCCAAGACAAGAGAGCCCCCCCAAATCCAACTTCTACCTGCATACACGCATTTATTTTTACCCAGAAGTGACAACACAATGCTCCTCAATCCTAACTTGTATAAAAAAGCAGGAGATCTGGGGACAAAACATGTACTACAGTGTTGTCCTCTAAGACTATAGAAAAAAGCGGAGCAATCTAAACCCTGATATATCGTGATACAGGTACTTTTTACCATTATGTCACCTAGATCATCCTAGGGTTTTTAATGTATAACTGACTGATGTCTTACTGTTCCCAGATACACTCCAATATATTGTTTATGATCTCCTGATGAAACAATTTTAAGCGAAAAGCATTGAAATCTTCCAACATCTGAACCAAACTGAATGCATCCTCAGCATAGCTGTATTTTTCAAAACGGTTTGATTTTATGTTGGAATTTGTGTAGAGAATAGGATGGTTTGCGCCCTAATCTACCTTGCATTTATATGCTACTGCATACCTAAACTTCTTTGACATAGAATAAATGTACATTGATTCAACAGAGTAATGCGTATGCCTTAATAGTCCCCTCACTGCCCCACTAACCCCATACTAGAGGGGAGGGGGCTGGACATATTATTCACACAACTCTTGTTGTGTTTTTTGGTTTATTGATTAGTTGGGATGTGGCATCATGTCATAAGGGATGGGTCAGACTCCTTAGGTATCCAAGTGTAAACCAAGGCACAGAGTGATGGCCTTGGCTGCAGGAGAGTCCCAGGTTGTGGTCCCTAGCTAGACTTACTGGTACAAGGTACACAACCAGCAGGCAATAGAGAAGTCGGGCAGTCAATGAGTCATGGCAGGTGACAAGAAGCCTGGATAGCAGAGACTTGAGAACCTCTTTGTTCAGGCAGCTTTCTGTTGCCTGAAGGTTCCTTAAATACAAGGTCATGTGGCCTGATTGGTAGGTCTACAGGTGAGCTACGAGGAGTGCTAATTAGAGCTGATATTGGAGCCTCCTGCAGAGGGAGCAGGGAACAGGAGCTACATCATGTGCTTTTTTAGTATAACCAGCAGGCAGAGGTTTTTAAAAATCTGTGTCCTTTTGAGGTTTTGGAGGTAGAACAGCAGAAGAAGTAGAGGGTACATCTGCAGTTACAGATCGCCGGGTGACACAGCGATCTGTGACAGTACTTTACTCTCTTGGGCATTGGGAGTTTACTAGAGCTTCACAGGTACTACTGAAATCTTCCAGTCCTCCATGACAACACTGCCTAGCTGTTGGATTTTAGAGATCTTGTGCTCCTCCACCTTCCATTTGAGGATGCTTCAAAGATTCTCTATAGGGTTCAGGTCTGGAGACATGTTTGGCCAGTTCCTTTGCCCTTCGTTTGTTTGCAAAGCAGTGGTCATCTTGGAAGAAGGACATTATGTCCGTCTTCAAACCATAATTCCCAAGATCATACTTGACTGTAGGCAACATCCACTTGTCTTTGTCAACTGGTTGCAGCAACACAGGCTTGACACCATTTGAACCAAATACATTTATGTTGGTCTCATCAAATTCTTCTTTCTGGAAGGAAAGGCATGCTGACCATTTTGATGCAGTGTACATCGTATGGTCTGGCACTGACCGACTTGGTGTGTGTATGGCTACCTTACATCCAGAATAAGACATGGTGAGTCAGTGATGGAAACTCCACAGGCAATTCTGGTTACTAGTCATTGGCTATCTGCCTGACTTTTGGGCACGGCTTCCAGAGTTCAGTATCTCTTAAGGGCTGAAAAGGAAACATATTTTTTTCAATGACATTGTGACACTGAAGATTTTATTCTACGTAATGCGAGCCTCTGTATGTGATACAGTTATAAATCATACCACTTTATACAGCTATAATTTGACATATTTGGATGTAGCCAATTAGAGTTAAAAATCTCCAACCTTCATGTTGGCTCTTTGTGGATATGTGACAAATTGGTTGATTAAAGGTTTATGACGGAAGGACATTTTGGGAATGTCCAGTCTAGTCAAAAGGAAACATGAATTAAGTGTATAGTATTAAACAAGAGCATCTATGATACATGACATAGCATGGGAAATGGTCCAGTTTCTACATTGCTGATTGGTTCCCAGTCATTTTGCAGCACAGGCTTGACGAGTTAAAGCATTGGGTGTTCAGCAAAATGAATTAGCCAATCTGTGTAGTTATTTCTAGGGTTAACTTTTGGTATTTTGTAAGAGTTCCTGTACTTTTTCCACCTGGTAGGTGGTGGGGATCAGGTTAAAATAAGGTGTGCAATGCAAAAAGACAAATTTATTTATTAATTTATGGATTTGCTAGGTAGTAGTATTACACAACCCACACATGCAGTGGAGTATCTGTGCATTAGTGGCATTTGAGGACAC
>CM070032.1:114012230-114031895 GCA_036250615.1 Ptychadena robeensis | reverse complement strand
TTTTTTTTGGTATGAGGCAGGTTAACTTGAACATAAAGGGTTTCATTGCCAACATTCTTAAAACTCTACTGGCCCATAATACACCTAAAGCTTCAGTTACAGCCAGTTAAGGCCAAAGTAAGTTGTGTTAAGTTAAAGCTGAGTTGTCATTCTTGGGTCTATAAAAAAAAATATTGCTAACGTATCTTAGCCATCCAAAATGTGACACATTGTAATACTGAATTGACAAAACGATTGATAATAACCATTCTAATCTACCCTTATGAATCATAATTGACAACATCCCAAGATACAACTACACAAAAAAAGGAGGAAATAGTGGTGAGCAGCAAAGGCAATATTTGTATTTGCTAAATATTGCAATTTGTTTGCCTAACATTTGCAAAAAAATAATTAATTTGAGAATTTGTGATATACAGTTATTATTACCTTAATTGCGAAAAATATTTTCGCAACAAAAAGTGCAGATATTTGCTTATTTTCGAGATCAACACTGCTGATGTAAAAATCTTCATTACGAAGATATAGCACTATATTCGAGATCTTCGCAAATTCATGAAGTGCCGATATTTGAAATAAAAATTTGCAATTCGAATATGGGAGACAGACCCAAATCTGTCCCAAGTTTTCCCATTTCCAAAGGAGTTGTGGGACCCAGAGATTTTAACAGTCACTATGTGGTTGATCATCCAAAGATGGTTAGTTAATCACACTTTGTATAATAAATACCCACAAACTTGAAGTCTGATTTGAAATTAGAATGGTTAATCCAACAACATTTTGCAGCCATGGACTAATCCTGGCAAGAGAGCCCAATATGGTGCATCCCTCAATAGAGAGAAAGGGGACAGCAGGGGACACATCCCAACAGCCACCCACCTATAATACATATGGGATGAAATATTGTGTATTGTTTCCCATTTAGTACACATAGCTATTTAGGCTACTTGTGTTAGAGCATTGGGGTCAGACATACCTCTGTCCCCTCCCCCCTCTTGGGATAATAATAGTGTAGTCTTTTTGGAAAAAAAAATAATAGTGTTAGTGTTTGAAGCCTAAAAACCTAATTGTGGAGGGTGGTGAGCATTGAAGGAGTGGCTTGGGCAGGTGCATGCAAGGAAAGGTGCCGGTAGGCATTTGCCTATATTTTTAAGGCTTAACATTAACCCTTTCTAGGAATGGATAATACACTTTCAATAGACATTCAATAGGGTGGGATTTGTATCTTGGGGTCTTCTTGTTCACCTTGGATACTCAATTAGCCCCTACTAGAGATGGTCGAATTTTTTTTCAAAAATTCGACCATTTCGCCGATTTCGAGTTAATTGCAAAGCCCCTGAACATGGTATCATCACCAAACTTGCTGGAGATGTAGAGAAGGGTTGGGGGTATACTCCAAAAAAGAAAGTATGTCTCTAACACAAATAGTTTTTGCACAAATTAAGTTCAAAGTCAAGTAGAAATTTCGAAAATCAGAATTTCGAATTTAACTTTGAACTTAATTTATGCAAAAAGTACATGTGCTAGAGCAACACTTCTTTTTTTCAAATGTTCCCCCAACCCTTCTCTACATCTCCAGCAAGTATTGTGATGATGCCATGTTCAGGGGCTTTGCAATCAGCTCACAAAGATAGCAAGTCGAAAAATTCGACCATCTCTAGCCCCTACATGCACCCCCAAAACACAGTGACAAGGTTGTGGGTAAGAGACCCCCTTTACAAAGGGTCTCCCCCTTCTTGAGATACAGTACCTGGTTGGACAGGGAGAATGGAAGAACACTGTTCTTGGTCAACACATCCTCCACACTTGCCAGGCTATGCCAGGCAGGGGGGTCTAGGATGCTCTGAAGGGGGTCCCCATGCTGTTTGTGGTCCCCCTTTCTTCCAGGCATAACCCAGGACATTTTTTAAAGCATGAAAAGGGATTGAAAAGTAAAAACGGCCCTCCAAATGTGTGTTCAACGATTACACAACAATACATTTTATGCCTTAATTGACTCCAATGTTGACTTTGCTACAAATGTTAAGCTCTCCTGGAGTACTGTGAGCAAGGACCAACATAATGATGTATGCCCGGAGCATGTGTTTCAATAACCTGGACTTGCAGTAAGTGGGTTGAATGATGCTGTATGTCCTTCAGTTTAGAAGATAAGCACCACTACTACTAGATTGAGATGGGTAAGTCTTTGGGGGCAGCAACAGAGAGCAGGTGAATATTACCGGAACTTTAAACCAGAAACGCCATTTGGTGCTGAGGCAATAAATAGAATATAATGTTTCCTTAAAACTCATCATCCATCATATGTCAAAAAAGTAACAAAAAACACATTTGTTTTACCTTTTTAAACTTTGTTTTCAAAAAATTACCAAACCACACTTTTACAATGACCAAAAAATCTGTATATATTATCTTTCAAACCTCCTCCTAGTGAAAATGTACAAATCTGGTCACGTTTTAAATGATAAAAACAGGTTTATTGTTTTTGGTAGAAAAGAAATAACTATTTCACAGCTATGTGAAATGAAAACTGAGCTGTTTCTGAGAAAATTATACAAAGATAAAATAACAGAGTGAAATGATTTTTTTGCTACTATGAAAAAAATGGTGTTTCATACATTGTGCTTACTTGGTTATGCACTGGAGCTCTCGGTCGGGTAGATTTACCTGGTTGGCCAAGACTTATAATATTGATAGAATTGCATGCCTTGCATTCTGCAAGCAATGTATTTACATGTGGAGTGAAACAGCCTCCATCCATACTGCTATAATTCCTGAGGAAGACAACTTCTCCTTTGTCAAAAAGTAGACATGTATATGCATATTCTACCAATGTATATCTACAACACCTGTTTGGTTTTTTAATTGGTATTTGATGAATATTGTGTGGATAATGTCATCTCTTTTTGTAATTATGATGCATTAATAAAGAGTGTAAAGTTTTCTAGACCTATCTGTGATGTTGTTCATTTGATATTGAGTAGGGGGATTGGTGTCAATGTTAGGTCTCTTCCCTCTTCTCTCTTTTTTTCCTTTTTTAATCACTGGAGCTGGAAGTTAATCCTATAATATACCTATTGAGAAGACTCTTCAGAAAATAAAATAAAAATACATCTAATACTACTTTTGAAGATTCAAATTGCAAAGATTGTGAATCAACCACATTAGTAGGTTTAAAACAAGAAGAGTTGTTGTACATGAAAGGGTGGAAGGGTGAGGTACATATCAGGAAGTTTTAAAAAATATGCATGGTCTTAAGTCTCTTTCAAAGCACTCTAAACATAAACTATTCCATAGTTGTGGCCCCTGTGCTTTATCTGTCTTTGTAGTCTAAGTCAGGACTGTATAAACATTTCCAATTCACCTAGTCACTTATCATATGTAGTCTTCTAGGGAACAGTCTGAGCTTGCTTTCTATAGGACCTATAGGATAGGACCTAAACACTTAGACCTTTTAAGGCCTAGGTGCCCAACCTGCGGCCCGGGGGCCGCATGTGGCTCTTTGGGCATTCTTCGGCGGCCCCCTTAGTGCTCCACTTGTGGTCTCCTAACTGTTCATGCATAGGGCATAACAACAATTGCATCACATAACCTCTAAATGAAAATGTGCGTTACATGCTATAGTGTTACCCAATGCTTGAAGAATAATTTCAAATAGATTTTGTTATTTAAAAATGAAAAATAATGTCTTCTATCTATGCCGGTTGTCATTTCCACATAAAAAAAAATGCTCAGTCAGTATAGAATGAAAAAGTGCGGCCCTTTAGTGATGCCGAGGGCCACACTTGTGGCCCTCCATATCAACTCAGTTGACCACCACTGTTTTAAAGAATAGCTCTAAAGAGAACATCCATGGTGCAAGTCTTTGGTGAAATGACACCACCCTATGAGCACCACCAGTTCCTACAGAATCCCTACACATCACTTCTTACTGATAAATATCATTTACCCCTTAAATGGATTCATTTGTTTGTTTTTTTTAAATAGGGACTGAAGCATATTCTCTTTTTTATCTCTGTTAAATCTAACATTTGCTTTCATCACTATTTGATGCATTCCCAGAGCTTGTGTTTCAATAACCTAAACTAGCAGTAAGTGGGTTTAAGTCACCACACCCAAGCCTAAAGGTACCCAGTATAGATGGGCACTCAATCGATGGCTGCTTGGAGTGCTAACAGCATACCGTGCACGCTCACGGTCATCGATCACGTGGCCATTAGTGATGAGCGGCATAGGCAATATTTGAATTTGCTTCTTTTCTATATTCGCCGACTCTGCTTCGCCGCATTCGAATATTAGAGCTCATCACTAGTGGCCATGCCAGGTCATTCAAACAGGTAATTGAATCTGTAAATGCTGATCTAATCAAATTTCTTTGGATGGCGACCATGGTCGCCATCCAAAGGATTGGACAGGAATCCTGCACCTCGATTCCCATCCAATCGGTGGGCACTGTGCAGTCACATTACCACGCTGTGCTCGAACGGGTCATTGATCGTGCGCCCATCTATACATGCATGGGCACAATTCTCTAGACTGCCCACAATATTGACTATTATTAAAGTATTTGCCCTTCTTAGGCCTTGTCCTTCTTGGGGGTTTTGGACATGTTAGTTGACGCATTTTTCCAGCACTAAACACTAGTGATGGCTGAACTGCCCGCAAGGCGGACAGTTCGGCCACGAACAAGCCTGTTCGCCCTCCTTCTCGCTGGCGGACAGTACGGGTGTTCGACCCGCCGTGTCTGCCGACGAGAAGGAGCCCTCTATTCTTCCTCCGGTGGGATCATTAGCAGCGAGATCCCGCCGCAGGAAGAATATTTCACTGAAGACCGGGTAGAGAACCCGGTCTGTCAGTGAAATTCCGGCTCGTAAACACGGATGTGACGTCAGTGACGTCACATCCGGTTAACACAACCAGGAACTATGCGTTCCAGGGGCCGGATGTGACGTCACTGATGTCACATCCGGGTTTTCCGATTCAAATTCCCTAGAGGGGAAAAAAAAAAAGTCTGCTCCGCCCGTTCGCGGACGGACACGGCCGAAGTTCGGCCATCACTACTAAACACCAATTGTTTGAATGCAGCCATGGTTTTCCATGGGAGAATGCATCAGGTGACAAGTTGCTCCAAAGCACCTGTGGTGACTGGTCAATAGAGAATTATGGACTAGGTTGGGAGCAGTTGGAATGTGAAAACAGAGTGTAGTTTCACCAATTTCCGCTCTCACTCCAGGATTTGTAGTAGTCTGATTATTTTCATGTTTGCATCCTGGGTATGTGAGTCTTTTTAATTAATCTCTCACTATATTTATGTTCCTTCCGGATATGTATTCTTTGTAGTTGTGCTGGTAGCTGCATCATTCCTTACGCGGGCATTTGGGAATTACATTTTTCTCATTTTGGCATGCAGTCTAATTTATAAAGGTTTCTTATATTCTCATACACATTTAATTATATTTGTGGGATGATTAGAAATGATTGATTTGTTCAGAATTGTGTAATTATGCACAGTTTATATGTGATTGATTGTTATGTATATGGTTTGGCTCTGTACTTGGGAAGTATAAATTGCTTATTATAAACATAAGCTTGTTTATTTGTTTTTTTTGCAGGACCAAATATTGAAACCAACCCCAACTATGTAGGATGTGTTGATCACTTTGAGGATATCTACAATAAACACAAGTTATATTATTTATATTTTCTATATGGTATTTTTTATTTATAAACTTTCAGAAAGTGAATATGACATAGAGGATAACTACTAGGACTGATTTTTTTTTATGACTAAAGCTGTGTACTGGAGCTCGATAACAATTTATTGCTAAAGTACTGATCCTGTACTCAAATCAACTGGACTTGCGAAAGTTTTCTTGAGGACATTTTGCTAATCATCTGAATGGCTTTTCTGTACTGAGCAAGCCAGTTGAATGGCTAGAAAAGCTTTATGAAAACTTCAGCAAGCCATGTTACTTTGTGTTACTACTGCAGATATACTTGTAATATCCAGAACATCCTTGACTGAAGTGTGCCGGAAACTTTTTAACTTACATCAAACACTTGTATCTCCATGTGTGGGACTCAAGTAAAGCAAATAAGCTGATGCCCCACTGCTTATTGCTTTACTTCTCATGCAACCTCCATATACTATCCTTACATTCTCCAAGTTTTTCTACAACTTGCAAGAACACCAGGATCTCAAAGGGAAGGCAGAGAATTTGATGACCTGTTTTCTTATGTAACTCTTTCCTACACCATTCATTCATTTAAAACATGGATGTCAAACTCAGGCCCTGTGGCCAAATCGTGCCCACAGTGTAATTATATTGGTCAAGGTTTTTTTTACATTTTATTTTAAAAAATACCACAGATGTGTCTTATCTGTCATCTGATTGTATTATAGTGTAGTCGCACAAGCTAGGTCAGGTGCAATCCCCTTTAATTTCCCTTTAATTTAATGCAATGTACCATGAGGCTCTGGTACCAGAAGGGGAATAAAGCTGAGGCTCAGGAAGGAGAGTGGCAGTCCAGAGGAGCAAGTACTGATGAGACAACAGCAACTGGGCTAGCCAGTTGTCTCTAGGTTTGCAATCCTCCACCGTACGCCACACGCCAGTGGACATAATGAAGGCATTCCTATTCCAAGACCCACTTCCTATTACAAGACCCATTCTATGTACCCAATTCGAGTTGGCGCAACCCGTGGAATCTAGGTGCAGATTGGTGGCGTAACCGTGTGCCTCATCCTCCTGTGGATGAGCCCAGCAGTGTCTCCAGTGGTGTCAAAGTAAAGGGACAGGCTGAACTGTTCCAGTTTACTGAACTCAATCCCTTTTCTTCTGGACTATTCCCCTGAGTTTGGGCTACAATTCTAATCATTGCCTTTAATAAACAATTTGTAGTATGTCCGTCATTGGTTGGTCCTGTAGTGTTGTGGGGTGCCATGTGTAGTGTGCACTTACGCAACCAGGTCCTTTAAAATGGATGTCCTCTGTCCGTTCACCGAACACCGCTCGCACCCCAATAAACTAGTACTATTTATCACCTCAGAAAGGGGCTGGCTTCAGGCCTGTAGCTGGACAGATCGGAAAAGTTACATTTTGGAGGGAGCCAAACCATAACCAAAAAGGTTCCAGCAACAGGTATAGCCTTTAAAGGGACATCCACCAACTATAATACAGCACTATACAGTATAAATACAGAGTGCAATATGTACAGTTTTGTGGCCCTTTTTCAGGTTACTACAATCCTTAAACCTCTACAATAGTATTACAGTTTGCTTGTTCTAGATTCAGTCTGTAAGTAAATGTATCTCATGAGAAGAAAAAACTTCCTAAATTGCAGAAATTCTTCCAATAAATATCAAGGTTGTCCCTTGACTTTGACCAAGTTAGGTGGACCAATCGAGCTTAGCTTTCTCTTTCTTTGATTGAAGTGTCCAATTCTGACTGATTAAGTTTAGGTAAAAAGTTAAATTAGTTACCAAACAAAGCATCAGAAATATTTTACAAGTATAGCTTCATTCTTTTATTGGTATATTCTTTATGTGTTGGGTATAATCTAGCAATATTTCTATGGAGGCTTGTTAAGATATGCTGCTATCTAAGTTATTTCTTCAGTTATCTCTTAGAAGCTGTCTCATAGAGAGCCCCAGTACAATTAAGAATATCTCTAACAGGCATAAGTGATGCATACAACAATTGCTTTAACTACTGTTATTCAGTTGATTTGCAGACCTGCTAAGGCATTTTCTATTATTTGCTGAATTTCTGCCAGCCACAGAAAAAGAGAGGGAAATAAAAGAAATAAATGAGTACATCTTGGTCATTGTTATATCATGTACTGCTCTAGGTTACAGCTACGTGTATGACAAAGCAAGAATTCAATGTGAATAGTTTTAATTCTACAGTACTTTTTCTGGTGCTATTGACAATATTTCGATTCAGCTCTTAGCACATAGTCATAGATTTAGTCTACCTACTGAAAGAATGTCATCATGTTGAGTGTGGTGTCTCATGATATTAAGATGAGTAGCATATGAGAGTTTGTCCATGTCCTTGCACTACTCTATAGCTTTACAGTTCACAAAATTTACAAAGCTACCTTGAGATTAAATAAATAGTGAACTTAAAAAAATTGCAATTATCAAAACTATAATGTTGAAAACAACTTTCTCAATGACCACATGCCCTTTAACACATATATAATTATGGGGGACCGGTGAAGACTAGGGGCATAGGACAGATGACGAGTTAGGGCCTTTAGGGACAGACGGCTAGGTAAAAGGAAAGAATTAGATCCAAAGAGGGGACTGACAGAGCCAGGTGGGCATACCTGGATACATTTTGTTACATCTCTTACGTTTTCTACCTGTACACTATACCTGTATATTAATGTTTGAAGTATATAGCAATCTTGTGTTTAGCTGCTAAGGCCTGTTGAAATTGTTAATTCCTTCTTAAATCATAAGACAGATGAATCACTGCCGCTTGTAATGGACTACAAGTTACGCCACGTCTTCGAAATCACCAGTTAACCATCAATTGACATTATGATTGTGCCCCAACAAACAACCCCTCCCTCCATTTTTATAGCATTTTATATCAAATATATGTGTGTTTTTTGCTAATAAAAAGCAGAAGTGACTATCCTATGAGTGTGTTAAGGCCCCCACACACATACCGAGTGGGAGCCGACAGAGCAGCTCCGATCAGCTCTGAAGAGCAGCGTGATGACGTCATCATGCTGCTCTCCAGAGATGACAGCATCGTCCGTTAGCTTCAATAGAGATGGCGGTCTCTATTGAAACGGCATCAGCCAGAAAATATCGGACATGTCCGTTCTCTGGCGGGCCGAGCTGTGGGGCGACAGGGATCTGTCACCCTATGTGGGCACCTCTAAGTGGCGGCCAATTTTTCTGTCGACTGACGGCCGCGAGCGCGCACGCCCATCGGTTGGCGGCAAAATCGGCCGCCGCTCGGTGCGTGTATGGCAGGCTTTACTTTCTCACTCATGTATTATATTGATATCTATTGATTAATTTGAAATGATAACATAATACCGAAGGCTTCTTAGAACCCACCACAACAATATATTTTTTGATTGTAAGGATTTTTAGGCAAAGAATCATAGTGCATTGATGTTGTAGATAGTTATGCGTTAAAAGCTAGTATCAACTACCATTGTAAGCTTTTTATCAGAAAGAGACAAAAGAACAAACCATTTTGGATTTTCAAGGGGAAAGAGGTCCTTTACCCATGCAACCCATTGTAAGCTTTTTATCAGAAAGAGACAAAAGAGCAAACCATTTTTGATTTTCAAAGGGAAAGAGGTCCTTTACCCATGCAAATGAGAGACAATATCAATGAGGTCCTTCTGGAGAAGACTGATGCTTTCCAAAGCTAGGAATACACAGGTTGATTTATTTTTCATAGATTTTAGCTCAGCCAAGCGTGCTTAAATCTGTGCAAAAATCAACCCATGTATTCTGTTTTTCAAGCGGCATCAATAGACCTCGATTGGCCAAACAGGGATTCCACATGTTGGAAAACCCTGTTCAATATCCTATACTTTGAATGGCGACCACGGCGCTGCTGCCAAGAATTCTCAACGGCTCAAATATCCAGCCGTGTGTCCCTGGCTTTACGTAGATTCAAAAGCATTTTCAATGTCTGCCTGGGAACTACTCTCTTAGGAAACTGCATCTACATTCTAAAATCTCTTTCCCCCAGAATGTTGTTGTAGTTGTCCAAAACACTGATCCTTTGCCATTAAATTATACAACAAAACTGATAATTAATTTGTAATGTGACAGTGTTAGGGTAGTTTTGGGGTCTTATATGCTTATTTATTTTATCAGCACAGAAGGGAAGTTATTTATGCAATTTAAAATTTGTGTTTTATATGGATATATTTAAGCATCAGAGAAGGACAGGACAATAGGTTACATCCATGTCAATTTACATGTTAGATACATGTCTTTGTATTCACACCTTCCAATTTACATTCACACTAGCCATGCTGCACGTTTGTAGGGTCCACTAACTGCCTTTG
This sequence comes from Ptychadena robeensis, assembly GCA_036250615.1. Classification (NCBI taxonomy): domain Eukaryota; kingdom Metazoa; phylum Chordata; class Amphibia; order Anura; family Ptychadenidae; genus Ptychadena; species Ptychadena robeensis. The sequence continues at coordinate 114,021,845 of CM070032.1, read as the reverse complement.
TAACCGGCAAAAAAACCACGTTTTGCAGAGCGCTATGCTTGCTTCTCCCATACACTGTATTACATAAAATATGTGGATCTCCACAAATCTGATTCGTCTGTAGGAACACTTGAAGGTTCTCTGATATGAACAAACAATAGAATTACTTGTGCATATTTTGTACCTCACTTTGAATTCAGTCAGCCATTTCCAGCCCCATTCTGTTTGAGGACCACAATTTGGAAGTTTCTAGCTGAACTTTATTAACCCTTACAAGGTGCAATGCAAGATGCTCAGCCATCTTGTGACCATTCACTTGACTTTTTCTTCATGGATGGATCCACTTTATGGCAGCTTCTTGTATGCCCTATGTCTGTGAGTTCTAAAAAAAAAAAAGACAATAGAAGACATCCCCCATATGGAGGGGTGCACACAACCTTTTTAGTGAGCTGCTAAGATGAGTACCAAAAGATGGTATTTGGTACTCACCCCATATGTAGTGTGATTTTAATAAGTGCAGTCTCCCTCATTTTTGCATAGTTGATTCTGCTGTAGCTGCACTTCCCTGTTAATCCTCCCCTAACCCTCCGATTAAGCTGTCTCTATCCACTGGTCAACACCTGGCTTCGGGTCAAATCTAGCTCGTACAACAACATTGGAAAACACAGATCTCATACCTCAGTAGTGAAACAAAAAAATTTCTGGGTTATTAACTAACCCCCCAAATGGCAACCATGTGCATTATATATATATATATATATATATATATATATAGATATATATATAGATATATATAGATATATATATAGATATATATATATAGATATATATTATAGATTTATTTTACATTAAAAAAAATCCACCTGCATTGCCATCTTCAGCCATAAGATGCCCCCAATGAACACTTGCTGTTAATGTACAGATCACTTCACCGGCTTATTTCTGACACATTGGGGAAGATGGGGGCGCTAAGCCCTCTGGCTGACAGCGATTCTCAATCTGTGCCATCATAGTTGCTGCCGCCTGGACAAGTTGTTCTTTTCGTGGTAATATTAATAGAGGTACCACAAATTTTTTTTATGTTTTACCATACCATATTTTACCATGCATATCGCATAATCCAACTCAGTATGAAAAGGCCTGCAGGAAGCATGTCATTTGCAACGATGCAATAAAGCACGTTCACCATGCATACATGATGAGAAGAAAAAGCATCATGCTGTATTAATGTAAATGTGGCCTTACTAATATTTACAGAGGACCTTCACCAGGTTACAAACAATCATAAATTCAACAGTTTACATCAATAAACAGCTCTCATTTGAATGTTTAATGTATGCATCACTGACCAATTATTCCAAGCATTTGGCTTTATCTAAGAGCATTCAAGGTTGTTTTGGTTTTATTTTTATTGCAATAATTGTTTTGATCCTGTCACTTCATTAATCTGCATTTATGTCTACTGTATACCTTGCAGAGATGGGCATATATTTAAATGATATTTTTCCCTTGTATAATGAGAATCACACTCCGAACTAATTGACAAGTTGAGTTGCACTTATAACTCTTTCAATTACTCAGCTGATTAGGCACTAAACTCTAATCCCTGCAGCTTTGGAATGGGTTTGTGTGGATCCGTTTTATCACTATGCTAGGAGTTTTGATTGCAAATGAGCCCACTCTGCTAAATACAAAGAGCTCCTTGAAATTCTTCGTTTTATTGCAGGCCAGCATAATGCAGTATTTCTTTATGAATTTACTTTATGATCTCTTTATCACCCCCTTTGCGCACATTTGTTGAGTTTGGAAATTATTCTGTAAAACATTCATTTTTTTTCTTTAGAGACAATAAAGAAGAAAGTTGCAGAAATTATAAAAACAAATCAGTGTACATGAGTTCAGCGCTGTGTAATATAAAACAAGGGTGCATTAATATCTGTACTGGCAGGGAGAAACAATTATGTACTTTAAAAAGAATAAGTTGTATGAAATGGAAAGTACATCGGGCAATTTAAGTCTTCTAAAAAATACTGGTTACCAGTGTTAGTATTAGCTTTTAAGTTACCTGTTCTGTAACATTTAAGAATATATTTAAATGGTCTTTCCAACCATAAGTGATATTATTATGGAGCCTATAAAAAACAAAAATGGGGCTTATGGAGGTGCCGATTATTAGTACCTAATTCCTTTGTTTTAAGGAAGATTAAAACAACACAAAGCTCTTGTCAACGTGTTTTGTGGCCCCTTCTCCTCTTCTTCAGGACAAAAGTATGGTAGGGTCTGTTGATAGGAGAAATATATATATATATATATTTATATACACACATCTATAGATAATTTCACTATTTGGAGCTATGTAGCATACATAACAGATAACATAACATAACATAATTTTTTTCACCAATGTCACCAGTGGAGCCTGTACAGATATAAAACCTGACTTTAATATGTTTTGGATACTCAACAACTTTAGGAGATATTTCCTGGCATTGCAATGGCTTTCGAAGGTGTACAGGCAAAGAGATATGAACAATAAAGCCACCCTAATAGATAAAAGATGTGAAATTGTTTAATTTTCGACAATCTGCCAAAAGCTAAACCCTTCAACTCTTGAATTTGATTGGGTCATCTCCACTAAAGTGAGATAATATACAGACCTGTCAAGCCTCCCGAAATCCAGATTTCAAGAAATCCCGGATATTTCCCGAATTCTTGAAATCGAGCTGATAATGTGTGGGATGGGACATTAGCAGGGAGGGTAACGCCCTCTCCCTGCTAATGTCCCATCCCACACATTATCAGCACAAGCGCGGTGGGACATTAGTAGGGAGAGTAACGATCCTCTCCCTGCTAGATCAGCTAAAAGGCCGGCGGACGCCAGGAGTGACGTCAGTGACGCCCCTTCCGGTACGTGGAACACGGAAGAACCACGATCCATATACCGGAAGTGACATCACTGATGTCACTTCCTGTACGTCCCCCGATTTTTAAATGCCCAAACTTGACAGGTATGAATATATTCTTTAAGATGCTTTCTTAAAAACCATATGAATATGGGGAACACTTCCTAATTTAAAAGAGCTAGTTCACCAGAACTTTAGGACATATTTGATGGAAGTCATGGGGATATTGAGTAATTTTTCTAAAAATAAAAAGCACTGTAGGCCCCCAATATGATAAAACTCTTATGCTAGCCATACACATGCCGATAAGCGGCCGATTTTTAATCTGACTGACGGGCGTGCACGCTCACGCCGTCGGTCAGGTTAAAAATTGGCCGCTAATCGGCATGTGCCCACATGGCCGGCCAGAGAACGGACATGTCCGATCTTCTCTGGCCGATGGGAGCCGATGAAAGCCGATGCCATAAGCTGCAATGAAGCGGCGTCTTCATTGCAGCTTATGGCCGGCACACAAAGGGTGCCAGGCCGATTGAAGGGGCCACATAATGCAACGGGAGGCTAACGTGATGACGTCATCACGTTAGCCTCCCGGAAAGATATCGGGACTAGTCTGCTACACACATCGGTGTGTGTATGGCAGGCTTTAGTCTGTGGTTAGTTTCATATGCTATAGTTATGTGAAGTTGTTTGTACAGCTATTTAATGTGTTCGAGCTTTAATCTCAACTCAATCTCAATCCCGATCTGGTTGCCATTTGTTTCGGTTTTTTCCAGGGTCCCGGACTCTGGAGTGGGAGGGAAGGAACTGGGTGGGCCTCCAGTTCACCCAGGGTACACTACTGGGTTTGACAATGATATTCAGCAAGACAGGAAGGCTGGTTGAAAAAGTTCCAGTGTCAGAGAGGGGGTGGACTAGAAGAGCTGAGGTCAGTGTGTAGCCTGGGTGAGTGGAGCCCATCTCTCTCTGGAGCAAAGTTATTTTTTGTAAAGCCTGGGAGGGCTTGCACGACTGTCTGCTTGACCCCACTGACCCCAATGGATATCTATTTGGAATGCTGCAAGATTTAATTTGAGTTTTCAATGAAATAAACCAGGGTTTTTGTTTATCGTACAGCTGTGATCCCTTTCCCCTGAACTGTAAAATATATATATTAAATTGAACTATAACTGCAACCTGTTGTTACAAGATACCTTGGGAGTTTTCTTGTGAAATATTGCCATTTTTGCAATTTTTCTGAATAAGCATAACTGCAGCATCCCAAATGATCACTAGATGACATATTACTCAAGACTTGGGAATGGAGGGTCATTAAGGTCGATATGTCTTCTTTTCTTAGTCTCTCTGTCTGGCAGAAGAGGAGCTGTCTTTGGAGGAAAGGAGTGATGCAGGACAATAAGTATTTACTTATAACAGATATGTTTTTTTTTACCAGATTACACATAATGGGGTTATATTAGTTCAGCCTATAGCTTTTGAGTGCCTTTTGTGAAAAAGACCTGGCACTCCTGTTTGTGAGGGGGAATTAGATAATGCCACCGTGACAGGTCTAAAAACCGGATGCCTCATGTGGTGTTTGTAGGCCAGATGCAGTAAATGCTCATTAACCTGGCATTTTAAAAGAGCCCTAATGAAGAGGAGGTTGTTAGTGATTAGGAGAAATTGGGACACCCTGAGGAATTGGTAGCACCAACTTTAAAGGCTGAAACAACTTCCAGCCTTGAGCAGCTTTAACTTAACAGATTTCAGCATCATCATGCTGAGGGGATGTTTTTCAGCTGCAGTAACTGGGAGACTAGTCAGGATAAAGTGAAAGATGATTGCAGCAATGTACAGAAACGTCCTGGATGAAAACCTGCTCCAGAGCTCTCTTGAACCGGGATGGCGGTTCATCTTTCTGCAGGACAACAACCCTAAGCCCACAGTAAGGTTATAAAAGCAGTGGCTTCAGAACAACTTTGTAAATGACCTTGAATCTGAACATCTCTGGAGAGATCATAAAATGGATGTGCACCGAAGCTTCCCATCCAACCTGATGAAGCTTGAGAGGTGAAGCAAAGAGAAATGGGCAAAACTTGCCAAGGATAGGTGTGCTGTAATTGCTGCCAAAGGTGCATCAACAAAGTATTGAACAAAGGCTGTTAATACTTATATACAGTAGGTATGGAAAGTATTCGGACTCCCTTACATTTTTCACTCATTAACCAGTAACTGGGAGACTAGTCAGGATAAAGGGAAAGATGATTGCAGCAATGTACAGAGACGTCCTGGATGAAAACCTGCTCCAGAGCTCTCTTGAACTGGGATGGCGGTTCATCTTTCTGCAGGACAACAACCCTAAGCCCACAGTAAGGTTATAAAAGCAGTGGCTTCAGAACAACTTTGTAAATGACCTTGAATCTGAACATCTCTGGAGAGATCATAAAATGGCTGTGCACCGAAGCTTCCCATCCAACCTGATGAAGCTTGAGAGGTGAAGCAAAGAGAAATAGGCAAAACTTGCCAAGGATAGGTGTGCTGTAATTGCTGCCAAAGGTGCATCAACAAAGTATTGAACAAAGGCTGTTAATACTTATATACAGTAGGTATGGAAAGTATCCGGACTCCCTTACATTTTTCACTCATTAATGTACACACAGCACCCCATATTTTTTTTTTTTATATATTTGCCGAACCCTCAAGTAAACATATTTCCAGTGGTCATTATGGGGTGTTCTGAATTCTAAAGAAAAATATAATTTAATCCATTTTAGAATAAAGCTAGCCACACACGTCTCGATAAAGTAACAGATTAGAGGAACATCGGGCGGCGTGCACGCTCACGGCTCCCGATTCTCCTCTCATCTGTCACTTCATCTGAGCCATCCACGGTCCCTTTGAAAAACATCGACCAACAGGTTTCCAACATGTTGGAAAACCTTGGTCAGAATCCATTGCATTGAATAGGGACCCGCTATCCCCATTCAATGCAATGGATGACAGCTGGTGCCGGTGTGAACAACGAAGACAGAGAAGCTAAACACAGGCTGTGTGTTCAGCTACGCTGTCTGTGTGAAGGGGGCGTGGCCAACACGGATCCAGATAACTTGCCAGAGGAGAGAAGAGAGGAGGGGTAACGTATTTGAGGGGTAATGTATTTGATCACCGGTCAATTGCACGGGCATCTACCCATGTGTGGCCAGCTTAAGGCTGCAACATAACAAAATGTGGAAAAAGTGATGTGCTATGAATACTTTCTGGATGCACCGTATGAACAAAAACAGTTTGAGAATGTTTGAGAACAGTGTAGAAAAACACAGAAAAAAAATGAATCTTTATTGTCTCCTGTGAAATAATTTCAGATTCTCAACAAATATTAAAGGGTGCTGTATAGACATTAGAGATGGTCGAAATGTAGTAAATGAAAAGTAAATTTTTTATTTCATTTCATGATTGAAACTCTATTCAATAGCAAATTTTTGATTGCCAATTATATATAATTGATATATTATTTGCAATAAACGTGGGGGAAAAAAAACGCAGAATAAAAAATGCAGATTTTCACAATCAACACTATAAAATATTTTTAAGTTGAAAGTTTGAATATAGTCGAAATTTCAGAGACAATTTTCTGCTTTTTCGACAAAAAGTACAAAAATTAAAATTTTTACTTAAAGATTAGCATTGCAAATTTTTAGGCCACCCCTACTAGATATATTAGATTTTTAGTTTTCTGTTTGTAATTACTTGGTAGTTTGGACATTACATTGGAGGGGAGTGTACAAAGTTTTGTTAAAGGGCCTCATGACTTTCAGGGCTCGTTCACACTAGCTGTGTTGCAGCTGTGGTGTGGCTGCGTGTTTCTGGCACACATTAACCTGCAGCATGCAGTTTTACAGGCGCAGCTTAAGCATCTCCCATACATTTATATAGGAGATGCAAGCACAGTACATGGTAAAATGCGTTTTTTAAATGGTACCGGATGTGGCTCATGTCACCACTACCGCAACCTATTAAACTCCACTGGAAGTGCAGCGCAGCTAGTGTGAAAAGGGTCCTCATTTAAATGTTCATGAAAAATTGGTACATGAAGAGGTAATTGAGAAAAGAGTTTCTGCCAGGTGAAGACTACATAATTAAGGTATACTTGACATTGATGTGAGGGGTTTGTCTGATAGCGCAAATAATGGTTTCCCTAGTATTATCTTTTCTATCTTTTAAAAACTTTTTACAATGCATACTATATCACCAGTTCTTAATAATTCATTAAGTATAGAAAATTTCCATACCTCTGCAGAGCAAAGACCAGGATTTACTGTAATAACTTCATTTTAATTAATTCAACTGATAGTTAGCACTGTGAACAGCCTAACACTTTGAGAAGTTCAGTTTGTTATATATTCCTAATCAGATCTGGAACTTTCCCCACATTACAAAGAACACTTACCAGCACTGGGTGGTTTGTTCCGGAAAGATAGTTCAAGCAAAGGCTATCAACACAGCAAAAGCTTTAGCCATTAATGAGGAATACCGTATACTTTCAGACAGTATCTGTCAAATCTATTCGTTTGTAATAAGTGTGGTGATGTCTGACGGACTCTGGGACAATGATGATGGAGTTCTGAGCCTATGGCCAGATTTGTGGTCTAATTAAAGTGTGATCTTTGAATAAAGGTGGGCATGAGCAAGTTATGTCTAATGTGAGTAATATTACATTGGGTGCCTGTAGTTCAGAACACCAGGATGAAATAGTGATCCGCAAACACAATTATTATTCATTATGTTTAGTTCAAATTTTTATTGAATTTTAAATTTAAAAAAGTTGAGCAGACCACACAAATATTTATGGAAAAACCTTCTAGAATCAATTGCACCTTAATATTCTACCACCCATCTGCATAATGGTGTAGAGTAGTGGTTCTCAACCTGTGGGTCAGGACCCGCTTGGAGGTTGAAAGACCATTTTACAGAGGTAGTCATGTTTACTGAAAGAGCTACTGCTAACAAGCAGGGTGGGAAGTTGGAGGGAGAGAAATGCCCCCTCCTGCCTAACTGAGGAGGGGTGGGGCATTACTTTTCTTTTTAACTTCGTACCCCACACATTATTTGCTCAAATGGGGTGGGAAAATATAAGAGAGAGGACATTACACTTACCTGATTACCAAAAGTGATCCCAGGCTGCAATTCTGCCGATCACTTCAGGATTCACCTGAGAGACAGGGGGGGGGGGGGCTTCATTGACATCCATGTAAAGGAGGCACCACCAGGGGGTTTAAGGCAATAATTGTGTAATAATGTTTTCACAAAGGCAAAGTAGTATTTATTATGATACAAACCGTCAAGGATTTATACATTCAGACATGTATTAACATAGTTTGGACATAACAGCAAGGGTTTGTTGCCAATAGATATTTCATGTGCTGTTATTCTATGCGTTTTGCGACAGGTCACTGTTTCATCAAGAAAGAGGTATGAAACGTATGGATGTAGCTAAAGAAACAATACAATTCGGCAAGGGGAGTATGTCATGGTTATGAAATGTCAATATTATTTAGTTGTAAACAATGGTTTCAACCTTGCGTGAAGAACATATATCTACCTTATGCCTGGCATACACATGCGCCGTCGGTCAGCGGAAAAATCGGACGCTTATCGGCATGTGCCCACATGGGGTGACAGATCCCTGTCGCCCCACAGCGCGGCCGGCCAGAGAATGGACATGTCCGATAATCTCTGGCCAATGGAATCTCTTCATTGAAGCTAATGGCCGGCACACAAAGGGCCGACTGAAGGGGCCCCATAATGCACCAGGGTGCAAACGTGATGACGTCATCACGTTTGCATTCCGGTGCATATCGGAGCTGGTCTGTCTGCACCCGTCGGGGTGTGTATGGCAGGCATTAGCTCACTCACCATGTAGCAGGCAATGGCGCTACCAACCAGGTCACAAAAACAGTTTAATAGAAAGAGAGACCAGACAAGTCATCAGTCTATCCTACCATTAGGTTTTCCTTCACCAAGGGTGAAGGCAAGGGGACTTTCTATAGGCAACCCTATGATTATTACATTACCCAAAGTGGGGATTTAAATAATAAAACTAGCTAAGTGAAGTGAAACAAGAATAATAAGTTAGATCAAAAAGAGCATAAAGTAATATAAGAGTTCAGATGCATAGTCCATAGTTAAAACCAATTATCCAATTCATCTGTAAAGTCTAAATTACGTCCCATCAACCTCGACGCGTTTCAACGAAAGTTTTTCATCAGGAGGTGTGTTAATTCAGATATAACATGTGCTACACTTTGGGTCCGCCATGCCGGGAGATGCACGGGGAGAATGGGAGGCTACTGTGTTGCAACATATTTCTTAAAAATAGTTTGAACAGAGATGTATAGAGGTGTAAAGTCAGATGAGGCAGTAGTCAGCCAGGTATCTCCCCCTTGCCGCTGTCCCCCAGTGCATAGCAGGCGATGGCGCTACCAACCAGGAATGGGGAATTAACTGAACAAGATCCCAGTTCAGTGTTGTGTGTAATAGAACACCAAAAATTATCTGAGTATGGGGAGTAGAGATGGTCGAATTTTTCGACTTGCTACATTTGTGAGCTGATTGCAAAGCCCCTGAACATGCCATCATCACCAAAATTGCTGGAGATGTACAGAAGGGTTATGGGAACATTTAAAAACACTTTTTGTTGGGGGGGCGTGGCTTGGCGCCGAAGCGGATGGCTGCCTAGGAGGAGAGCTCTGTGTCAAGG
>CM070032.1:113985342-113998759 GCA_036250615.1 Ptychadena robeensis | reverse complement strand
AGAAGAATTTTCATATATGTATCTCTACATCTACATACTCATAGCCAACTTACTGTATGGGAGACACTTGCAATGCGTCCACAAAAATGCACATTCGTGGTAACGTCCTGTGGCATATTACCATACGTGGGGTAGGTAAAAGGTACAACAGAATTCCTATGGAAACCTGTGCACCTTGCATTAAAGCTAGTCCTGCTGCATTGCAACACAAACGTAGTGTTACATGGCCCTCACACTGCTGTTTGGTCACCATGATGCAGTTCAGTTTCAAGGCGTTGAACAGTCCTTTTTTTTTTTTAGATCCTCCGAGATTTTTGCCATAAAGCGCCACACTATACTTCCAGTGACCACTATGAGTTTAAAACTCTAATTTAACACACCACCCCCATACAGAAAATCAATTCTTGGGCACAATTATTCATTTAGGGATGTTTTACCTTTTGTTGCCTGAGGTTTAGACATTAATGGCTGTGTGTTGAGTTAAGAGGACATTACATTTACAATGTTTTACAAGCTGTACACTGACTACTTTACATTGTATTAAAGTTCCATATCTTCAGCACTGTTCCAGAACAAGATATTATAAACTCTTTGCCACAAGATCAGGGTTGTACTCACTTTTTTAAGATACTAATGTTACTTTTATGCCAGCATGTCAGCTTATTAATACTTAGAAAAAGATGATTATGTATACAAAAGTATCATGGATACAAAAAGGTCATTCACCAGGCTACAGTCAGCTGGCGTGCCCCACCCTCATGTTAGTCACTGGAAAGATCAGCTGCTTTAGCTTTCCGCTGGCAAAAATCAGGCCCATCTATTTATACCACAGCTCTCGTACGCACTATTTTATAATAAGAATAAAATGTGCAATGTTAAAATTTTGTGCCCTTACTAGCTAAACTAGATATCAATAACTATAGAATAACTAGACACAGAACAATCCACAACATATCATAAATGTCTTCCTTTAACTCCATTGCCTTTTTGCATCTAACACGCTTTTCTAAAAACCATTGTACATTGTAATTTGCCGTGATTCCCCACCCTGCCCCCTTCACATTATTTAAGGGATTAATATGAAGGTCAATGGATCTAAAGTAATCAGACATGTAGGTGAATTTTAGTTGATTGTACATTGAATCGAAAATCAAATTCCAAATAATTGGCCTGTGTATGGCTAGCTCAAGTGTAGTTGGGGGTGAGTTTACGAACAATGATAACTCAGGCTCAACCCCCTAAGGAGGTAGCCACTTTTAAAAACACCACTAAATACAGACAACTTACCTCACACTGCCTTTTAATTAACAAACAACATTTGCATATTAGTGGCTCCTTCCCACACTCGATGGAGAAGAACACTGAAATATTTTACGAAATTATGATATTTTGAGAGCATTTTCATACCTGCATGCCTGGAAAATAGAGAAATTACACCCCCTGCTCGTACTGCGCCGTTATGGAAGATGTGAACATGCTGTTATGCCTAGTGTTCCCCAACCTCCCTCCTCCCCTATACACATTATTGGAATCATCATTCATGCCGGCAATTTGGGCTGGGAAACTTCTAAACGTGGAGATCTATAGCTCCACAAACTCCCCCCCACCCAAATCGATCCCAGCATTGCCTTTTCAGCATCATTGGTGATGGTGAAGAGGCGGTGCCGGAATCCATCAGTAGGTGTTCATCACCAATTTAAAATTGCTGTGGGGTTGCCAAGCATATGCAAGTATGCCCAATCACAGTTCGGTCAGAGTTTGTTTGGTTCGTTTCAACTGCTAGGGAGGTTAAAGGACAGGGATTGATTTAAAGTACACCTATCCTTCACCCCACCCTCCCTTTCCACACACATCTGCCAGCTTTTATTGTGTGGCATGTTGACATTAAACTGGACACCCATCACATGCTTTAGACTTTTATCAAAGCTCTAATAAAAGAAGACGAACATGTGTATGGGCTCCAATGGAACTTTTAATCAATTGAGAGTTTTTAATCCATTAAGGACAGGGCATGCTGCACTGCTGGAATGCCAACATGCTGTATGGTTGAGGTTGGCAAATCTCCTTAGCATAGATTCATGAATGGAAAATGAAGTGTAAGAGAAGGAAATGATGAGTACATTTATTACTAAACATTAACCTCCCTGGTGTTCTCCCCACCGGATAGCAGCAGAGTACAATGTACGCTGCTTGAAATTCCTGCCCTTCCCCTAGGCTGGGAGAGTGACGCCCCTCCATTAACAAAAAGTGATTGCTGCTCCTTTCCAGGGGAATATCTGGTTCTCCTGATCCCCGCGTTTGGGATGATCCCAAACAGCGGACAAACTGGGTTTGTCTCAAATGCTAGGGAGGTTAAACAGCATGCATCCAGGTAGCCTTAGTAGTAATACACAGTACAATCTTGTTTTCAGATCATCAGAGAAAGGTCTATGAATACAGGACTACTACATTAGTTAATGAGCCTATAATGAAGCACAGTTTGAATCTTCTGTCACTTGTTACAGCCAGGTCATCAAAGATACTGGAAAGGTGATTGATCTGTCAGTATACAGACGTGTGTGATGGCAGTGGTTCAGCAAATTGAACTGCCATTACTCTCAGGATGAGTATTCATATACTTCTATAAAGGGATTGCAACCAGGCCTCCAATATAGATTTCAGCTGTAGCATTATAAGCGGCACACGCCCATACCAGTTTACAAGTCTCCTATAAAACATAAACATCAAAAAATCATGCCTCAGTAGAAAAGGCAGTCCCTTCAACATTAATCTTTTATGTATGTGAACAAGGTGAACGTAAAGGTGGCCGATATACAGACGGATTAAAGAAAAAAGTGGACCATTTACCACTTTTGCCTAAAAATGATGGAAATTGAAAATGAAATTGATTAGTGATCGGGCATAATAATTTTGAGTTTATTAGTCCGAAAGGGTTTCTAGTTATTTCAATGGATTTGTATCTAATGGTACTATGGAGTATGTGCACAGGCCTTGTGAAAGGAATCAACCAATTTTCAAAATCGATCACACTGTGTAGTGGTACCAATGATCCATTTATAGACTGACAGATGACATTTAGGCTATGTTCCCACATAGGCGATTAATTGCCTCACAATTTTAATCATGTGCGCAAATCAGCGTTGATCGCGTCCATTCAGTTAAATGGGCTGGTCTCCACTCAACTGATGGCCGTGATCACAGGGGGCCGCAAACCACGGTTGATGTCCATTGCTTTGCATGGAGACGCATCAGCTGAGCTGGCTCCTTCGATATCAGGCAGCAGATCGATGATGTCATTGTGCTGCTGCAGGGAACCTCGAACGGCTCCTATATCAAGCCGTGTGTTCCCAGCTTAACTCTCCAGCATTCACCAACTAACAAAACTAATGATGTGAGCAGTCCATTTCCAAACATCTGTATCTTCAACAAGTGGTGTACAGCATTTCCTTGTCCATTTTGGGGGGGTTAAGAATGAGGGTCTATACCCCCCTGGAATAGCTTTGCACCCCCAGTTTGGGAACCACTGCTTTAATGGATGTACCTTACAAAGTGTCAAATAATCATGCATCAATAGTATATACCACAAGCTTTCCTTGATTGTAGACCATCCATGTTTACCAGGTTTATATTGGTTTTGTATACTTGACAGAACACAGCAAGTACTGCAACATCCAGGTTCCTCCTACACAAATGGCAGCCTTAGTAGGAACTACTCCTAGCATGCTGTCGCTGTACAGATGTTGGAGAATACTACTCTGGGGTGAATAGGACACAAGACTTCTTTACAGAATTCAGCAGCCATGAATATATTTCTGGAGGCACTCTTCTATAGACACAGCCAAGTGTCAACTTGTTGCCTTGCGTTGATCATGAGCTATTTTTGTTATGATAACTCATTAACTTTAATACTGTATGACATAAAGATCTGAAAGTGTCAAGCTCCATATTCACAGTCAAGTTCAACAGTGATTCAAAGTGTTATAGTCATGGGGTCAGGCTATGAGCCAAATTATTAAATCGGAGATGCTGCTCTTCTTAAGGTAGCCATACACAGGTTGATATTTAACTCTAGTTTTGCCCGAACGATCACAGCGTGTATGTAACAAAATCGACCAAAAAATTGGATCGAATATTGATCCGACATGCCGTTTTTTTGAAGTACGTTGCTGTAGAAATTACTGTGTGATTGAGCCATAGCTTCCTATGCAGCAGCCTTTCCGATCAATGGATTTTAAAGTGGACCTACCACCTGTTAGGTCACTTTGCAGTATGGACTTCAGCTCAGGGGTTACTGGGAATTCTCTCCCATAAGCCCCTGTGTCTCGGTCGCTAACATCACATCAGTGAGACTTTGGGGATAGAGAAGCCTCTCTTCACACAGCTAGATGGATCCAGCCAAGTGCCCCCCCTTCTCCCTCACACGGAGCTCTTCTGCAGAAGAGTCTCTGTAGGAGTGGGGAAAGGGGGGGGCGGGTTGGTGTCAGCTGTAGAGATGGTTGAATATTTTGACTTGCTAACTTTGTGAGCTGATTGCAAAGCCCCTGAACATGGTATCATCACGAACATTGCTGGAGATGTAGAGCTGGGTTGAAGGAAGATTTGAAGAAAAAAAAAAAAAAAAAAAAGTTTTGCTCTAGCACATGGAGTTTTTGCATAAATTAGGTTTAAAGTCGAAATTCCGCTTTTCAAAATTTTTACTTGACTTTGAACTTAATTTGTGAAAAAAACTATTTGTGTTAATAGACATACTTTCTTTTTAGTAGTATATCCCCAACCCTTCTCTACATCTTCAGCAAGTTTGGTGATGATACCATGCTCAGGGGCTTTGTCGAAACCGTTGAAATGGTAGAATTTTTGAAAAAAAATTCGACCATCTCTAGTCAGCTGCCCGGAGAAGAATTGATCCGGAAGTGGCTTTTCTTGCCCTTAATCAACATGCTGCCACCATCAGTGAAAACATGAAGGAACGTACGTTTAATTTGTTTTTGTGTAGCAGTTTTCCAGGATCTGAACTGCTGACAGGTAAGTAATGTGCCTATTTCATGTATGTGTGGTTTTTTTTTTGTTTAAAACCACTTTAAGTAATCTGTCTTTTTGGTGATCAGCTCCTGTCAAAATCAACCCCAAATTGGATTCCCATCATGGTGTGCCATCGATTGTAAAATGATGAATCACCGATTCCTTGATTGCTGAGAATGATCGGATCATGAATCAATCGATGGCAAATTAACCTGTGTATGGCTACCCAAAGGCCTGGGTCCATCGATGTTTGGGTATACAAATCCTAGTAGTAGTAAGCAAACAAATCAGTGGGATACAAAAAACAGTATAGCAGGTTAGAAGGAACACAACAAATGCACCTGTCAACGACTTCTGAGTGGCGTCAATTCGTCAAAAGCATTTTAATGGGTTGCTATTAACACAAGCCCAAAGCTGCCCCCTCCCCCAGTGAGTTATAAAATTATGATCAAACATCAGATTTGTTGTGACTTTGATCACGGTTTTACTTAGATGTAACAACCACAAATTGTCTTCTCATGGGACTGAATCATCGCAGTAAAAGACAGATCCTGGGCAATCTCCAGGGTATTCATAAAACCAAGAACCTCATCTGAAAACCCAGTGCCATGACAGCCAGACAATGAACATTTCCTAAACCTTTCCTTACTGACAGGTTTAGAGAAAGATATCTCCAGCATCCTGATACTCCCGTCACCTGATCTGCTGAGCTGGAACACAAGCTTCTCAGGAGGGAAGGAGTTAAGACAACACCAATTACCAGATCCCTGGACAGTAAGAAATGCAAAGTCATCATGTGCTGCATGTAATAAACTAAGAGCCCCATACACCTTTTAGATCTCTGTCAGATTTCCTTTAGATCTCCTTTTGTTTTACCAAAACCATGTAATATGAGGGACTTTCTAAACCATGAAGTCTACCTGTGTTCAATCGCAGAGGACCCAGCACTACATAGTTGTTGGTAGATCTAGAGGATATCTGACAGAGAGATCTAAAGGTGTATGGCCAGCTTAATATAGCGAGGGTAAAGTCAGGCCTGAGCTCTTCAAATATTAACAGGTAAGTGGGGGAAGAGTATTGGTGAGGTAAGGCAGGCCAGTGCCTGTTATGTATATCAGAGACTTTATACATGTCTCAATATAGACTACTACTCCTGTATTATGACATCACTCCCCCAGAATAACGTCACTACAACTTCTATCTCCAGCCTTCCCCCTCACACAACTCAGCCCAGCATGAGGACCCCGCACATCACGTGACACACAGCCAAGAAAGAGGCTCTCTCACGTGGGACCACCCCGCCGCCCCCCACAACATGCTCCTCTACACCTCTGAGGCTTCCATACTATAGCGCGCTCCACTCTCCTTACCATAGACTCGACGTGTCGCACCATTTTGCCGGTTACTTGGGCTGGGGCAGCAAGTGAAAGAAGTGGCAGCGTCCGGCCTCGGCGACAGAAAGTAGTGAGGGTGGGCGGGTTCTCTGCGAAGGGGCGCAGCCACCGGTAGAAGACTAAGGCGAGGCGAGAGCTGAATGGGCCGCTGACCACAATGGCCTCGCCAGGGATGCGGAAAAGGGCGGGGTTGTATGGCGGTGTGTGGACGGGGCGGGGCTATGGGTGCCCTCGGGTGGGGGGGAATTACGGGAAATCCCTCCATTTCGTGGAAGGTGCGGCGGGAAAGATGCCAAGTTCCGAATAACGGCGTGCCATAGTAGACGGGCGCGGCCTGAGCCTGCGTGACCTGAAGGCATAGATTGTGTAATCGTTGTTCCCGCAGTGCGCGGTATTGCCGAGTCATGGAACAGTCTATGGCTGCCATTCTCCTCGTAATATACAGATATGCAGATGTGTGTGAGGGCTATGAAGGCGGATACACCGCGTAATGTGATAATGGAGGGAGCCTCGGGTCATTATCAGGTGAACTGGAATAGCCATGAACTGTGAGGTGCTGAGGGCTTTCTCCTGTCACCCCATGACATATGAAGTCATATTATTATTATTACTATGTACTGACAGAAATACAAAAAGTAATAAGAAATGGGTTTTCATGACACTACAAGAAACTACCTGAGCACATTGATAATAAAAAGTTTTTTTTTAAGTGAAAGACCTACCCACTATAAAATAGTAGCCATGTACATTTGCAAAACATGAAAAAATACAAGCAGTACATATACTAATCATTAACCGCTTGTATTTTTTCTTGTTGTATATGTACAGGCGATCCCTTTTCCCTTCCCTGATGAAGCCCCATATGGTGGGGTAAAACGCGTTGGGGTGACACTGCGTCACCAGGGACAGCCAATATCAAATCGCCGTAACTACTGCGACAATATTTATGTTGTGATTAAATCTCATTCATATATTTGTGTAAATTCTATACTATATATATATTTTTTTAATCAATATAACAAATAAAATTTTGATTTTTTTATGAAGAAAAACCTTGAATTATTATGTGTCAGTAAAGCCCCTTGTCAGCCCTCTATTTTAGAAGGTTGCCATCCCACTCACTCTCATTTTTTACAGAATTCTGTAGTGTAGACGCAGCCTTAAGCCCCCCATACACCTTAAGATCGATCAATACAATTTTTATTAGATCTACCAACAACTGTGTAGTGCCGGGTCCTCCCTGATAGAATACATAGTGATTGGAAGGATTAGAAAGGTCCTCTTATTACATGGTTTTGGTAGAACAAAAGTTGATTGTATAGAAATTGTATGGTAAGATTGGAAGGCTGTGTCTACAGTAAGTATTTGAAAACACGGTAAATTTTTGAAAATGCCAAGCTGGGTGTTCTGCCTCACCGAAAATGCGCCACAACACGCCGAAAACACTGTGCTGATTCAGAGCTAATGCAACAATGGCAGCTAACAGTGCCTATTACCAGGAAAAAACCTATCTTGCTGTGTGCTCCACTTGCAACGTCCATACACGTGCTAGACCTGCATAAATGGGTATTTTTGGGTAACCGTGCCATAGTACGTCATTGAAAAGGCAAGGGCTAGTGTAAAAGGTACACAGGTTTGCAATGGAGTGCAAAACAAGCGTCTCACATCCAATAAATAACAGATAGAGTGCTGATAACGTGGCGTTACCACTTCTTTTGTCGGTTTGTGGCTTCCATACAAGTGTATGAAGATGCTTGTGCTATACCTGCAATAATGCGTTCAAGGCATTTTCGGTAAAGTGCGCCATTGCACGTCACCAGAAGTGCAAGCGCAGGGCTAATGTGAAAAGTTTTGTTTAACCCTAGCCGCACTGCGCTGCACTAGCTGGGAGGCTAGTTTGAATGCCCCCTCACACTAGTCTCGCGTTTGCGTTTCCAGTAACACACTCCATTTTTGCCCTGCAGCATGAATTTTTGAAGGAACAGCACTTACGGAGGGTTTCCACACCCGTCTGGACCCCCTCCACTAAGCGTATTGCTTGGCGGGAGGTCCCGACAGAGCACATTCACTTACCTGTTCTGACAGCGCTGAGCCGTTCCGCCGATGCGGGGCTGAACGTAGTGGAGTACGTTGAGCCTCTGCATTGGTGGATGTCTGAATATGGCATCCGCCGAGCAGGTAAAGTCTCTGTGCTACGTTGGGATCCCTGCCAAGATGCTGATGCAGAGGGCACAGCTGGAGAAGGTAAGCTACTCCGAGTGTAGCTAGGGAGGATAATGTGCATCAAGCCCTGTTCATACTTATCCATTCTAGTACATTATGTTCATGCACTTCATACTAACTCAAGCAATGCCTAATCTTTGTATAGAAGATAAATAGCTAAAACATCAAACATGTTTATAATGATGCCTGACCATTTTATTTAGTCATAGTGATATTTACTAGTAATAGAGGCACTGCTAACTCAGGGACTGCCGTATTTTTTGGGAGGCATAGAGCCAGAGGAAAGATCTGTCCTCGGGTTGACATTTCCTATGCACTGTGGAATGATCCGTACTGTATGTGAGCACAGCGTGAGTCCAGCTCTCACGCATGCTAGAGCTAGATAGGAGAGCTGCCAGCTTTTTCATTTGGCTCTGCTACTATATAGTTTATAGTGCAAAAATATGGTAACTTATGGAGACTATGTAATGACACAGGAAACAACCAGACAATGGAGGAGGCTGTTGGTTGTGTAAAACAGCGGCAAACAGTACGGATTGGGATTGAACGCTTTAGCACAGTACCTTAACCTGAGGAAGGCCACAACGGTGTCACCAGTCCCCACGGCTGGTAAATACCGGATGGGGGGCTCTCCAAACAGGAGAGCCATGTACTATTCTGCTCACCGGCTGTATGCACGCCGGTGCTGAATTCCGTACTGTCCCGGCAGGGGAGGGGGCACAGGGCGAACCTGTCTTACATCCTCTATCCCCGGACTGAGACCCGCCTCTTCCTGGTAGCCTTGTCATCTCCTCTGGAGGTCCTGTTGCATTCTGGGGCGTGGTCTTAAAGGGACCTTCACCCTCCGCACACTACTGCTCTCCACTACAGCTGGCAGCTTACCCTGGAACATTAACTAATTCACTTTGGCCGCAGGGTGAGTCTCTGGCTGTTACAGCAGCATAAAGTACGGTTATTATTAGCCAAGCTGATCTGCGTATACTAAAAAACGTTCCTGTCTACCAATTGTTGTCAAACGGTTCCTTTCTCTATGGAGACTACAAGCTGTCATGCAGCATTGCACATGTATGTTTTGCATTGTATTCAGCAATTTCAAACAAAGTGCACTAATGCTAGGCATACATATACCGACCTTAGCCGATATCTTCCTCCGATATCTTTCCAGGAGGCTAACATGATGACGTCATCACGTTAGCCTCCCGTTGCATTCTGGGGCCCCTTCAATCGGCCGGGCACCCTTTGTGTGCCGGCCATAAGCTGCGATGAAGACGCCGCTTCATTGCAGCTTATGGCATCGGCTTTCATCGGCTCCTATCGGCCAGAGAAGATCGGACATGTCCGTTCTCTGGCCGGCCGAGCTGTGGGGTGACAGGGATCTGTCGCCCCATGTGGGGACATGCCGATTAGCGGCCGATTTTTAACCTCACCGACGGCGAGAGCGCGCACGCCCGTCGGTCAGATTAAAAATTGGCCGCTTATCGGCATGTGTATGCCTAGCATTACCCTCTTCCCCTTAAATCAGCCTTACAGTCTGCCCATCTGCGGACTTGTAATAATGATGGTTGGGAAACCCCAATCAGTTGGGATCCAGCAATGTTTACAGTCCATAGACTTCTATAGGAGCCGTTCTATACTACATTACAAAAAGATTTTTCACAAGTCTGTTTAATAGGATTGCATATATATCTTCAGCAAGTAGGATGACCCTTTTTTCTGTAATTGTACAAAAATGTATAATCTTTGTCATTTATGGTCCTTTACTGGTAAAAAAAAAAAAAAAGTGACGGCAAAATGCACATTTAATATTCTACTGGCATGTTTTATCTTCATTAGCGATGATGCACGGTAAACAAACTTGTCACTGACCATTTCACTCCCCTCACCTATTTATCCCTATGAATCTGAGCAATTGTTTTTATTTATTCTTTGTGCCTACTTGTGTAGTGCTCAATGGTATCCTGTGCTATACAGTAAGGCTTTGTTTCCATTGCGTTGGGATGCGTACACGCTTAGCGGGGGGTCCCAACGTAACAGATAGACTTACCTGCTCGGCGGACGGGTCTGTTTTCATTGCGTTGAGCCGATCCGCCAGTGTCAGGCTGAACGTAGTCGAGTACGTTCAGCCTTTACACCGGTGGATATGTAAACAGACCGTCCGCCGGCAGGCTGAGTCTGTGGGATACGTCGGGACCCCTGCTAAGCGTATACGCTTAGAGTAGGGGTCCCGACGTACAATGGAAACAAAGCCCTAAAGGAGCAGCAACTGATCATATAACCTCTGCTATATTTGTCAGCTTGTTGTTGTCCTCTCTCTGTGAATATGAGTGGTGCTCTGTAGGGAATAGTCTATTTTGCCTATATATGTCGCTATAAACATCATCATTAAGTGAAGCTATTGTTGTGCCTGGATACAAGGAGTTTCTTTTAACCCTTTCACTGCCAGTGCCATGTTATGCACATGAAGGAAAATAAAGGGTTAAACATGGTCAGAGGTACAGTTGTAGTTGTGAGCTTATATCAAGTATGCGATCCACACTGGAATGACACCATTGCACTCCCAGAGAATGGTTGACACAAAACTTTCCATTCATTTTTCACAAATGGCTGAAATGACTTGATTCGAGTATTCCACTGCCTTCCTTATAGCATAGAGAATTGATGTTATTTCCAATAGGTGCTAGATGGTTGTCATGTTTGCATTTTGTTTAAGTGATGGGAACAAGCCAATAACACATGAAATGATATTTCTGATACACATACTTTTGGGTTAGTGACTCAAAGTGTTGTGGTAGCTGGCTCACAGTGACTCAGCAAGTATATTGGTAAAGACATATGTATCCACATATCTTTGCATATGTTTTTCTTGTGATAAAGTACTATTGTCAGCCTCCAATAGTACAACAGGATAAATATAATTAATCTCTTAGAACTCCAAGAGCTGTTTTAAGTGATTTCAATACATACATTATATAACATGAATTAAACTATAAGGTTGCAAATACATTCTTTTGTTTTAGTTAAAGTGTTTA
Source organism: Ptychadena robeensis (assembly GCA_036250615.1). Classification (NCBI taxonomy): domain Eukaryota; kingdom Metazoa; phylum Chordata; class Amphibia; order Anura; family Ptychadenidae; genus Ptychadena; species Ptychadena robeensis. Next base: position 113,987,094 of record CM070032.1, on the reverse strand, counting down.
TTGTCAAATTGGATGCCAAATGCAGCTTCACTTTTCTCTGCAGATAACAAATGACATGTGATTTTTCTAGTGTTTACATGTTAGGAAAACAACACAACGAACAAACCATTAGAAACTAGCCTAGTCCATGAATCATCAGTGAATGTCAATGCATGCATGGATAACTTAAGTGCACATAGTTCTTCTTGGTAATTGGGTGGTAGGGTGGTAAGGTAGCGTGCACATTACTTTTTTAGTGAGCTCCTCAGATGAGTACCAGGGGATGGTGTTTGGTACACACCCCATATGTAGGGTGGTTTTCCTCACTGTTCTCTGCGTCAGCCTCCTGCATGATTCTGCTGTGGATGGACCTCCCTGTTCCTGTATGAGCCTCTGATTAGCTGTCTCCATCCACAGGTCACCAGCTGGCTTTGGGTCAAATGTATCTCTCACAGTACAACACGTTTGAACACCCAGATCTCATACCTCAGTAGTACAACCCTATAACTTTCTGACTTAGTAACTAACCCCTGAGACTACCAGCAGTCCAAATGTCAACCTTTCATAGGCATATTCCAACTGTTATATAGTGCTTTTCTCTTGTCAGATGTTAACCCCCAGATCCACAACACCCTTAGAAGTCAAATCTTTTTTTTTTTTTTGGATTATTAATTTACGTTTCCAGTTTCACACCCCTAACTGCAACCATTCATAGTTATTTATATTTCCCTGCAGTTATCCAAGTGACATAAATTGTATGCATGTAATATTTAGCTGTGGCCGCCCAGACACGAAATGCCTCCACGTTGTTAGTACGCATATGAGCTTTGTAACAATACTGCATAGCTAGTTTTTGGCCCCTTATGAGTACCAGAGAACAACTTATATGCACCGCTGTATATATATATATATACCGTATTTTCCGGCGTATAAGACGACTGGGTGTATTAGACCAGTGTTTCTCAACACGTGGTTCGCGTACCCCAGGGGTTACGCGAGACCACAGCCGGGGGTATGCGCAGGCACCAGGCAAAGTTTGCCACCTGCGCCAGTTATGGGCGCGTAATGCCTGCTCTCCATCCAGGGGGGCGGGCTCTAGGGCGCCCAAGCCCAGACCCCGCCCAGGACTCCATACTTGGTGCGGTGGGCGGGCTTAGGGCACCTCTCCCGACCTCGCCCCCGTCAGTTATGACGGGGGGGGGGGGAGGGTTTGAATGTCTCCCCAGAGGGGCGTGAACCCTAGGGGAAAGTGACGCCCCCTCTAAGCTAGCCGCAAGACGTGATTCCTGTGGCGAAGCGGAGGTCTGGCCACTGACACCAGTCGAGGCTGGGAGGAAGCACGCCCGCCTGCCTAGACTGGCAGCTATATATAGGGCGAATGACCCCCCTCCCAGATCACCTTCCATTCATCTGTGCTATACATGCGGACGCGCTCTGCAGCTTTTTACAGCTACCAGCCATCCTTAAGGTAACTTTACCTCGTGGCACCAATGTCTAGCTCTATACCCAGGAGCTCAAACCAGGGACCTTACTGACCTCATTCACGCTTGTTTGTACCCAGTCAGCCTGCTGCACAGTCTATTTGGAAGTTCAACTTCACCTACAATATCAGTGAGTTATGTATACCAGGGCTGCATGATGTTCGTCCAGTCACACATTTCACTCACACACCCCCCTCACAGTCACCACTTGTCACAGTGGAGTTATATATAAGTTGTGCTTTTGCTGTGTCCATTATCACATTTGAGTCCCACATAACACTACTTAACACCA
>CM070032.1:113947106-113958614 GCA_036250615.1 Ptychadena robeensis | reverse complement strand
AAAAAAAGGGGAAGCAAGGGAATGGAGGAAAGGGTAAAGTAGGAGAATGGGCAAACCAAAAAAGGGGCAATGAAGAAAAAGAGGAAAGAGAGGGGGTATGCAGGAAAGAAAGATGTAAAGCCAGGATAGATGGAAAAATAGAGACCAATGGTCAATAGTCACATCCACAAACATTAATATGCACATATTCCCGGCAGACCAATCCCTCAGGCTCCCGCCATAAAAACCCCTGGTCGACTCTTTGTGATCCAGGATAGGGACATAGTAGTTAAATGATTATATAAAGTGGGATTATAGTGGGTAAGGGTAAATGTCTCTAAGGATCAAATTACAGGGTATTCCTATGGAAAATCCAAGTTGCTGCGAGGAGCCTGTGAAAAAATTAGGCAATAGATTCTAGGTAGTAGTCTTACCTGGTTCGCTGTTTGCAAACTCAAACCGGAAGTGCGCACATGCGCTCTCCCGATATTCGCGGTCAGGTGAACAATTGTAACATACCCACCCTTCTCTGTCCAATTGACAGATGAAGGTTGGGATTGATGTTTAGGGGAGATGGCCCGTCCCTTTTCACGGGGGATCCCCGCGAGTAACACCAACCCGACCTATTAGGGGGTACCACGCTGGATAGGGGGAGGCACCCGTGTATCCTGTTGTCACTAGGAGCACAGACACAGGGGTGCAGGAGGGAGAGGGATGGACAGGTGGAAAAGTACTCCAAGGTAGTCTGGGTATAATATGCATATAATGCAAGAAATAAAGGAGACATAAAACAAAAAAACAAGAAAAATAAAATCTAGAAATTGCAAGGGTAGTATGAGAGACAAAATGGGTATGAGAATAAAAAGGTTGGTTTCCCATCTTCAGTGTAGAGTTTTAGAGAACCGGAGAGATCAAATTTTGTACCTATTGGTTGCAAAAATAGACAAAGGATGGAAGAAGATTCCATAAAACGAAAAAATAAAAAATAGGAATATATATGACAGTGGTGGACTATGTGGGTTCAAAGTATTTTGAACAAACATATTGTGGTACTGATGATCGGTGAAAGAAGGGGGATATGTGGGTGTATGAGGACGTGTATATGGTGTGTGTCAAGGAGAATGGATTGTGATTAGTGGGGAGTGTGTTGGAAAGGTGATGGGATGTGAGAATGTGAAAAAATGTATGTAGTGTATGTGGAATAAGTGTATGAAAAAGTTTGTGTGAAGGAGAAGTGGATGGAGTGAGGTAGTGGGGTGTGAGGAGAAGGGAAAGAGAAGGGGCAAAGGAAAGGGGAAGGGGCTTAGTGATGGTATATGTGATGTGTGAAGGGAGATAACAGGACAAAGGTGAGGGGGTGAGGGTAAAAGGTAGTTAGAAATTGGGTAATGTGTCAACAGCGATCTGTTTCCAACATGATAACAGACTATGGACATGGGCAAATTGAGGGTGAGCAAGCAGTGGATCAGAGCCAAGCGATCATATTAATTTAACAGTAGCAAGAGTCATTATATTACAAGGAAAAAATAATACAGTCCTAGATATATGGTCAGTAATGACAATATAGAAAAAATGGTAATCAGCAAAATGTGTGGGTATCTAAAAAATTTATATGTAGGGTTAGTCGGTCAAGTTCTAGTAAGTGGGGAGACCCCAATGGTTACTATGATTGTATTCCTAAATACATGAAAATCAGAAAACTACAAGAAAATACCATGGAATACATCACAATGGTATCATACGTTAAGTAGGGCTTGCTGTGACCTTTACCTTCAGTTTTTATGACAAGTTATGTGCATGTAACTGTTATGCGGTTTAGCTTTTGAAATATAGGATATTATCAAATACTAAATGTTGGTACATAATTTCTAAGTTACAGCACCCAGTAAATTTCAGCAACAGTTGTAATTTATGGTAAGACCGTTTTGTATAGCTGATGTACAGGCCTTTTTGCACTTTTCCTCCATACCTCCGATATATCCTTAATAACGCCATAGTAGAAAATTGTTTTATTTTAAGTTTTTATTTTATTTTGTTTTAAGTTTTTTATGTTTACAGATTCAACAATAATTTGTTGTACCTTTAGGCTAGGCACACACAGGTAGATTCCTGTGCAATCGACAACCGATCAATCACAGCGTGGGAAGAAGCAGCTTACCTCACTCACACAACGTCCGAGTAAGAAGTGCTGGCTCCGCCCCCTTTACACTGACAGCAGACGGCTGTGCAGAAGGCATGAGCAGCAACACCTCCAATACTTTGCATGAAGACTCAACAACATGTTGGAACCCCATTCAATCAAGTTTCTTCAAGCGGGCTTTATTGATTCCACTCAAAGGAAGGCACACATGGGTAGCTTTGTAAACAGATTAGAGTACAATCAATCACCATGCGCACTTTGATTGATTGTACTCAAATCTTTTTACAGATATACCCGTGTGTGCCTAGCTTTACAGTCTCTAAACATCTCTTTTAGCATGTCTCTAGTTTCTGTCCACATTTTTTAGTCTAAACTGTCGCAATGGCTCAAAGTGGTGGAAACCTGAAAAAAATATACTTACCTATCCTGCTCTGATCTGTGGAAGTCACCATATTGACTTCTTTGTAGCTTCTAGTCTTTCATGGGTAAAGGCTGCAGCAACACAAACAGCCAACGGGGGCCGCCAGTTACATTGTCTTTGGCTATGTTTCCACCGAATTATGGGATGCATACCCTGCGTTATCGCATGCCTTGATGGGGATGTCAGCGCATCCCATATATATGAATGACTTCCTGCCCCGCCTGTTTCCACAGCTTTCATCGGGTCCACTGGCTAAAAGGTTAACACAGGGCAGTACGTCAACTTAGGCAGGCGCAGTCAACTCCGTATAGGTGGGGCGGAAAGTCATGCATATGTATGGGATGCACCAACATTCCCGCCAAGAAATGCGATTAATGCAGGGGCTATCTGCGCATCCCATAATGCCATGGAAACATAGCCTTTCAATGAACAAAACCGAAAGTAAATAGACGTGAAGGGCTGCTGTTTAAGACTGTGCCATCTGAAGAACGCAGAGGAGACAACAATGTGTCAATGGGGGCCGGAGAGAGGAGGAGTGACAGGGCAAATACACAAAGATCTTCTTACAGGCAAGATTTTTTTTACAGATTTCACCAATAATAGGGGGTTGGCCAGCTAGGGTTTATCTGGTGGGTTTAGGTGCACTTTAATATAATCAATGCAGGAACTTTACCCAGGACCAAGGAGATGACAAGTGTAAAGTGTAATGATTAGTCAGTGGATATACAACTAAGTAAACTGAAGTAGTAGGACAAATCACTCCCCTCCCCAAAGGCTTACTACTAAAAGTAATTGATTGGTTAGTTCTAGGATGAACTGCTAAGAACAATTAATTTTCAATCTATATATGACTCATGAATGCTTTTAAAAAAATAATAATAAGATTTATGTAGCATTTTGTAAAGCCATTGTATTTAGGATGCCACTGAAATATGTCTGGTTACCACAGACTTCCTTCCTTTTCATTTATGAGTTGAGCTCAGCAACTTATCAGTGCTTATAATACACAGTAAATATTTTGTGTAAATAATTAACTTACAGGTAAAGCAATAAAGTAGGTTTATATCCCGCAGGGAGGGGTACCTCTGAGAAGGCAATATTTTTAGTGTGGCACATCCTGTGGCCATAAAATTACTGGAGACAGATTTGCCTTATATAATTTTCATTTTTAACTCCTGCAGGTTTCTATTTTATTAACATTTTGGACTGAGTAAAAAAAAAAACAAGAATCGAGATGGCTTTTATGGAAATAATTTGCTTTAGTGCTACTCTAGCAAGTACCATGTCACATTAAATGATTCCTGTGTTGCTAGTGATCAACTATCCCAGTTGCCCTAGAGTAGGGTACCACTGCCCTACTCAAGCACTGCCACATACTGCGATAGAAGGGAAACTCAAAAAGAGAGGTTTTTGTTACTTCTGAGCTGAAACTTCTAGGAAATCTGCCTAATATGCTCTGTCTCACTTGCCCAAGCTTCCAATTAACATTGTGTGCTGCTGACTATGTGTATTTTCAGTCCAAGGGTCTGCACCAATATGCAAGATAGAAGGTAAGGCTGGAGTTGAGCTTTAACTATCTTTTTTCATCTTCTCATTCATCCTGCCTGGGTAATATCAATGAGAGGCTTTTTGTTTTCACAGCACCTCAATTACAAACCCGTATTTGAGTCTTCTTATCTTCGATCAAGGTATCAAATACGTTTGAAGTCTTTGTTATCAGGTTGCTAACCATGTCTATTATTCATTGAGAGTGAGTACTTTGAACATTGCTTAGATGCATGATACATCACTCCAGCCAGGGATTCTTACTGGCTTTCCTTTTATATGAAATGATTCATGATTGTAATAATAAATAGAAGATAAACTGGATGGTGTAAATGAAATTATTAATTTCAAGCAATAGCATTGAACTTTATCCACACATCTATATTATCCCAGGAATAAATATACATGTATATATAGTTATATTGTGCATGTGATTATTGAGCAGTAACAAACTTACTTATTCATGAAAAAGTTGTGCTGTTACAACCTGTTCTTCAAAAACTGACAACCACTTCAGTACACAGATTTTCAGTCTAATATAATAATTCATACTTAACCTCCCTAGCGGTTGAGACTAGCCTAGCTCGTAGATTTCACAAATTCAGGGTCGTTGTTTTAGTGTTTGCATTGAAGGCTAATTTCCAGCCTGATATTACATTTTTCACTAAACCTTTTGGTTTATAATTCTGGGGAACATATAAAAATTGTTGGTTCCGCTTCTCACTCACTAGAGATGGTCAATTTTTTTGTAAAAAATTCAACCATTTCGAAGATTTTGAGTTAATTGCAAAGTTCCTGAACATGGTATAATCAACTAAGTTTCTGGAGATGTAGAGAAGGGTTGGGGGTATACTACAAATCTACATCTTCAGGCCTCTGTTGTTACGGTCAGCACAACGCTACAATGTTTCAGGCCTCTTTTGCTACAGTGATCACAACTAACAATGTTTCAGACAGGTACATGCCTAATCCCCTTCGCTATCATTACCTTGCCGCAGAAAAGGGGCTTGTATATCTCAATGAAGCAATGAGCTTTATGGTGTAGGGCCACCCAAGTTGTTAAGGACATTGAAGAGATATCTGACCAAATACGATCAGATGCAGAAGGTACTGGCAGCCCAGTCCAGTTAACTTTTGGCAAAATCTAGATGTGATTTGTCCATCAGACATGAAAAAAGAAACCCCATTGAAAAAATTAGTTTAGCCATTGACCCCCCTCTGGAATGACAGAGTCCATGTGGTTGCACCCTTTTGACAATTTTCTATTGGCATTGTGGCTACAATTATGACCTGAAGGAATGAGAAGTTCAAGCACCATTAACCTCCCTAGATCTGGATGAGCTGGGTTCCCACGAATGCATCATATACCCGGTCATAGACATCCATGTTAATGGAGGGGTATTAGCTTTCCAGCCCACACAATTGCAATGTGGACAGGCGTGGGGGGAGGGTGGGAATTGTATACAGTGTACTTTGTGTCTTTTGATCTGTCCAAATTATGTGACCAATAATAATTATACATGCAAACCCTTGCATGTATCATTATTATTGGTCACATAATTTGGACAGATCTCACGACTAAACTATCTTTTCCCAACATTTGTAAAAAGTGCTTACATTTTACATTGAAATAGTTTTTGTTTCAGTTAATACAATGGATGAGGTATAATAACAGAAATCAACTTATATGTAAATAATGAGATACCAAAATCAAAAAAAAGAGTTCTGTCTTTTTATTATAAAATGTCTAATGTTTTCTTAGGATAAATGATATCAACAACACAATAAATCAATAAAAAATAAAAGGTTTTGTGCTGATTTTGGTTTTCATTTATGATAACAATAAACAATGAAGATATATTAACATAAGTAAACATTGAACTTTTTTTGTTATACTAATATTTTTGTGTTGCAGATTTTCCTTATTATATTATGTGCCATTATAAGTATATTCCTTACAGTTACCATAGGCAGCAAAGTACATGGAAACACACACAGTATTTAAATGACCTGCAACACGGGGGTCAGGGGGATATATACATTAACCATCTTCAATTAACATTCAACTTTGAGCAGCATATTAATAATACATACATTTGCATATGAAAATACAGATGGACCTTAAAAAATACACAAGCATAAGAAAATATATCACATTATGGCACTCCAATTTGAATTAAAATGAACTCCAGATCAGATCCTGGGAAAAATAGAGATTCTTTTGTGCAACAAAATCAATTTACGACTAGAAAGGAGAATACCCATTTTTTCTTTTTCTGAAAGAAACAAAAAAAAAAGGAGAGAAGCAGTTAGGATGTGATTAAATATACAGATGATGCACATCAAAGGGAAACACAAATTATATTGGAAAATAAATTAAAGCACAAGAAAATAAAGGCCGTTGGTATATATCTCTGTGATGTGCTGATATAGAAAGGGCTTTGTGATTCCAAAGTGAGAAACCACAAACCTTGAAACAGATGTTATCACCAGAAGTTACTAGATTTGCATTTGCAAACAGAGTTGCTGAAAGGTATCCTGAAGCTGGATACACATATGTAGATATGGGCCAGATCGATGGCCACTTCGAGCACCATGCGCACTCACGGCCATCTATCTGGCCCATATCATATGTGGCCACCCCAGTTTTCAAGCGGGACCAATCAATCCTGCTCGAAAACAAGAATATCGGACATGACTGTAAATCACGGTCCAGGCAAAGCATCGGCTGAGCTGGGGAGAGAGCAGAGCTGTCTCTCCAGCTCCTCCGATATCTGACAGCAGCGCGATGACATCATCGCGCTGCTGCAGGGAAACATCGAACGGCTCCAATATCAAGCCGTGTTTCCCCCTTCTTTAGCCCAAGCCCATTGCTGCCTTTGCACAGTACTAGTTGCTTGGCAGTTATGAAATGCAATGGCTTCAATGACCACAAGTTAAGAGGAGTTCTCATTACTACATGAGTGTTTGAAAGTTAAAAAATTAAAAAGTATAAGAACCAAAGGCAAGAAGGTAACTAGAATTACCTTAGAAACTCATATTTTTTTAACATGTGTATAAAGGTGCCGATACACACACAGATATAGGCTAGTGTGCCCCTAGCCCAGAGCCATGCGCGCTCACAGCCATCTATGTGGCCCATAAGTTATGCGGCCATCCATGTTTTCCAGCGGGATTAAACAATCCCGCTCAAAAACAGGGATGTCGGATATGACTTTAAATCACGGTTAATGTCCATTACTTTGGACATCCCCATGCAAAGCATCGTCGGAGCTGGATGACACAGCACTGCTGCGCCTCTAGCTCCTTGGATGTCGGGCAGCAGCGCAATGACGTCATCACACTACTGCAGGAAATCTCGAACGGCTCAAATATCGGACCATGTATTCCCGCCTCTACTCTTTGCTGGTTCTAGATTCAGTTGTTAATTATTATTATTGATATATCTGAGGAGAAGTAAAAAAGGTCCTCTTTTGTATACATTTTTTCTAAATATTAAGGTTAGCCTGTGTCTATGTCCACTTTTTTAATTTGTGTTTGAGCGTTACACCCCTGAGATTATATTTAAGATTTACATACTGAGTTGACATACAGTATTTGGCCTGTGTGGACATCTCTGGAAATGAGAACTCGGTTCCAAGAAATGTGCTGGATAAACTCAGCTTAGGAGGAAAGTTGGCTCTGACCCATGATATGTGATTAATAAAGACTTTCTTTTAAACTATAAGGAGTGCATTAAAAGCCCTAAACCTTATGTTGTATTCACTAACAGGAGGATTAATGCCCCTGTTTAAGTTAGAATAAGTTATTTTTGTCCTATAGTCATGCTCTGGGTGTGGCACATATCAACTATGTCCCCTCTCCCTATTGTTTGTTAACTGTTAGGAGGAAAGTTGTGTGGTTTGTGAAATGTAGATATGAATTAGGGCTCAAACGTAACTGACCGGCGGACACAAGATTAGACGTACGATGGTCGGTTCTCTGGCTTCAGTCCGATAGGACCTCCATGGGGTCCTAATATAGACAACCTGCAAACTCCTGCACTATTTTGCAGCTGCTCACCGGCAGTTGTCTCCCGCGCAGCTGCATATGAACTTCAAATATCCTTCTTCAATCCCTAATGCATGATTGGCTCAGTTGGGATATTGGTGTAAATAAAAGAAAAATCCTCTGAGTTGCTTGCTAGATGTAACCAACCATGTCAAGCAGCTCATGTTTTATTTTTGAAAAGACTTGAACTATCCTTTTTTTACTCTAATAAATGTAATCAGTCAGTTTAAGATGTAAGCACACCCCATTGAAATTGTTGCCTTTTTCAGCATATTTAAACGGGCAAACATTAGATCTATGCTTACACATAAAGGTGATAATCTTGAATAATTACAGATAAAATTATCACAGTGTATTGATTCTTATTAACTAAATTAATGAAAAGGATGATTTGTCACGTAGAAGAAAGTAATTACATGTACCACCACTTAAAAACCAATTAGAATCTGGCGTTCCAAATTAGATGTCAATAATTAAAACCTCCTTAGAGAGTATTCGGTGAAATTAGTCATATTTGAACATCTTTAGGGTCTGGTGTTTGCTTTTGACAGGTGTGTTGTTATTATGACATGGCAATATAGGTTCTTTGTAGCTCGCCATACATGGATCAAATTTTGATTGATATTAGATTGACTTGTGCAATCTAAATATTGATAGGAAAACTGATAGGAATTTACCCTACTATCATCACAGTAACTCAAACAAAACAAATTCCTTTCTTCTTTTCCAACAGTCATATTGGTCAAAAAGAGAAATGGTGCTATGACCAGGTTATGTACCTCAGAAAAAAAGTTGAGGATGTCTAGGGATTTTTTTAAAAACCACAATGAATTGCAGCTAGTTTGTCTAGGACCTGGAAATGCATTAGGTGCTGACCATATCATTCTAACAGGAATCTACAGGTATTCCTAAACTTTACTCTTTACCCCAATACAATGTATCCTGGATGGATAATGTACCAGAACAAAGCATTTGCTGTCTTAAAAGATTTAAGAGTTTGAACATCTACACTATACAATGTAAAGCCCCCCATACACATCTAGATTTTCTGTTCAATCAACTTAAAAAGATAAATTTTTTGGGGGTCAGGGAAATTGGTGTTTGATTGTTTGATTGCCAACTGTAGATATTTGATCAACTTTTTTGGGATCAACTGAAAGTGTAATAAATTTCGATACAACCAATTAAATTTAACCAGCACGTCCAATTATTTTTCAATCAATTTTTCCCAATTTTATTTGTTTTAGGTTGATCTTACCATGAGGACTGCCATAGATTTTCAATCAATCAACCAAAAAAATTGATTAAATTAAGTTGATTGGATGAAAAATCTAGACGTGTATGGGGGCCTTAACTTTATTACCAGCTTGTATTTACTAAACTACGCCTTCCCATTTATGGTGGCCTATTAAAGTTTTACAACTTGCCGACCTTGTGAATTAATTGCAAAGCCCCCAAAAATTGTATCATCACCAAAATTGCTGGAGGTGTAAAGAAGAGTTGTGGGAACCCAACTAGATAGCTGTAGCATGTGCATTTGCTGTATAAATTAAATTGAAAGCTTAGTGGAAAATTCAACTTTTGAAACTTTAAATAAAAAAAAATAAAAAAACTACATGTGCTTGAGAATTTTGTTTTTGTAATGTTATCTTATCTAAATCCCCAGCAATTTGGGGGTTGATACCATGTTCCAGAGCTTCAAAGTTAACTTGCAAATCCAGATTGTGGAATTTTCAAACACAAATTCAACAAAATTTAGAAAAATAACTAAAGTGTCCACAAAATGGCGCTGCGGCCTACACGTGATAACAGCCCAGTCCAGCTCTAGCTCATAGATTTCAGTAAGTTTAATCAGCGACAGCTGGACTTGGGGTGCTCATCCATTGCACCGATTGGGCAGCGGACCACTGGGCCCCCCTTAAATGGTCATGCCCCGGATGGTATAGCCCCTGACGGCGGCCCTGTGTGTGAAACCAGAATAAAAAGAGAAGAGACATACCTTGAACAGTCAGGTCCTGACCAGCTTGGAGGACAGTTGCACCTATTTGGTCTTACACATCGGCCACCATTTTGACATGGTGTCTGGCACACAGCTATAACACAAATATGTTAGAGTATAAGTCTAAAGGTGGGTTTACACATCAAGATTTTTTTGGCCGACAGATGGACGATGAAGGATTTTTTGGTTCATTGTACAAAAATCTGAAACGGCCATTTGCTCCGATGGATTTTTTTTTTCAGATATCTGAAAAATCGTCCACAAGGTGATTGGACATGTTGGTAAACTTTCATCTGTCGTTTATTTTTCGTGTAAAAAACGAACGTCCTTATTTCACTCGATATTTTTTTCCTATCACTTCCTAAAAAAAAAAAATCTGAAAGATTTTTCATTCGTGTTTCCAACGATTATTTTCATTCGATATTTGCGTCGGTTGTACAAAAATCAAAAACATATCTAATTACCTTCGATAAATGGACGAACGAAATCCGATAAAAAAATCAAAAAAAAAATAGAATCTAAAGTTGAACGAAACAAAAATCTTGACGTGTAAACCCACCTTAACACATGGATGAATTACTTAATCTAGACAACAGTACAGTAACTATTAGCCTTAATGAAATAATCAGCTTAGCATCCAGCACAGCACACAAAGCTCAGTAGATAAGGCACATACAGACAATGTTTTATTACTATTTATTTAGAAGACCCTGCTAACATGGTTTCTATTTCACAATATGGATAGGACAGACCCCTGCCTACCCTGATTGGTTGTAGCTATCTGTTGAGAATTCTATTTCCACTGTTGTTTCACTGGTTGGTATTATACTATCATTTACAAGTGCCAACATGGGCTGGAAGGTGGCAGTGGCCAGATCACTGTATGCAGACACACAAGGGGTTATGTTTTAGGCTTCATTATCTTTGTTCTTGGTTTAAGATAATTTAGGGGAATGCATATTTTTTTTACCCAAAAGGCCCCCATACACGTCTAGATTTTCCTTTCAATCAACTTAAAAAGATCATGTTTTTGGGGTTAGGGAAATTGGTGATTGATTGTAATCTATGGCAACTGTAGTAACAGATTCGATTTTTTGGGGATCGACTGAAAACAGAATTGAATGAAGATTCAATTTCAATACAACCATACAATTTCCAGCATGTCTGATCATTTTTCGATTGATAATTTTCCGTAATAAATCGTAATCATGTGGGCTGCCATAGATTTTCAATCAATCAACGAAAAAAAATATTGAATTAAGGTGATTGAATGAAAAATCTAAACATGTATGGAGCCCTTAAGGCTATTTTCAGACTGCTTTAACCTCCCTAGCGGTTGTGACGAGTCCAGCTCGTCCAGTGCTGACATGCTGA
>CM070032.1:113895123-113908856 GCA_036250615.1 Ptychadena robeensis | reverse complement strand
CGCCAGCTCTCCTGGCAAGAAGATTAGCCGGGGAGCTGAAGGAGCTGTCAGATGAGCGATCCGCCCACGGCCGAATCTCACATCTGAACTGTATAATTGCTTATGCCAGCTGAGCTCAGAGCCCTGATGGTATAAGCACTGAAGAGAGACATATATTAACTGCCCTTTCTCCGTGGAAACTGCAATCACTCTGCAGCTTCCGTGGACATGGAGAGGAGAGAAGACTCCTCTTTGATGTGCTGTGAGTGTACTGCTGCTAGTTACATCTACTGGCTGAATTTGATTTTGCATTTATTTAATCATAGTAAACAGGAAAAAGGAATCCGCACTTCATTGGTGAAGTTAAAATCCTCTTGCTTTATTCAGTATCCAAACAGTTTATGTACATCCATTGTGTTATCACCCCTCTTCTCTGGATGTACATTAACTGTATGGATACTGAATAAAGCAAGAGGATTTTAACTTCACCCATGGAGTGCGGATTCCTTTTTCCTGTTTACTATGTGAAGCGAAGACACACACATTGTTACTGCATCTGAGGGAGAAGTTACCATGAAGAAACAGCTACAGTTACATCTAAAGCTAAGTGACATTGCATTACAATATAAAACTCATGTTGAGGACTAGCAGAGGTGTGCGGGCTAAATGTTTTGTTGGAAATTAATTTAATCAATTGCATTAAACCAATTGATGTGAACACTTATATATTAAATATTTTTTTTCTGGTTTTCCTGGCTTAAAAACTGGGTGCATCTAGGAATCATCATTATAATACAAAAGAAGTAATGAAATAATAATAAATAATTAAAACTGTATAAATGAATACCACTGTGCAAACAATATTTACCCATTATAATCAGTTAGTAGGAATGCATTATCACTGCCGTTTTCAATGGCATAGGATATCGGTGTCCCATAATTTGTGACATCTGTGGATCTCATCCAGAATGCACAGGTGATGGCACTTAACGTAGGCAAGCGGTTATCAAGTATGGCATAACCATATATACCAGAAACCTCAAAATCCAGATTAAATCCAGAAGGCTGTTCTGCATCAAACAAAAAAATATCAGCATTTTCTAAGAGTCTATGGAATGAATTTATGGAATCTCTGTGTGTGTGTGTATATATATATATATATATATATATATATATATGAGAAACTGACATTTTCACCATTTGTCAGAAAAACAATTGCATTTTCTATACCTGTCAACTTGCATGTAATACTACTGTACTGCAACCTGCTAAAGTCATGGTGGGATATTGTCATGCAAGCAGAGCTTTTTGACATCTTAAAACACTTGGAAAAGGTCACTTTATTCTAGCAATGTCTTAAAGAGTATATAGTGCTATTCTTTGGCACTAGCCTATAGTTGACAATGTCACATAACATTTATTAGTTTATTTTTATATCCAACCTACAAATGTCCTTTTACACTTAAAATTCACCACAAGACTTAAACACCAATTCCTGAAACTTCCTTCACTTCATGTGGACCTCAACTCTTTAAATTAAATCAAGCTTAGAGATTGAGATCTCATTGGTTGAGATTTTCATACTCACAAATTGAATTGAAATGCCATTTGGTCCTGAAAGGGTTGCATCTGCAGGTATTTATAAAAACAAGCATGGCCACTATGTGCATGCAAGCTGCCATCTTGTGTATAGAAATGTAGATTATTAGCCATCAGCTACTGCTTTACCCCCCAGCCCTATGGTTGGTCAGTGTAGATTGCATAGATGTTATAAAAAAAAACATTGTACTAATCACACATGTATTAGAAGTCTTCATTAGCAGTAGATTGCTCAAAAGGCATATTAGAGGCCCAATTTTGAGAAAGAAAAATGTAAAAGAAAGCTATTTCATCTTGTGAGACGCATACAGATTGGCAAAACATCAGGTTAACTAAAAGCTGGACCCTAACCATGACTCTCTAACTTTTAATTCTAAAGCCAGCCATAGACATGACACAGTGAGATCGGCCAGAGGGCGAGAGATCGACCGGTGTGCACGCTCTCCCGCAACTACAGCGGTACCCACCTTGGTGTATCAACCCGATTGCACGGCGAACCGTCTGCCAGGATTTGTTCTGGCTGATCCTGATACTTTAAATGAGGACCCAAGTCCCTATCCAAAATAACTGCCTACAATCTGACAGGAATCCCAGTGTTAGTGGAGCACACAGGATTCCCGTCTGTTCTGCAGTTGACTTATCACAGCGTGGTGACGTCACTATGCTGAATTGAGACGCCTACAAGATAGCCGGGAATTGCCGTGTCTATGGCCGGCTTAACACTTACGCAACCTACACAGTATAATATTTTTTATATGGAAGACAAATAGTCCTGTGATAGGAGCCTTCAAGATAAAACAAAAAAAAGATAAGAAATTAGGTATTCTGTTTCCGTGAACATGAAGATCGCCCTTGCAGAACTACGGGAGGGGCAATTTGGGGAGCTAAGCCATAAAGACAAGCCAAAGAAAAAATGTGAAGCTAAATAAGAGATAGAATCAAAAGGTGGCTTTCTGGCTATAAATGATATCAACATATTCTAGTACAAAAATTTAAACATGGAGTACAGTTTCATGTGTAGGACATATGGTCACTACATTCATCTTCTTCTTTCCAGATGTTGTACCTTCAGAACCTAATACTGCAATATAAACATTTGCTTCCTTATAATTGCTTTAAGACCAGCTTCTGCCAATATTTTCCTGACGAGAGCTGGAAGGCATAGCATAAGCTTATTACCAGCATGTTCTTTGTTAAAAAGATCTGGCTGTGGGCTCCAAACATCAGACTGGCACATCCTAATCTCTTCCTCAGCTACAGCCAATGTTTGCCACGCTTCCATCAATATTTTAATTCTGATTGCATATTTTATTTGAGCAGATTTAAATCTTTCATCTGACGCCTATTGCCACTTTTACATCAAAGATGGTTTTAATCCTAAATGATTATCATTTTACTTTATATCCAAACATAAATAATGACCTAAAGGATAAAAATCTGTATGGAAGTGCTTACACAAAGCTGTTACTGATCTTGCTGGAACAGATAAATAAAATGTAAAAACGAATTAAAATGTTTACTATTTAAGGATTAAATGGTGTTCTAAACATTCTTTCAGGGGGTGGAAATGATTGGCAATACTTTTTTCTACCACTGAGTAGGCACTATAATGGAGAGGTGCACTACAATCCTAAAATATATTCAGCCGGCCATATTAAGCCGGCCATAGACGTGCCAATTCCAGGCCATAGTTGTGGGCGATTGAAGGGCGTGCATGCTCACGCCGAACGTATGGTGACCAGTCGCCCGCAACTACAGGGGTGCCCACCTTGAGGTTTTGACCCAAAAAGGTACTTTTTGTGGCCGATCCTGTTGTAGTCAGTTACTGTGGATGGGAAGTCTTCTCACCCTCAAAGTTGATTGGCTACAATCTGCCGGGAATCCCTGTGTTAGTGGAGCATACAGGATTTCCGTCAGTTCTGTAGCCGACTCCTCACAACATGGTGACGTCACCACGCTGTAATGAGTCTGCTACAAGCTGGCCATGGATCGAGGTGTCTGTGGCTGGCTTTACCTGCTTTTTCCTCAACCCTTAACAGTTGATATTTCTAGTGCTAAAATACTATTTTTCTGCCAGATTTCCATCTTTCTGCAGTATTGCATTTGGCTACTAGATAGTGCTAGATAATTTATTGCAATGCTAAAAATATGTCTACACAGGCTGGTAGGGTGCAACATTATAGCCCCTTCCAAGTCATGGGACAGATTGGATTTACAGATAAAAAATTATGTATATATATATATATTATTTTCACAGATTATCCATCCCATATAATAAAAAGGGGTGGGGAGGTTACTGTAAGGCAGTGGTCCCCATATTTTTCCTTAAGACCCCTTAACCTGTGTCCAAAACTAGCCAGGCCCCCCAACTTCTACCTGCAATAAAAGATGTTTTCCCAGCTCCCAGCCTGGGGTAACATCCCCTCCCTCCTACCTTATATGCGCACAACCCTTGTGGGGATGATAACATGTTCAAATAGTCAAATAGTGTTGAGTCAAATAGTGAAATTTTCAAAATATCGCCATCTCTAGAAAAATCAGCAAAACGTTAACAAGATGGCACTGCTGCTTGTTTACATTTCACCAGTTTAGGATTATCACTTTTACTTTTGGATTACAGAGAGAGAGAGAGAGAGAGAGAGTGAGCAGAGGGGAGCTGAGATTGCAGCCTCTCAATTTAACCGCCCTCAGATACCATTGATGGTGCGCACCCTGCAACTTCTAGCGCTCCCCAGGTTTGAGAGGGACATGGAGTATATTAGCTGAGTAATAGTGTTGAGCTCGAATATTCGAATTGCGAATATATTCAGAGAATATCGGCTATATGGTGGCAGATATTCGCAATTGGGAAGCTTATGGGCATGGATTGCGAATATATATTCGCAATGCAAAAATAAATAGCACATGTGAACATTCATTATAATTGCGATTCTAGATTAGCAATCGTGTGCAACCGCGAATATAGAATCGATTAGTAGAATTATTTGTGAAATATCGTAAATTCGAATATTGCCTATGACGCTCATCACTAGTGAGTATAAATCTGCTTTAAACTGCTGTCAATATGTGGTCATAACAAGACTAGACTGAAAACATAGCAGACAATATTATGGTTTATTTTGTAAAAAAGTTACAGAATAAGTTTAGTTATTAGCAATAACAGTTTTATGTTTTAAGATAAGACTAAACTGAGTAGTAGAGATGGGCGAACATCGGCCCGGAGTGTCCGCGAACAGGGCGGGTCGAACTTTAAAGAAGTCCGCCGTCCGCCCTGTTCGCGGACACATTCAAATTCCCCGCCTCTAGGCGGGGAATTTGAATCGGAAAAACCGGATGTGACGTCAGTGACGTCACATCCGGTCCCTGGAACGCATCCTGGAACGCATAGTTCCTGGTTGCGGGAGCCGGCTGTGACGTCACTGACGTCACTTCCTGTTCTGAGCCGGTATTTTCACTACAAGACCGGCTTCATGCCGGTCTTGTAGTGAAAAGATTCTTCCTCCGGCACGATCTCGCAGGTTCTGATCCTGCCGGAGGAAGAATTTAGATCTTTTTCTGGTCGGCGAACGGGGTGGGTCGGACACCCGTACTGTCCGCCGGTGAGAGGATCGGCGAACATGCCGAGTTCGCGGCCGAACTGTTCTCCGGCGAACAGTTCAGTCCATCCCTACTGAGTAGTATAGAATGATACTAAATGATGGTTGGTTAGAAAGCCCATGCTCTCTGTAACAAAGAAAGTGAGAAATACCTGTTTCACACCTGCTTCCAGAAAATCCTGGTGGACATTTACAAGTATAGGAGTTGACGCCATCTATACACTTAGCATGATTAAGACACGGGTTAGATGCACATTCATCAATATTAATTTCACAGAACGGTCCAGAGAAACCATCCAGACAATGGCAACTAAAAGAAACAAAGAACACGATTCACAAACATAAAATTGGAATACTTCACTTCCTATAACAAACTTGGAAATGCATGGGTACATTTTTAGGGTATTTTGTTTATTCCTATGCTTTATGTTTTCATGTGCAAATTGTATATGCAGGCAACAAATTCTTAAGAGCAGTAAGAGCAGGTATTTCTGTGAAAAGTTCTGTGAGTCTGTTAAACTGTGCAACAACGTGATATTAGAAACTGCTTTAGGGTAAAAGTATATATTAGTTGTTTTTAATTTTCCTTAGCTTTGTGTTGTGAGATTTAAACTTCATAAGAAGAAGAGGCAGCACAATGCTTGGAGGATGCTTGGAGGATTATGAGCACTCCAAAAGGTATACACAGTATACAAGGTATACAAGGCATACACGGTCTGATTTTAGCGTTTGACTGACCTAAATCGAACTTAAATCGTATACAGCACCCATTGTTAGATTGGTGGAAAATGTTTGATACGATCAAAACATTGAACGCATTTTGTTTGTTGGTCGGGTCGATTGTATGCAATGAAGACATCTATATATGACTCTTTCATGTTGTTTTTTATCAAAACTAAAATGGCGATCAAACAGGGAAATACTGACATGTTGGTTCCCTGTTTTTTGGAGCGGGAACAATCATTCAGGGTGGCCAGAGTTTGATTCCCGAACAATCTACAGCGAATGCACACAGCGATTGATCTTTCAAGAATTTATGCCTTTATGATGGTTTTGTGTAAATACAGATTGAATGTGGACTGCAAAACCCAGACAGTGTTGTTATGTTATTAAATAACTGGCCAGCTTCCAGGTTTCTGGCTCTAATCTGATCCTTCTGGGCATTAAAGTGATGGGCTAACAACAATTTTAATGCTGTGGGAGGGCGAAGATAGAGCAGTACTCTGGTACTCAAAAGGGGCAAAAAACTAGCTCTGCGTACCTGCATTATTGTTACAAAGCTCATATGCATACAATTTATGTAACTTGGAAATTCTAGGGAAACATGAATAACTATAAAGGGTTGCAGTTAGGGGTGTGAAATTGGAAATGTAAATTACTAATCCCCCCAAAAAAAAATTGGACTTCTAAGAGATTGGAGATCTGGGGGATGAAAGTCAGAGTAGGCATATGTAAGGGTAAAATCTGACAAGAGAAAAGCACTGTGTGACAGCTGGAATATGACTATGAAAGGATGACAATTGGACTGCAGGTAGTCTTAAGCCTGCCATACACACGCCGATGTGTGCAGGCAGACTAGTCCCGATATCTTTCCGGGAGGCTAACGTGATGACGTCATCACGTTAGCCTCCCGTTGCATTATGGGGCCCCTTCAATCGGCCGGGCACCCTTTGTGTGCCGGCCATAAGCCGCCCGTCGGTCAGATAAAAAAACGGCCGCTTATCGGCATGTGTATGGCTAGCATTAGGGGTAAGTTAAGTAAGAAAATTTCTGACTTATGTACTACTGAGGCATGAGATCAAAAACCCATAGCTTTCTTACAATTGTGCCTATGAGATGGTAAACACATTAATCAAAGGTTTAACTGCTATCATAAAAATTTCACTAGAAATTGCATGTCCTATTTACACTATTTTTTACATTTTCACCTTTTTAATTTGTGTGAATGTCCTCTACATAGCTGTCATTGCAAGTGATAACTTCTTGAAGGTGTAAAGACATCAGAGACCTTTGTAATGGCTTAAAAAATGAAATCTTACAGGAGGTTAACAAAAAATATGCAGTATTCTATTTTGTTTTATCATAGCAGGCATGGACATTAATACAACATTTACTTTTTTGGTTTCAATGTAAATGGTTAACCCAATTTCAACTGATATTATCGTTAAAATAAAAAGAGTTGCTTTTAATGTGAAATATTTCTACACTTAAGACTCTAATAAAAAAAAACTCTATACCTGTAAGTTATAGGTATTGGTGTGTAGGGGGAACTCCAATTTAATATGGTGGACATCCAATTTACAATAGAAAACTTTGTACTGTAACATGGAAATAAAGTATTGCAAAGAAATACAAAAGTAACTGCATATCGACCTACCAATAGAAGAACTACTTATTACCGTACTCCCATATGCATTTTAAATTGATGCCAGCAGTCCAAGCAGACTCAGAGTTGCCACTCATGCACCATTTTAGAGTATTTTCACCTGACAAATACGGCCATGGGGTAAATTGAGTTCTCAGACAAAGTCAGTCAATTCAAAGGTTTTACTTAGCAGCACATAAAAAAATAGCAGGTTTTGAAATTAATTTAAAGTGTTTACATTATTATGTCATAATCAGAGAAACTATGTGTGAAAAAACTTCATAAACATTAAGATTAATAGATATCACAATTTTAAGTAATCAATTTCTGCATTAGTCTCATCCTTACAACTGTTTCTTTGCGGTTTGTGGGCATTCACTTTCTCTTGTCACTAATATCAAGCTACGCAAAACATATATATATTGTGACAGAGCTATTATGACCTGTTAGAGAGCAACAGTAGGTTGCTGTTCAATTTGTGTTATGTTTTTGGTTACAGGAACCTGGACTCTGGAATGGGATGGAAGGTGGGCCTTCCTATTCTTGCTGGACCTTAACAAGGTAAATGGGTGTGTCTCCACAAAAGGAGCTGAGACCATTGTGTCAGGGCTCCTGAAGAGGTGGGGGAGACACTGTGCTGCATGAGCAGTGGATAACAGGGGGCACACAAGGAGTGTGGGGCCTAGGCCTGTGACTACTGAGAGTCAGGCCATTCATACAGACTTTCCTGGAATTCATTTGTGTTGATGCCTGCAAGCCAAGAGGCTTGGCTGCCCGATATCGGAGGAGCTGGAGGATGGCCGCATTAGCTGTGGGCCAGATAGATGTCCGTGAGCGCGCACGGCACTCGTAGCAGCCATCGATCTGGCCCATATCTACACGTGTGTTCCCTGCTTTATAGTTTACTTAATTAATGTGTTTTACACCTTTACACATACTTTCAGATCAATTGAGATGTACACAATGCCTGTATCCTGAGGAAGCCCATAGGTTGTCAAACATGTAGATACCTCAGCATTGCTCACCTCGAATGAAAAGTTCAACAGCTCTTTTCTTTTTTGCATTTTAATGAATTGAATCATTTTATTCAATAGTTTTAATCAATTCGATCTGTGCTAACTACTATATATGTTGTATATCCAGGTCACCAGTTTAAAGTTCCACAAATGGGGGTAATTTATTATTTTACACTAATCAAATGCAGTTGATTATGCACTTGATTGCTACTCCCTTTTTTGTTACGGAAATGGTGGGCTCAAAATTTAACACTTCTTGATTTCAACTCTGTTACATACATCATGATGCAATGCAAAATGTAATAAATAAATTTATGCAATTAAGATTATCTTAACACTTGCTAAGGGATCGCTAATTTTTATGTCCTGTAGTGATGGGCGAACATCGGCCATGTCCGTATTCGAACAGGCGAATCAGACCTTTAGCAAAGTACGATGTCCGCCTGTCCTGCCTGCTCATTGGGAATTCAAATCAGAAAAACCGGAAGTGACATCACTGACATCAATTCCGGTACATGGGAAGCACAGTTCCTTATTCCTTCCTTATTCCTTATTACTGGACATGACATCACTCTGGTAGGAAGAATAATGAACTTCTAGCCAGCAAACAGGGTAGTTTAACACCTGTACTGTTTGTCGGGAGAAGAAAAGCAAACATTCGGGCCATTAATAATGTCCTGCTATTGAAAGCCTTAGAATTAAAAGGTGTACTTTATTTTACTGTCCATACAAGGTTATTTAGACAGGTTAAAAGTGAGAATAAGAAGAGATGGCCAATCACAGTTAGCAATTAGAGACTAGACATGCAGGGAGTTTGTGATAGCTTCTGTGACCAGAGATTAAAAGGCAAATCTAAAAAAATCTTCAGAAAAAATGTAGTAGTAGCCATTTTAAAAACTTTTACTTGCAATATTTTTTTAAATTGGACATTCTTTAATGTGAATGATTCCACCTAGGAGTTCAAGCCAAAGTCACTAGTACTTAATAGCTCAGAATATTACTCAGGGACAAGCAAAAATCAAAATGGACACAGCTAGCAAACCACCAAAAATATATAATAATTAATTTTGCTTCTTTTTTTTAAAACATGATTGCATTAATTCTATTGCTCTAAGGTGGCAAAGGACTTACTAGTGTGAGTGCATTATAAACACTGCATGTCAACACGGGGACCAATAATCAAAAACATCATGCTGAAAAGTGGGTGATTTAAGAACTTTTCTGAAGTAAAAATAGTAAATAATGATTTATTTAGTGAAGTACAGAAAGAATTTGAACTGCGTTTTAGAATCCCATCTGTATGTTGCTAGTAGGCATTTTGTTTGTAAAAATCAGACAGAGCTTTCTCACAAATCAAAGTAACCGGCAATCAATACCTGTAGCTGTCAATTCCATCCGTGCATGTGGCCCTGTTCTTGCAAGGACTACTATGGCACTCATCAATGTTCAGCTCACACACTTTGCCTGTGTACCCAGGAGGGCAAGCACAATGGAAATCACCTTTCAGGTCCCTGCACTCTCCATTGTTTAAGCAAGGCTTTGACAAACACTCATCTATTTCTATTTCACAACGTGTACCTGGAAAAGAAAAAGCATAGTCAAGTAAGACTACCAAAGAATGAACATATTAAAAATGCACTAAAAACACCACATCACTAGTCTGAACTGTTTTCACATTCCATGTGCAATACATATGTATGAAATTCTATTTTTCTTATTCCACTGAAGAATTTGTTATGTAACTGTATAGATTACCAACCCAAAATTTATTTTTCCCTTTCATTTTATATGCTTTTCTTTTTGATATCAATGAACAAACTTATTTTGAAACATTTTCATAAAGGACTTTATATTTGGCCAAAAGAGAACTAACAAACATAAGCGTACAAGCATAACATGGCACAAATTAAGAAAAAAGTAGCAAACATTTTAAAAATACGTATATACGTTAAACAAACCTATAAAGCATAATCTATATAGTATCATAGTGTAGAGCACAGGAAGTCATAGGAAATCGGATGCAGTCTACTGTAAGGTTCTTCTTGGGCCTGCCAGTATATAAACTTGGCACCTCCCTTGAAAGACAAGCTCAGAATGGACCTGCTTGATTAGACAGGAGTTGCTGGGCTTGAGACCTGTAGTCAGGTGATGGGCCCTCAATCGTTGGAGAGTTGGAGAGCTTAATTACATGCAGCTTCATTGGAAGACCCAGCTAAAGCGGGTTTCAGGCCCCATTTCCTGCCTCTGTATTATCATACCAGTTGATTGACATTTCCATCCGAGGCCATGACTCCTGCCATATCACTTGTGTTGTTCCAGGTGCTAGATACTGTGACTTTATAGGAGTTGGACATTCAAGTACAGGTTTCCAATTACCATCCAGCCAGCCAAACTTTTACAACTAACGGACCTATGCATCCTGTTTAAGCATATAGATATATCCTCATTGTCCTGTATTCTGTTCGCTTTTTTGTACTGCTATACAGTAAAATGTAATCTGTATTTGTCTCTACACTATGCTTCAAATAGTGAATATAAGGCCAAATCTTTTTTGTGGAGTGAATAAAACCCCTTTCAGCAGTTTTTTGGTGTTTTTTGGATATTAGATTTTTTTTCTTAGACAGTGATCTATGGACCATAAATTTACATTAGAAAATCATTGCTGTTAAAAAAGAAAAGTTCATGAAAATAAAACTTGAAAAATCAGGTGTTTAAATACATGTCCAGCATCACATTTTGTTGAGTACCTAAACTTTAAAATCTCACTGGTACCTTCAGAACTATAGTCCACAGTGTACATACTGTGTTTAAAGCAAGTAACTGATTAAAATTAATGCCACACTAGCATACAATACGGCTAAATTTCTACATTACATTCCTCTGAAATAATTTGTGAATGATCAATCAAGAGAGAAATGTAGAAGCAATCACATGCAATACAATAATCACACACCTTTCGTTTCAGTAACAGTTCTAAAATCTTACTGTTGCTTTGTGTCTCAGAAACATAATCACACAGGACTTTGATTAAACACAGCAGGATATAATCACAAACCATAGAAAAAATAAATATTTTAAGATGGTTCCCTTCCAAAGCAAGTTTTGCCAAGTAAACAGCTTAGTTGACATAGTATTGTGGTGGTATTGTGTGAGCATTGCAATCCACAAGAGTACTCAAGAGTCCCCTTAGTCACTTCAGAGCTATGTCTTTAGCATTAGGCATAAACAGACGCTTCAGGTCATACCATCTATTCTGGCAAGTGTTATTGCTGGCATAAATTGGTATGCTATAATGGTATAAATGAGTCCACTAGGCTGTATATTTCCAATGCTATAATACTAATCAGTTTTTTTTATTTGCTCTGGTCATAAACTGTACATAAACACTACTTAATGCAATCCAAGGTCACTTGATTCATATAATATCACTTCCTTCAAGCAGGCAATGCTGTTGGATCATAACAGCTATTTTGTCTGTTATTGAGGATTAATGCTGTACGCAGACAATAGACATCTGCAGTGAGCCATGATGCTGAGAAAATTGCCATTTACTGTTCTTGCTCTGCAGGTTCCTAAGATAGAATGCCGGAACCAGTTATACCTTCAGAATGTGTCTCCTTCTTATCCTATACTAATAATATTACAGCAAAACTTATGTATAATTGTTTTACAAAAGTCTTTCCATTTCTATTGTATATATGCAATCTACAGTGTTTATGTAAAAAGAAGGATTACCCAAGGAATAAAACCCACACTTCCAAATATTAAGGTATTAAAATGTTTGCCAAGGTGATCTAGTTAGCATTGAAATCAGCAGGGTATCTATCTTGTGCTTAAGCCATAACATACACATATTATCCTACCACAAAAGATATTATGAAGCTAACGCATACTTTTCATATTACAGCAAAGATATCCTAAGGACAAAGAGAAACCTGCATAGGGAGGTCTAAAGTGCTTTTAAAAACATTACAAATCTTCATGAAAATATTCTTCACATTTTACAATATTCAGTCATATCATTACAAACGTCTTATTTCATAATGAGACAAATAGTAATGTCACACAGTTTCCAAATGGTTTGGCTTGTATGCAAAGATTAAGCAATCAGAACTGATAGGCCCTAACCACATCGGTCCTGGTATACCCACTTAGCATAGAAATACACAAGATTAGTATCTGAAACAGCCTCATTTATATCCAGTGGCTTTATCTGTTTCCAGGTGGTTCCTGTGAGAACAACAGAGGTTCTCATAATATTATCAGGCCTGTCCTTGGAACATTGTAGATAGTTGGGAAAGGCCTGTGATATCTGTCTGGGCTTTATAACATTGTATACATCTATATATACATCTGATAACGTCATCACGCTACTGCCCGGCTTCCCCGATATCAGAAGCCAGCTGTCAGCCCGTCTACACTTTGAATATGAAAACGGGGGTTCCCTATTCAAAGTGTAGAATATCGAACAAGGTTTACCAACATGTTGGTAACCCAATTGGCCGAGCGAGATCTATTGATCTCACTGGAAAAACAGCATACACGGGTAGATTTTTTCCTAGATTTCTGCACAGCTCAGTGCCATGAGCGCGTACGGCACTTGGCTGTGCAAAAATCAGGGAAAAATCGACCCGTGTATTCCTACCTTAATTTACTTTAACAGGCATGTGATTCATCCTAAAAATGTGATTCATTCACAAAATACTTATTTTGAAACATTTTAGTGAACACCTGTTCTTAAATTTCTAATATTTAAATAAAGTTTTACTGTTTAGTTTATACCATACTGCCATCCAGCGATCTAATGGTAACATTTAATATGGAGATTTGTCCAGTGCGATTGGACTATCTAATGTTTTCGGGGTGTGTCTGTTAGGTAAAGTTTTCCCTAAAAAGGTAGGCATGGGGATACTAAAGGGGTCCGGCCAACGTGATTCCAAAGGGAGATTCTGCCACTAATATACCAAAAAAAGTTCCAGCCATCACAACCAGGGGGATCAAGCCATTGAAACGTGAGGTCTCATTGTGCACTATCTTGGTAAAGTATATATTTTATATTATATTTCTCAACAAGCTGGCGTGATACTTAGAAGTTCTCTGTTACTTTGCAGAGGTTATTGCTAGTACAGGGAGTGCAGAATTATTAGGCAAGTGGTATTTTTGAGGAATAATTTTATT
>CM070032.1:113871994-113895023 GCA_036250615.1 Ptychadena robeensis | reverse complement strand
TTGTTGTTGTTTCTGTTTGAATAATCCATTTACTGGAAGGTGGAAGACACCAGTCCCCAGTTCCCCTCCCACTTCCCCCTTGTTACGTATTTACAAACACATTGGTTACTAAAGTAGAAAAGTTCCTGAAGGAGCAGTTATTGTTGTTTAAAACATAGGATGAATATGTTTCTTTCCTAATTGAGAAAATAGACATCATAACACAGCCAGGGTGCTAAGATATAGGCTTAAATCTTTATAAAAATAATAGTAGTATATGGCGACATAAGTTGATGACTGTTGAAAATAGTGTAAAATAATATGTATGGAACATGAGGTCTATCATGCCTGGGAATATATAAATTATTAAGAGACAGACATAATATTATGATGGCCAATAAAAGTTGCTATTACTTTGAATAAACATATCTAAGACCCGGTAGAGAAAAAATATATGACTAAAATACTAGCATTAAAATAGGAAAAAGATGTTATCAAAAAACTTAAAAAAAAACCTTATACTGAATGAAGAAATAATACTCATGTCTAATGGGGCACCCATATGCAGTTTAATGAATCCCCAACATAGCAACGTATTTCAACGCTTATATCATAGAGATAGTTCTAGTACCACCACTTAATACCATTTCGGATAGTATACACTACATATGCTTGTTTGGGGCCCGGCGGTATTCGGTGGGTCTCGGTTGTGGTCCCCGCTGGACCGGCTTAACCCTCTCCCTCCCTGGCAGGTGAGGCTGGGAGTCACGGACGCAATGCCGGTCTCATGACCGGTTTTACCATCTGCACCTACCCCCCTGACCCGGCCCTGGACCGAGTTCTCCCTATGGGGGACCGGTTCAGCGGCCGTGATCTTGGGGGAAGCTGATTGGGAGGCTGGGAGGATGACATGTGTCCCCCTCTCTTCCCCTCCGCCGGCAGCCAAGTGCTACAGCGTCCGTGCATCGCCATGGAGACGGGGGACCGCTCCCCCGTGCCACTGAATGATCGGAGGCTGGGGGCGTGGTGACCCGTGTCCATGGCGGGGGATATATTGGGGCGGGTGTTGGCGGCCGTCCACACACACCTGGGGCGTGGAAACCTGATTGCCGTTTGGAATCCACTGGGACCTTGGGTAAGGAGTTTGCTTTTGGCTTTAGGGTACTGTCCCTCTGTGTTTTATGGGGTATAAACTTCACACACACTGTCCCGAGCACCACAACACACAAGTCCGCCCCACTGGAGCAAGCCCACTTCCCCATACCACAATTAGGGTAGTTTTCACTCACTATGGGCAGCAAGGCCATGCACCTTGATAGTATAAGATCTCTATATATGTAGGATTGATTTTAAGACATCTGATAATTGTTACAGATTATAGTAATGGCGGGATCTCCTGATGAAGCTAATTGTTAGCGAAACGCGTAGAGAAGACGTCCAGTGCAGATTTGAAATTTTGAAATATGTATTTATGTGGATCATGTAATCTGATTTGAGTTTATTTCATTGTATATGACGGCAAACTATATATATGTAAATTACTGTACCACCGCTGTAATCATGTAAAAACATTGTGAATATCTTTTTAGAAACGTGTATGCAATAATAAAACCTCATATATATTTTTATAATTGTGGTGAATCAAATATGCCTGAAAAAGTCCTAGAGTTTAATCTTCACTTCTGACAAGGGGGAACAATATGTTGCGTTGTTGTTGTTTCTGTTTGAATATATATATATAACCATAATGGCAGCATCTTGCATGCCCCACTGTACAGAGTATTAGGGCTTGGCTTCACTTCGCTAATATTTATGCACAGCACGCCACTGAAGTATGCCTTTGTACCTTGTTGAATCTCTGGAACAAAGCTACCAAGAAACTGAGTTCATATTGAACCCTGAACTCCTGGCTCCTCCCTATTATTTTCAATATAAACCATGTCTCTGCATTTCCTCCTTGCTCATTCCCAGGTCTGTTAGATATATGTCAGCCCATTGATTTAAAGAGGCTGAATTATCCTAACATCCCACATTATCGTTCGTCAGCCCATCCATGCACATAGTGTAGAAGAAAAGTTGATTGTACAGAAATTGTATGGCAAGAATCACTTCTGCATTTTCTGACTGTACTAGATGTCTCTTATTGGGAAGTAAATGCAACTCTTAACGTTGGTTCTAAAGCTGATTATGAGTGATGATGAGATACAGCTAGAAGTAATAAAGATTTTTTTTTAACCATTAGGACATCTAGTGGTATAGCTGCAAATAGCAAGTAACAATAATCTCACTATATTCTCACTGCAATCTTGTTATAAAATAGAACACAGGTCTACAATTAATGTAGATGACCACTTTATATTGCTTTTGACATTATTTGTGAAGTTTTAAAATAATTTTAAAATAATCACGTCATTGAAGCCTAGGTAACAAAATGTTGTAGTATAAGTAGTAGTAACATTACATTCTTTTGTAGCTTCTGCCTGAAGCTGCTTTTGTTTTTTGAAACCCTTAATTAAGAAGCCAAATCTAAAGCCTCTAAACCTTGAACGACAATTGTAAGGTAATGTGAAAAAATACCCCCTCCCCCCCTGTGCATTATGGCTTCTTGTCTTAAATGCCCCTATATTACATAGTTATTGGTAAATCTAATGAAAATTGTATGGAGTGCTCTAAAGGTGTATGGTGGGCTTTAGCTGGGTGAATTTAAAACAGAAGTGTTGACCATAGCAACTATTGAAAATCCAACTCTTCTGCATTTTAATACATTCACCAAATAGAACACTATCTGTCTTCAGTTTACTCCCATGGGTATGTATTTCAAACTTCTTCACGCAGCTTCAAACACATTTCTTATACTTGCCAGTCTCCATTCAACCATACAGAGGCCCGATAAAGAGAGTACATTTCTTGTATCTGTCAAACACCTGCCTCATACATTACAGCATTTTCATTATTTGCAATATCTTTGTACACCAAACCTGCATTTGCTTTACAATTAATTCCTAGTGGCACGTTTCTATGATTTCGATTCATAATCGGCTTCATACCAAAAACCATTGTATCTAACACTGTACAAAGAACTAACATTTTAGAGACCATGCAAACAAAACAGCTCTTATCATATAGTGGTCCATTTGCAAAACAGGCTTTTAAACTGAAAATACACAAACAGATGGGGAAATAATAATGAAACACATGAACGCAATATAACAAGCAACCTTTTATGTCTGGTCCTCCAGTAATTTATATTTAGTTTGAATATTTCAGGCATATTTATATTGTGGGTTTCAACAAACTCCCTAATGTATATTATAATACAGCTCACCAGTAGTGAGATATGGTGGGGGTTTTTTTTGTTTGCCTATGTACAAGCCTTTTTTCCCTTTCTTTTACTTTGTAGTACTGTCAGTATATGTCCTGGGTGGCAACCCTCTTAGCACTGTATCTAAAGTGCTGTAATTTTGTCACTCAAGTATAGGTGGGTAGGGTTGATACAGCTTCACAGTCAAGCTTTAATATTGACCTTTTAATAGAAGCATGCGTACAATGAGGGAGTGAAAAGGGATGGCGTATAGGGGAGGGTATTTTCCTTCACTGGCAGGTTAGCAAGATATCCTGGGTTGTGAAATTGCTTGTGTTGTGGACTGTGGAATCACAAACTTAAAAATAAAAGATAAAACAATGTGCATTTTGTTCTTTGCATGGAGTTTACTTTTAATGGAAAGTTTCCTTTAAAAAATCACCATAAAGCTAAACCATAAGCAAGAACACTAGATCTAGCATCCAACTGCTTTCATGCCGGATGCCAACGTAGATGGAATAATATGTATTATGTCACAGCATCAGCTACAAAACACCCAACATTTTTCATCAAAAGGACAGATGTTTCAATACCCTGAGGACCATTATACCCTAAATATTGTGAATGGTACAATGTATATTAGTATACAAATAAACATTTTCACATGGTACCTGGAAGCTACCAAACAGATGGATTATTGGAATACCACTCTGCAATTATTCTTAGTGCCAGCAGCCTGTTAAATATACTCAAAATTAAACTCCACAGCAATGGTTAGTTAATTTGCCCCTGCTACTGAGAAGGGGATGGGGTGGCCTGGTGCATTTTTTCAACTGAAGGACAGATGTTCCTATACCCTGAGGACCACCATACCCTAAATATTGTGAATGGTACAATGTATTATAGTATAATAATAAACATTTTCACATGGTACCTGGAAGCCACCCAGCAGCCTGCTAATGATGCTCAAAATTAAACTCCACAGCAATGGTTAGTTAATTTGCCCCTGCTACTGATAAGGGTGTGGGGGTGACCTGGATGCATTTGCAGTGGACATTTCCAGCTAGTTCAGTAAAATCGCTTGCTGAGCCTGATTCTGGCCCGACTGCCATACATTGGACAAACTAGCAGTGATAATTTTGCATTTACAAATTCTATGAACTATGATATTTTTTTTGATTTAATCCACAATAAATCAAATAAGTTAAACTTACCAAGAAATCCATTTGGACATCGACAATGAAACATGTTTACTCCATCCACACAGGTTCCCTCATTTGTACATGGATGTGAGGCACACTCATTAATGTTTTCTTCACACAAGGGACCTTATAGAGACAAATTATTATTTGATAATGAACGACTAAAACCAATTTTTTTTAGTATAATTGTGTGATAGTGCATAGTGTCAACATTACTATTTTAAAAGATGTTGACCATCATTTCATCATCATATGTCACTGACTCACAAAACAACTTGGTCATTTCTTTCTCAACCCTTCTAAGCCCTACTCACTATGGTAATTATTAAGAAAGGGATTGAAAAAAATGTACTTGTGCTTCAGAGTACATGGGTCATTGTGTTGTTTGTTAGTTTTATATGTTTAAATGTTTTGTAATTGTTTATTGACATTAAACATTATATTGATATTGGTAGCAGGGATCACCATCCATGACATTGGTCTAACATTGCTTATGAAATTTCTTAAAACCATCTCTTTCCAATACCATTACAGAGCAAAGAAAGATATACAGTGTTCCAAAGCAGCCATGATTACGCTCTTGCAATGGTTTTTTTTTGGTGGTTCTCAAAAAAAAAAAATAAGGCTGTTTGAGGTGCCTGTCAGTTTGCGTACAAGATCTTTATTCTAATAACATCAATGCGTTTCGTGGTGCCTCAGACCACTTCTTCAGGATGGTACAATTTGTCTCCTGCCTCTTTAAGGTTAAATCAAGAAAATGTGCTCTGTATAATTATTCTTTTAAACATGTGAAAGTCATTCTAGAGCTCCACCTCACACAGAAATTATATTGACTTGGTGAAATACCTAAAATGCTTTTATAGTCAAAATAATCTTTTTGGGTTTTTTTTAGGAGGAAATTAACTTAAATAGAACTTGAGAAATTAAGCCTATTACAAAACAAAACATAACAATAATAATATTGTACATTAATCTAAAAGCTATTTTCTATTTATATTGTGTTACTGACCATGACAGACTATATAAAATAAAACAGCACATCTCTTAATGCTGCGGCAAGCCTTTAATCTTTCATGATTTGCTTGTCAGCAGTCTTGTATGTCTGGAGGGCTGCTAGAAGTGCAATATTCCTTAAATTACAGCTTTAGGACTGTATGAGATTTCAGTAGGTAGACCACCTTAATGTATACAGGACATTATTTAGGTCTCTTGGTTATTTACCATTAGATACCTGCTTCTGGCTTACAATATAAGTGTTCAGGCTTCTGTCTAATTATATGATTAGCCTTCATTCTCATTACCTGTTACATCAGTGCTGATAAAAATTCTGCAGGCTATGAAGAACATGAACAAATACTACATTTAATTAAATGCAGTCTCATGTTTCCATTGTAGACATAAGGTGCCTTGAGGTTAAGCATTACTATATTTTCCCCTATCCTCTTTGATTGAAATGTGTATTTTCTTCTCAGGCTTACATGTTTCCACTCTGTATTTTTCAGAATTTCCCAAATTTTAAGTATTTCCAGGTTAATACATCTCATCAGGTCTGCTATTGCTAATGTGACTGCACCAATGTTGTGCAGATATTTAGTTAAATATGCAGAAGAAATTGGAAAAAAGACCATGTATACTAGATTAATTTGACATAGAGCAAGTGACCAGAGTTACCACAGGAATTATTGATTGTAGCATACATGACTATAATTTATCAGTTAAATAAAATCTATTATTATATATTGGAAGATTCTAGCCAATTGATGAATTATAAGTGATTTTTGAAGGATAATTTACCGAATGAGACTCATAAGTTCATGCAAAATAAGAAAGGTCTATACTTTAAGCCGGCCATAGACAGAGAGATTCGAGGCTGGTTTCTCAGCCAATTAACCACATGTGATGACTTTGGGTGGGGACACGATCAACCAAAGAAAACTAGACATGTCCGTGCTTTGGCCGATTTATCTTTGGAGCAGCTAGGATTGGTCGCTCCAGGTGGGCGGCTTCGATCCACGGCCGAATTTGGCCAGATCAAGTGCCGTGAGCATGCATGGCGGTCGATCACCCCGAAATCAACTGCTAATCTGCGTCTATGGCCGGCTTTAACTATACCTTTTAAATGTAGAGATCCTAGATAAAGCAATATAAAGAGTGTACCAAAAGCCAATACATTTTTTTCCAGGTATAAATCAAGTGACTTGAGGTCATCAGCAAAATTAAAGTTAGCATTGCTGTTTTTGTAAACATACTATTCCCGTAACCAAGGGTTATCAATTGACATTGGAGCAACTGTGTAACACAATTTACACTATCCATGGCAAGTTTCTCAAATCAAGATCTGTTCTTGTCAATGCAGCAGAGAGATTGTGATCACCGATATAAATTCTTAACTCCTTGAGTAGGCAAAGTCAGGGAAAATCCTTCAATAGGGCTGCACTGGAAATCTGCATCCACAAAAGTTGGAGCCCCACCCAAATTTGCACGGTTAGAGTGGTACTGGTAGAAGGGGTCTCCTTAAATGGGCTTCATGCTCCTCTATCCTTACACCTTGTGACAAGTTTTTGGTGGTGCTATATAAAAGAGCATGTTGTACAATATGCCACGAAGTCCAGTATCCTGTTACAGTTTGGGGTAAAAATTTGGCTGAGAGTGGCTGAATGGTATTCAAAATGGAGGTGCTAATTTTCAAGGCTTTGGGATAGAGATGGTCGAATTTTTCGACTTGCAAACTTTGTGAGCTTATTGCAAAGCCCCTGAAAATGGTATCATCACCAAACTTGCTGGAGATGTAGAGAAGGGTTGGAGGAACATTTGAAAAAAAAAAGCTTTGCTCTAACACATGTAGTTTTTGCATAAATTAAGTTCAAAGTTATAGTCGAAATTCCGATTTTCGAATTTTATACTTGACTTTAAACTTAATTTGTGAAAAAAACTATTTGTGTTAGAGACTTACTTTCTTTTTTGTAGTATACCCCCAACCCTTCTCTACATCTCCAGCAAGTTTGGTGATGATACCATGCTCAGGGGCTTTGCAATTAAGTCGAAACCGGCAAAATGGTCATCTCTACTTTGGGATATGATGTCAGTAAGGTTCGATAAGGATCCCAGTGTAAATTATACAGTTAGCACCGCATCCCATAAAAAAATCCAAAACATACATATACTGTCTCTAGTGGCTTTCACTAGTTTGAGCAGGGGGTGGCCAAACCCCAAGGGACTTTAAAGGTGCTACAGTGTAGAGAGTCAACCACAGAGTGGCACATACAAGTAGTATTTTATTATAATTATAATAAAATATTACTTGCATCTGCAACTCTGTGGTTGACTTGGGGTTTGGCCACCCCCTGCTCGAACTGGCGAAAGCCACTAGAGACAGTATATATATGCTTTGGGATATGATGTCAAGCCTAACAACAAAAACTGCAAAAAAGTTTATTTTTAAGAACATATTAAAAGTACAATGTGACTTTTGGGACACCCTGTACTCGCCCTATTTAATGCTTCCTTGGTTTCCTTAGAACGTCCTGATATAGCTTAAGCCGCTTATTAGCGCTGCTTCAGTTTTCTCATCCTTAATGACTGCTCTTAAATAAATGAATATAAGAAGAGAAGGAGGTGCTCTTTTGTAAAACACACAAGACAATACTTTCTTAAAATTCAGTGCATGTTAAAATGTATACTGACTATGTTTTTCTTTAAATATTATAACGAAGGAATGAAGAAATGTCATGGTAGATTTTATGTATAAACTACTGATCACGATGCAAACTTGGTCTGTCCTTTTTACCTCTAAATCCAGCAGCACATTGACATTCAAATTTTCCGATGCCATCTTTACAAAATCCATTGTTTCTGCAAGGCATGGATTTGCAGTCATCAATGTTAATTTCACATTTTGTACCTGAAAGAAAAAGAAAAAAAAACCTTAAGTACCAAAGCACAAACAGTTTGCTAATCAAAGAAAGTACATGCTTCAAAATAAATGAAATGAATGCTCTGTGCAAATGTGCCATTCTGGCCGATTAGATGTTTCGGTTCGCAGCCAAGAGGCGATAATCATTTGTTAAAAGGTGGTGTTTTATTAATAATAAATCCACAAAACATATTAATTCATGTTGCATTCTATATTTAACCCCGGTTTTAAATTTCCATGGTTGTTAATTGTTGAGCACAGACATATTATCATTTATTTCCACAACAATAGATGTAAATGGAGCCTTGGAAAGTAGTGTAGAGCAAAAAGAAAGTATTATTTAATTAGAAGAATGCTATAAATCTGCCAACCATCATCTCTAGAGGCAGATTTCTAATGGTGACATCACTAAAATGGCTTTCTAGCCATCTGCTGCTCACATAAAACATGTATTAAAAAGAATAATGTTTATTTCTATCTGAAACTTTAGCATAATGCTCTAAAATGAGCTTCAAGTTCTGTGTTCTGATTTTTACCGGTGATACTTTTTGTATTGGAACGTAACTTGTTACTTGTATGTAGGGCAGTGTTTTTATAGGGAACAAAGGGTTCTTATTGGGCACATGAAAAAGACTTACTATTTTAAGTGACTGGAAAACAACTAAATACACCTTTAGATCTACCAACAACTATGTAAGTGCCGGGTCCTCCTTGATAGAATACATAGTGATTGGAAGGATTAGAAAGCTCCTCATGTTACATGGTTTTGGTAGAACAAAAGTTGATTGTACAGAAATTATGTGGTAAGGTGTATGGAAACGTGTAACCTCACTTAAACTCATTTAAGCCACAACCCATTCATATCAGATCATAGCAGATTGCTATTGTTAACTGAATAAGCTGTAGGATTATGAGAATTGTGCAATAGAAAAGACCTCTTGCTATTTGGTTTTATATATTTTTAATAATCATGAAATAGTTGATCTCTAGATCTTAGAATGCTTGTTGCCTATTTCTCATTCTGATCCATATGCTTTAACCTCCCTAGCATTCATGACAGGCCCAGCTCTCCGCATATCCCCGGAAAGCTGCGGCGATGTTCTCTCCGGCAGCAGCATCTCCAGGGTTGTGCGATGTCTTTGATCGTGTCAAGGGGCGGAGGGGCGCGCCAAAGACCTCCATGCTCATGAAGGGGTGTCGGCTTTCCAGCCCACACATGGCCACGATTGCTCGTACCATGCTATTTTTAGGGGCAGAGCGCTAGGGAGGTTAACATTTGAGGCAGTGACCTGAAACAACCATGAGGCTCATGCATCTTAACTTTGCAAAGAGTGTACTTCATATGGCAATGCCATTAGTATTAGCAATTTCCATTGTTCTGTCCTCATAACTTCTAAAAGTTTACTCAAAATTACTCAAATGACACAAAAAATTGCCAATAGTGGTCATTTAGGCTGACAAGGGGGAGAATGAGTATTAGGCACCAATAAACTTGGTTCTCAGTCTGTCAGTTACTAGTCTGACAGGTTACTACTAAATGTTGTAAGATACCTGTATTAGCACTAGAATTTAATTATGATAATCATCACCTGACGAAACAAAAATATGAGTTTGTACAACAACCATAAGAGGCTTACCATAATTGACTACTTGAGTAATGTTTACTCTACTCCATTTGTGGTTATGACATAACTTTAACATTACTTATTATTTATTTATGTAATGTTACACAAACTGTGTATAAATTATAGGTGTTATTAAAAACAGCTACCATGCTGGAAGAGACAATAAACGGCTGGCTTATTTTCCCCCCATGATTTTGGCAATCCTACTTTCTTTCACTTTTTTGTTATACATGTTTACACAAAACATGCTTTATGCCTAAATAAATCCATATGGTTTATGGTAATGTGGAAGTAGTAGGCTAACTGGGTGCCTTCATAGGAGAAAAATAGGTGGTAAGCATGTTGAGTCTTGAGATTCTCCTCCTACAGTTGCAGAAAATATCCTACGGTAGGATGTAAATGTTAAAATACCTGTGTAGCCTTTAAGACATGTGCAAGTATATCCACTTCCAACTTGTTTACAAGTTCCACTGTTTTGGCACGGATTTAAAAAGCAATCATGAAAAACCTATTATAAAAACACAGAAAGGAAGAGCGTAAAATAATACATTTTATTAAATGGTCTGAAAATTAGTCAGTAATAGTGATAGCCCGCAAGGCGGACAGTTCGGCGACGAACATAAATACGCGGGCGAGCAGTACGGGTGTTCGACCTACCCGCTTTGCCGGCGAGAAGAAGATCTGTATTCTTCCTCCGGCAGGATCAGAACCTGCGAGATCCTGCCGAAGTAAGAATTTTTTCACTAAAAGACCGGGCATGAAGCCGGTCTCCTAGTGAAAAACTGGCTCGGGAACAGGAAGTGACGTCAGTGGCGTCACATCTGGCTCCCTTAACCAGGAACTATGCGTTCCAGGGACCGGAATTAGACACGGGGAATTTGAATCTGTCCACGAATGGGCGGACGGCGGACTTATTTAAAAGTCCGACCCGCCCGTTCGCGTACAGACCTGGCCGATGTTCGGCCATCACTAGTCACTAATAATAATAATAATATAGTGATATACAGAACATTGTTTATTTAGACTATTTGCATAGCATATATATTCATGTAATGATGTGTGATTTCATTCATATGCAGCCTTCATATACAGTAAGGGAATAAGCACTTTATCCCCTGCTTTATGTCCTCTGACAAAGAGATAACCATTCTATAATTCTTATGGGAGGTTTATTGCAGCTGCGAGAGGCAGATTAACAAAAAAAACACTCAACTCTCATGTTCATTGCAATGAGGGGAATAAGTACTTATTTTTCACTCTATAAGATGCACTCCCAACAACATAAAAAATGTGTGCATCTTATTGCAAATACATCACATTTATCCAATGGCTGAGCATTGAACTTAGCCGAGGTGGGGAAACTGTCAGACAGAATGATCTGCTGTGCTTCTGCTCTGTTCTATGTCAGCAAGCAGCTTGAGTCCAGCTCACATGCATAGGCAGAGGATGCCTGCCGGCAGGCGGCTCGTCCATCTGCCTCTACTGTGTATGTGATCTGCACAGAGTAGAAGCAAAGCCAGAGGGAAGATCTGTCTGTGGGTGGATTGTCCCTCTGTCCGCTCTACCAAGCGGGGCCAGGAGGTGGGGAAGCAGGGTCACAGGCAGAGTGGTATTTTTACAGGATCAGACGCTCCTCTGTATAGGATGCTTCTTACACAGCAGAGCATCGTATTGTCTGAAAAATACAGCATTTTAGCCCTTCACAAATAATTACGCTACGCTTTCACAAAAGCTATATTGGCAATCATAAAGGTCACATGGTTTTTTTTTTAGTTGGCCACTGGGTTTGCAACATCTGAGGGGGGATTTTGTACCACTGTTCTTTGCAGATACTATTCAAATTAGTAAGGTTTTGAAGCTGATGTCTGGCAACTCTGCCTTCAGCTTCCTCCAGATTTACTAAAGGAAGTAAGTATGCAACAAATTTCATATAGGGTATATACTGTTAGAATTGAGAAATGCTTCAAGGCACAGTCCGCCAAAAAAGGATGTATATTGGTAGATCTTCCATTTAGAATTGTTTTTGTTACTTACAAGGTCACGTTCAAAGATGTTATCTTGACAGCAAAGATCATTCTATCAAATTAGCAAGTGTGAAGTTGACTGTAACAAATCAAACACTTTAATAATATTTTACTTGGTATGTTTATTGTAATCGTCTCACAGAATATTTCCCAGACTAATCAAATACATATCAACCCTGGGAAGTACACTGTGGAATAGGGCGCTCCTTCACATACTGTATAATTTATCCATTGGACTTGGGATGGTCTTTGTTTCTGTTGGACTAAAAATATTATTTATTGCTCATATTAAATAAAAGTAAAAAACCCTCACACTACAATATTAAATGTACTTACGGTATTTTTTTTACATTTAAACCCACTATTACATTTAGAGTCTTTAAAAATAATGGAGTATACATGGGAAAAAGAAGGTACACACTTTTAACTTTTTTCAAACTTTGAGAAAAAAGGAGTAGTCATAAGTGACATGAGGAGGTCTCATATTTAACTCTAGAATACATTGATATACATAGGAATTTATGGGCAACTCAGTGACTACATGCTACGAAAGAAGCCCAAATAATATCATTTATCATAATAACATTTTACTGTGTTGAGGTATTTGTGCTGATGTAGGATATATATCCAGCAGGGCTCATACAACACAATAGAATATTTCAGATTGGGAATGACTGAGGAGATGAGAAAATTTTGACATTAACATGAAAATTGCATGCAGACGGAAATTGAGCCAATCATGCACAGCAGCTGCAGAGTTTGATTTGCATCAGTTTGCAGTCTAATGTTAACATTTGGAAATCCTATTAATCATCTCTTGTCATGAGAGTGTAATGCATGTCAAACACAAACAGGGCACTTTTGTTCTGGTATTATAGTTAACATGCACAATTCATTTTAATTTATTAATCATTTAATGATTTTTACTAAATAAAATACTACATATTTCAAATGTTTTACGATGCCAATGTCTGTGATTCCTGTACCCATACAATGGCACACAATGGTTATGGCAGATCACTGCAATAGTCAAGTCATCTGCACCTAAGCCTTGTAATAGTAGGCTGTTTGCTTTAACCAGGATATGTATTCCTATAGAAGTACACAGAAATGTAAATTGCCATTTGAAACAGATTAAATTTTAGTCAACTACAAGTCAAATACAACTGTCAGTGAATTCAAAATGAAATGTCTCAGACTGATGTCAACCTGACCAAAACCCATTGAGACGCATGAAAAAGCGTAGCCCCCCTGTGATGAAAGGAGTCTCTTCTGGTTAGAAGATCTTTGTCTACTCTAAACTCTATGTATCAAGGTCGGGCTCTGCCACTTATTTTCATGCTCTCTCCTAACAGACATCTATCTAAATTTTTATTTATGTGTCATGTCTTTCACAGCATTAAGTACACTCTGTTGATGACACATGTTACAGCGGTGGTTAGACGCATTACCATTAGCTTTCCTCACCACACATCAGTCATATTTTACATTTGAATCATGTTTTCTCCTCCAACACAAAGCTGCCCAGGAGAAATCCAAGCCTGAAAGCTGAACACAATGTTGATTTAATAGTTAATTTTTTTATTTTAAGGAAATTTGCCAACATGTAGCTTTGAAATGAGCCTATGCTGTATTTCTTTCGCTGCATGACAGCCTTATTTATATTATAATGTCGGAGAATAATGCTCTGTCTCTCTGCGTTATTGTTTTTTGTTATATACAGCGTATGTTTATCAAGCTCAATGTGTCTGAATGCGTTTTCCACGAAGCATTAGGCTATCATTTTATTGAGCTTCACACTATCATTGGAATTAAATCTTGCTGCTTTGACTTTAATATTAAAACATTGATTCAGGTAAAGAGGTTACAGTTACATTAGCGTTATGCATTAGTTGCTTAGCCTGGCTAATGTATTCAAAAGACTTGCTTTATCTGACTTTGCTGCTAGGCCATTAAAAGGAAACACAATGAAATGAATGGTATCCTTGCCTGACTGCTGACTTTGTATTTGCTGTTGACATTTTGTGGAGAAATGGGAATCATTACACTTTCCTCCGCTGCCGAGAAGCTCGAGCCAAAACCTACAAAATAACATTATGAGAAACACGTGTTATCAATCTTGTGATTAGTTATAACATCTGCGATTAAAACACAAAGAGTAGCTCTTCCTTTTATAGCAAAGAAAGAAAGAGAGGTGATGTACTGCTAGATAACTATATGATCGCTATTTGACTTCACTTCTTCTTGCCACGTACATAAGGCTGTTTTTAAAGAATGCCTGAACAATGACAAATGCACAAGAAAACATGTTGGACATTTCAAATTGCCTTTGGAATTTACTTGGCAGCCATTTTTCTTTCATCTGTATGCCAGTTGCTATTTTAATAACCATAATAAAACCAATGAGGGACACAGAAGTATGTGCCTTTGCTTAAAAGAACATATTTGCACAAGAATGTAATATTTATTTGTATTGGCACCAAACAAAAATAATTTGATGATACCAGGCATAAAAGTATATGCCTTGGGTAACAAACAATAGCCATATTTTATCCATTAGACTTCTACTAGACTTTAAAGTTGTTTTGTTATTCCATAAAACCCTCTGTCTTCCATAAGAATGAGACAGAGACAGAGAAAGACAGAGAAGCATGATTGATCACTCCACAGAACACATTTCCACTGCCTCTGAGTTTAGTGGGGATGTGCTTTACAGTTCTACATCCGAGGCTTTGCATTGACATTGGTGATGCAAGGCCAGGATGCATCTGCTCAGCCATGAAACCTATTCCATGAAACTACCAACAACCATTTTTTGCTGAGGTGAATGCTAAAAGAAGGTTCAAACTCTCATGTGTCAACAGACAAATTAGAAATTTAACTATTCGTCTCAACATGTGACAATTAAAGCGGTTCTATACTCAAAATAAAAAAAAACACATACATTGACATAATACTTACCTGTCAGCAGTAAACATCTGTCAAAACTGCTACAGAATAAAAAAACAACAACGTACTTACCTTCCTCACTTCCTCATTCCCAGAGAAATCATATTTATTAAGGGCAGACAGAAGCATTTCCGCCCTTACTTCATTCTGACTATAGGGCTGTAATTCTATAAAACGGACACTAGATGGAGCTTTGATAACATCAAGTTAGGTTTTGCTGAAGCTGCATTCCAATTTACACAAGACTACGGACTTCTTCCCAGCTGTCCCTGTCCCCTGATTGTTTTACAAGCTGCCGCGTTGGGAACGTCACAAAGTGGGGGGGCTGAGGATCGCCCCTTTTAAGCAGTGATTGCCTAATTATCATCAGTGCTGCTGCTGATAGTGTAAAGTGCCCAGTGAGGTGGTAGGTCCGCAATTGTCTTTTTTGTTCCTTAATACTGGCAGGGAATTGTCCTGGATGAAATTTCAAAAACTGAGCTATGGCACAGATGGAATCCTTTACCTGTAATACACCTGAATTTACTGAGCTCTACAGAATTAACTTACATTTGACATTATAGTATTAGATATGGCTCTGCAGAAATAACGGATGATTATTTTTACATATGCTGCTGGACCGAATATAAGCAGAGGTAACTAATTATACCGATGGCAACTGGTAATGCTATGACTCAAGCATAAGCTTGGGTGGGAAATGCAGCAGCTCCCTCACCACGATGCCTTGCCAAAGGCATGACGGAGCAACACATACAGGTACCAGTATGGTAAATACACTACCATGCTGTGCATTTAG
This sequence comes from Ptychadena robeensis, assembly GCA_036250615.1. Taxonomy (NCBI): domain Eukaryota; kingdom Metazoa; phylum Chordata; class Amphibia; order Anura; family Ptychadenidae; genus Ptychadena; species Ptychadena robeensis. Next base: position 113,879,234 of record CM070032.1, on the reverse strand, counting down.
AATGTGAAGCTCCATGTTGATACACAGCATGGTAGTTTATTTACCCACTGTTGCCTGTATCATACCTGGGACAGACCATAGAGATGCTGCATGCTGGAGAAGAGGCATTGTCTGCAGGAAGAACAGATAAAGCCAAGAGGCCAGCGAACACCCCCACAGAGCCTTGCCTAGTTTTTACACCATATGTTACTTAATTTTTTTGTTGTTCCTAACTACTTCCATTTTTCAATAATATAATGTACAGATGATTTTATACACATGTCTAAATGGGCCAAAAATGGTACTACTCTATATACTGTATATAGACTTTTGCATGATGTCTTACTTTAGATATGTCTTTTCACTGTTACTTAATAAGAAGCAATTTTAAACAGAAAATCAATTCATGTTCAAACTGGGATTAACATTTATAGTGGTCATAACTACATCTCCTTTAATGCTGGAAAAAATTGTGTTACAATAGGGAAAAGCTTTCTATTCTCTACATTTACCTTGCTTATACCCATATATTGATATAAATTATAGTTTTTAACATAGCTATTTTGTTTTGGACATGTACATGATAAATTCAGTTTTGGTGCATATAACTCTGCGTCTAACAACCTAGCATCAGATAGGAATAAAATGTATATAATGCGTTGTCCTGTCATTATGTCCTTAAATCTGATGCTTGAAAATTTCACGTGTCTCCAACAGGGCTTAGTACATTTTTGTGGTTAAGAAATGTAAGAAAGGCCAGATTCTTGAAAGTGTACATTTTGGCAGGTTGCTGTTGTCTTTTTATACATTTCAAAGGCTGTTTAGCTATGTACACGCTCACATTTTTTGTTATTGGGAACCATCATTTTGTTGTCAAACACAAGAAAGCAAATGAGGTAAGTATACACAGCACTTGTTCTGTTGTATAGGCAATCTACTGTCCTGCCCAACAGCTGTTGAATACTATGGGGGGACGATGCAGTGGAGTTCAGCAGCCCAACGTCAACGGCTATTGGTAAAGGCAATAGATCATCTTTGCATCATGTGTGTACACACCCTTATGTCTATATTCAACCTTTTGCCTCAGTGTGGTGTATTCAGGAATGTATCTTAGATTTAACAAACCAGGTGGGTGGCTGTGGATACTTGATTAGACCATGTCAGTACTGCCCTCCCACTGGATCTCCAACAAGTTAATGCTGAAGGTTCTTAAGGTACTATAGGTAGATCAGATAATCATTTATCTATACCTGCAGATTCTGTCCATACCTCACGCTAAACCGGGCGTAACACATCGCCGCCTCTTGCACCATCTGCCCCTCACGGTCGATGGAAAAATATCTCAGCGCATCCACACACAAGACCACTGGATGAAGATCCAGCCACCCCCTCACTTATGCTGCCTGTGCTTGACACGCCGGCCGCATTGCCAGCCTATCCCTCAACACCAGATTCAGTGCCCCCGACCTCTGGGCAGGGAGAAGCTGGCCCTTTGCCATGCTGGACTACGACAAACTGGCAGCCGCTGTTACGGCCATGCTCACTCCCAAGCTTAAGGAGGCCATTGACCAGGTCATGTCCAAGGCACTACACTCCATCCGCCAGGAGGTGCAGACCAGGGTCACAGAATCTCAGAGGCAGAGCAGCGTATCTCCACCATAGAGGATGGACTACACGGATAAAACCCAACTGCTGCAAGCATACCGCAACAAAACCTGATGATCTTTGTGGACTATTCCGCAGCTGTCCCCAGAAAACGCAAACAGTTCTCCAAAGTTTTTTCTGCCCTGTACAGCAAGAGTGTTTGCTTCACCCTCGTCTACCTGGCCATACTCCACGTCCTTGACGAACAAGGCCATACCCACACCTTCCATGATCACTTGGAAAAGAAGAGGAGCCCTCCTCTAGATGGGATAAGTAGGTCTCCGCTTCCAACGGCCTCATTCCTGGACACCCCTTCCGCCTCGCTTGCCACCAAAGGCGACTCCCTCCCCGTTGCCCCAACGCTTTCGCTCTAATACCCCAAAGAGGCAGAAGACCACCCAGGGCAAGGGTACATGTCTGATCTGGTGTCGCTGCCCGGAACTCGCCCACTGTAAAATTTTTCCATGACCTAGCGGGTCTTATAGCTAGGCTGAACGCTCCAGCAAGACCTCCTGACAGTTCTAACCCCCCCTCACGCTGTTCTCCCTTTGAAGATTTTGCCACTTCACTGTCTTTACATGATCTGTGGAGAAACTACCACCCCTTAGAATCCCAATTTACCTTTCTTTCCCATCCACATGCCTCCCTCTCTCGCATTGACTACTTGTTCATATCTACATGCTTGGTTCCGTTGACTGACTCCCCTGACATACACGACTTATCTGACCACACTCCCATTAGTTTGGTACTACAAGAGTGAATGCCAAAGGGGACTGATATCCTCTGGCGCTTCCCCAATCAATTGTGTAAAGATCCTGAGTTTCACTCCACTATGAGCCAGGCGCTTAGAGACTACACCCATGACAACCCTGTTTCACACTACACTGTTATACGCCAATTTGTTCTGGGAAGCTGCCAAAGCTTATCTGAGAGGGGTGGCAATTTCATACCTCTCGGCCAAGCGCAAACAAGCCCAAGCTCACTACAACAAGGCCCTAGCGTTCCTGCGTGACGCACAAAAGGAAGTGTCAAGTAGCCCTAACCCTGATCAGCAACGCAAGATACTAATGGCCAAACGTGCGTTTGACTAGTGGCTAGAAAATAAGGAAGCTCTGACTCGATCTTACTAGGATTCTCATTTTCACTCACATCGGGTAAACAAATCGGGTAAACTTTTAGCAAACTTAGCAAATCTTTATTTGCCTCCTTCCATAGTACAGTTTCCATAGTACAGTCATGAATGATCCATGTTCGGTCAACTCAATTCTAGAACAATATTACTCTGCCCTTTATGCTTCCTCGACTAAGGAAAACCTGGCCCAGGCCGCTTTTTTGGACACGATACCACTACCCCACATCTCTGAGGCCCAACTAGAAGCCCTTAATGCCCCTATCATGCCCACTGATATTGAACTTGCGATCTTCTCTCTATCTGAAAGCCCCGGGACCCGATGGGTTTACCTCTGAGTTTTACAAACTAAACTAAACTAAATTAAAAAACTACCTAATAGACCCCTTATTTAATCTATATCGACACCTATGGACAGCGGGTGAATACTTTCCCACTGCTGATGAGGCTTATATCAAGTTAATACCTAAACCGGGCAAAAATCCCCTGTCTCCAGGATCCTATTGCCCAATCTACATAATAAATCAGGATGCCAAAATATTGTCAAAGATCTTGGCTGACAGATGAGCCCAAATTTTCCCAATGTCTACCCACCCATCCCAGGTTGGGTTTACCAAGGGTAGAAGTGCTGTTATTAACATCAGAAGACTCTCATGGCCTTGGATTATGCAAAGCATAACCCCGTGCTAATGTTGCCCTTCTGGCAGTTGATGCGGAAAAGGCCTTTGACAATATAGACATCCAGTGGTTGTTCCTAGTCTTTCAGAAAGTTGACTTTGTCTGGCATTTTTTGCACCTTTTACAAGCAATGTACAAACAGTCTTCTGCTAGCGTGTACACACCAGGTTTCATATCTAAACCTTACTGCCTGTCCAAAGTCCCCCCTACTATTTAATATGGCTTTAGAACCCTTAACTCCTAACTCGACAACTTGAGTCACACCCAGGAATCATAGGTATACCCTTTTGCACCCATTCTCTCCTAACAGAATTTTTTGCAGATGACCTTCTCCTTTTCTTTTCCTGCCCTAGTCAGGACATGCCCATCTTCATCTTTTTTTACCAAAAACATTAACTAATGTATGAAATAGATACCTTTTTAATCATTTTATTTAGATGTTTTTACAAATTAAGCATGCGAAAACTAAAAATTTTGGAAAAAAGATGGCTTCTGTTAGATTTGCAATCATACCAGGTTTTATTATGGGCTCCACTTCTGTGTATTTTTTGCTTTGCCATCCTGCACTATTAATAGGCATCTGCATCAAGCTGTCCTATTAGTTTGCAAATTCTTATAGCTGACATTGTTATTATTTATTACTGCTGAGAAATCCACAAGGACCACATTATTGCATTTAACATCATTTAAACTAGAGCATGCTAAGAGAGCTGTTTACAAACCAAGAGATTCTATTTCTCAATGGGCCTTCATCTTATTATGATTAATCTGTTGTAGAGTAAAATACATTTTAATTTAGCACATACAGGCATTTTTGGTATGGCAGAAAAAAGTAAGTCTTGTACAAAGCACTTAAATGCACAGCAACAAATCAGATTTTGATTTACTGCCGTCACATCTCTAGCAATCAAAACTGAAATCAAGAAAAACAGATACATTTATGAATGCCAGACATCTAAATATCACAATTTAAAAATACATTTAAAGGATATATGCAGTACTATTTGTCCATGTATAGTAATAATGGGGCATGAAGCAGCATTGGAAAAACGACCGTCATAACAGATACATCACAAAGGGAAGCCTACTGCATTGTTATTGATGGAAATGTGCTCTGACAGCTTATTATTACTTTGGCATAGAAACTATGCTCTAAAGAAATATAAGTTACTTTAAGGACTAATTACACTTCTAGCAAGATATGCTACCTGTATAGCTCAGTTCATCACACAACAGGCTAACAAGTTCTGCTAACACAGACACAGAATTCCAATGAGTACAAAAGCCAGCTTACTTGAACAGTCTGTTATCGACCTGGCACCAGTCATAGTTGTTGTTCCGTAAAACGGACATGACAGGCAATACGATTTCCCTGGTTCCGGCTGATAGTAGTCCCTGGGACAAGGATAGCATGGCACCAATCCAGTCCGAGAAAATTCACCAGCATGGCATGGAACTTAAATATAAATAAAAGATGTGAAAATGAAATGCTTAAATCTCTGCAGTGTAAGAAAGTTTCAGAAGGTTTCATAAATAACAGGAATGAAATTGTTTCTTCAGGGAAATAGTAGGAACAATGGGAAATCCCAATTATGCTTTGGAAATACTTTATAGGCAACACACTTGATTATCTACAGAACAAACGAGGAAACCTGTGTGTGTATATACACTCACCAGCACACCTTGCTAGTACCGGGTTGGACCCCCTTTTGCCTCATCCTTCGTGGCATAGATTTAACAAGGTACTAGAAACATTCCTCAAAAACTTTGGTCCATATTGACATGATAGCATCACACAGTTGCTGCAGATTTGTAGGCTGCACATCCATGATGCGAGCCAAATGCACATCCAATATCATAAGGCTATATTTGCACTATACACTAGTGGTTCTGGATGTGCATTTGGCTGATGGGGCATAAAAGAATAATTAGCATGGACACAAAGTGAAAGTAGTAGAAGAGAAAAAAAAATGTGAATAGCTGCCTGCAAGAATGTCCGTGTAAAGAATGTCACTGTAAAGCCACAGCTGGGCTGAGAAGCAGGAGGAGTGAGGGGGTAAATACACAGATATCTCCTAATAGGTAAGGATTGTTTATATTTTATTTACATATTGCTCCAATAATGGGAGGTTGGCTAGCTACAGACAAAAAATTGTCTGGTGGGTTTAGGTGCGCTTTAAGTACACACTTTTGTAGTAATTAATATTAAGTTATACAGCTTCATCTTTTATGCACCTTTATGCAAAGACAGAAAAAAAACATGCAAGGTTTGCATTATTCAGGAAGCTGACAGGCAATCAACATTTATTACACATCATTCTTCATCCTACCTCCACATTCGGAGACATCCACAGATCCCCTTTTAACTGTTGACATTCCTTTAGGACAAGAGAGACAGAACTTGGATCCCATCACTGGCTGATAAGTGCCATGCGGACACGACTCACAGGTCTCTAAGCCATTTGAGGAGTAAGTACCTGGCTTACATTGCGCTAAAATAAATCACAAGATAAATGTAATAAACATATTTATTTTACATTAAACTTCACTTGTACACTATTGATTAAAAAATGCTTGCTCAGAGATATTACCACCAGATGTATTGACTATATTCAACATAAAACAAGCTGTGTTAGAATAGACCTGATAACTGGGGATAATAAAACAGCAAAAATGTCTTTATTCCTGGATCTACTAATCATTTTGTCACTTTGTTTTGGCCAAGTTACTTCTGCTTATTGTCATCATACACTCTACATAAATTGCCCTGGTTTGTGCCACATTGATGGTAAGGCTTAAAAAGAAACCCCCAAAAAATTAATATTCTATATATGGAGCCTTTTACCTTACTTCTGGATTTTAGAAGCAAATTTTGCAAATTGCTCTGCTCTCCTAGTAGTTTATTGCTATTTCAAAAGGGTTTGTGTTTTAATTTTTGTTAAATACCACGTGACTCAACAAAGTTGTAGTAAGTCCTGCATTTTTTTAAATTAAATTCCCATTCCAATTCAGACAGATCGACAAGGAGTAGGAATGATAAATATGCCATTCTACTTGTTCAATCACCTTCAGTTGTAGTGCTATCAGACTTAGTATACAAGAAAAAAAATCTTTCACTTTAGTTCCACTATAGTCACCATCTATTCTATAAACATTCTTTATATATAAACTTGTATAAGTGGTACATTTTTCTACATGTGATGTGGTACTTAAGGAAAGCACATCATTTACTCTGTCAATCAGTTTGATTATTATTATTATTATTATTAACATTTATTTATATAGCGCCAGCATATTACGCAGCGCTGTACAATACATGCAAGATCAGGGCCGTTTCTAGCCATTTTGGTGCCCTAAGCAGATTTTCTTGGTGGAGCCCCCCCCCCCCCCCAAGAACGCAGGAGACAGAGACATGTACGCAGCGCCGGCCCGGCCTCCACTGCCAGGCGGGCGGCTTGGTAGGCGTAGGTAACTAAAAAAATTAAAGAAATTATAATAAAAACTAGAGGTGCCCCGATTGCAAATTTCTTGGCCGATTCTGATTTCCGATTTTACAGTAAGTGTGACCTGCCGATTCCAATTTTTGGCGATTTCTATTATTTTTGTTTTGTAAAGAGCTGTAATGAAAGCATATGACATGTATGTAGCAGAGAGGTGCTTTATGGGGGAAGAATTTGTTAGCGGCTTTTTAGTAGGAAGGAGTGTGTTCAGGGATCTAAAATTTTGCATGGATGTAGTCTCAAAATGTCAAGGTGAGTGAGGGGATGCATATACAAGGTAGGTGAGTGAGGGGATGCAGATACAAGGTAG
>CM070032.1:113833281-113871894 GCA_036250615.1 Ptychadena robeensis | reverse complement strand
CCATCCAAAGCAATGGACATCGACCGGTCATGTCTGATAACCCTGCACAGCACTGAAAGTGACGGTTGATCTAGCCCATATCTCTATGCGTGTCTGGGCACTGTTAGTGTTGTAGCTAGAGGGGTAAATCTCGGGGTGTAAGAAGTAGCATTACTTATACGTTATACTATGAAAGGTTTTTTTATATGAATGTTTCAAAATATGGCTGTTTTAAGGTAGACGTACATGGTCAGTTTTTGCGGCCAATCAGCCGCCGTGCATGCTTCCGCCAATCGCCCGGGTGTGCCCACCTGGTGAGATCGTCCAGGAATCTGCTGAATGTTGGATCGCGCGGTGATCTGACAGGCTGGTAAATTCCTGGCCGATCTTATTACTTTGAATGGGGATGGCAGCCCCTATTCAAAGTAATGGCCGGAACACAAAGGGCTTATTCCCACTTAGGCGATCAGTATCTGGTCGGACACGATTTCAATTGCACTCTGTGATTGTGGCTGTTAGTGATGAGCGGCATAGGCAACATTCATATTCGCGGCATGCCGCAAATTTTATGCAAAACATTCGGAAAATATTCGCATTCGGCAATATTCGGGGGTTTTTTTTATTGCGAATATCGGCAGTTTTTATTGTGAATTTCGCGCACGCAATATATGTTTAACATGGTGCGAATTTTTATGCGAATTTTTAAAGTGACGATTTTCACAATATTCGCACCATACCAATATTCATTTAAAAAACTGTTGATGGTGTTGCTAAGCTCTTTCGTTCACTTGCATTGAGAGGCATGTGTAATGGATAAAAAATACAGAATATCCGGAATTGCGAATATTCGGCAATATATTCACCATCTTCGCGAATTTCCGAATTGCCGATATTCGCGATTAATATTCGGAATCCGAATATTCGCGATCATCACTAGTGGCTGTACGCTTCCACTTCATTGAATGAGCTTGTCCCCATTTCAACGAAAGGTTTCCGTTTTTTCAGCGCTGATCGCGCCCATAGACATGAATGGGCGCAATCGGACGTGCACAGATAAAATACGCCCGTGGCTGATCGTCTAAGGGCTTATTTCCACTTGTGTGGAAGCCGGCGGCGTGATTGCCGCTGCTAAGAACCGCCGCCGCTAAGAACCGCATGTCATGTGGTTTTTAGCGGCGGCCATTCACCTCTATGGCCGCGGTCAGTGCTGGGCGGCCGCGGAATAGCGCAGACGCCACCTACAAACTCGGACTAGCCCACTGAACAGAATGGCGCAGATGTATCCACGCCATGGACAACCGCGGGCTTCCGCTTAAGTGGAAACAAGCCCTAAGTGGGAACATAGCCAAAGGGTGCCCACCAATCAGCTAGCTGCAGTCGATCCCTCATCTATGGCTACCTTTTATTTAGGATTCTACAGCCTTGTTGTCACAGTGCACTGGACAGAGGGGGGAGCAGGCGAGGTTAGGAAGAAATTAGGCAGCATCAGGTGATATATATGATATGTAGTCATGGAAGGGTCTATAAACCTCCAGGACAGAAATGGATCTTCTTGGAAGGAAAAGATTAGATTTCTCTCCTACAGATCCATTTCTGTGTCTCATCACTGTAATGTGTCCGATCTTTCAATAAGGCAGGATAAGGCAAGATCGCACCATTATGTGAAAGAAGGAAGGGGTGGCAGTGAGTGCTAGTACTGGCCAGGTACAGTGCACAGAGTGACAATGATTGTGCTTGCATTTATATCTGGCTCCTTGTCTGTCAAAGCAACAGGTGCATAGAGGATAGTGTCGCTCTGTGCACTGTACCAACACTCACTGCCCCCCCCCCCCCGTCCTTTTTCACATAATGGTACGATCCCACTGTGGATTCAGAGCATGAAAAATTTTTATTTTTTTTTAATCTATCTAAAAAAAGTTAACAGCTGTAATAACGCCCCCTTTAGGGTGGCGCCCTAAGCACATGCTTCAACTGGCTATCAGTAAAAACGGCCCTGTGCAAGATGATATAGCAAAAAAAAAAAACAGTTACAATGTTTTTCATAGATGGAGAAATGTTTTACATTCTACAAGTATACATTGCTTAATATCAAAGTATGCATTGCTTAATGACAAAGCTCCTAAATAAAAAAGCTAATATTGCTGGTTAGTTAGGAGAACGTGTGTTTTGCTCTTGATGCTCGAATGTAAATCCACTCCAGTACTCCATAATGCCAATTCAGTAAAGCTGTAGCTCATAACAGAGCTTAGCTTCTGCCTACTTTGCTGTTCTGTTACTTTGCTAAATCTGGTCACAGGAAAGTTGTTGGGAGTGTTTTCCGGCATGAGACTGTTGGCTACATGCAAGGAAGGTGTCTAGGTAAACAACATAATCATTATAACCTGACTGTCATGCTGTTGGAGAAGCACCTCAACCAGGCCAACCAAAGCTCATTGTTGCCTTCACTACAGAACAGTCCTGGCTGAAAAAATAACTCCATCAGAGATCTGCACTTGCATCCTTTCTTGTAAAGCTAGAGAGCAGCATGAACAGCAGTAGTAAACTTATGGTCGGGCTACTAAGAGTGGCACTAATGAACGACATATGTGATGTCTTCTCCCTTTTAGGTGAAGTCCTGAAAATAGTAAACAGGGACTAAACTTTCCTCAAAAAAATTGCCCCCCCCCCCCCATACAAGTCCTTGAATCTAAACTTTTTGAACTCATGGGGGTTGAAGAAAAGAAGAAGGCAGTAGTTCTAGAAGCCAAGAAGGTATGGGGAAAGAATGAGCAGGATATGGCACTTGAGGAACGCCCATTGAAAGCAAGCAACTACGTTAGCAGAGTGTACAAAGTGCACTAGAATATGCCTGCGTTTTTTAGATGTTGCACTCTTATATGTCATGGAAGGATTGACATGCTTGCATTCCAGTGCAGGGGGGTCAAACTCCAGCCCAGAGTGGAAAATCTGATCTGCGGTGTAATCATATTTTGTCAAAGATTGTTTCTAAAATTCTATTTAGGAAATTAATGCCACAAATGTGTACCATATATTCTTTTTATTGAAGTGATTTCATATTTGTTATAGTACTAGACATTGCTTGTTCCAGATTAATTGCAAAGTAAATAAGTAAGTAAAAGTTTAGTTTATTTCCATATGAATCCCTAGTGTATTTTCTGATTGGGTATTTACTACTACGGGTGGTGGTTTAATGCACGGGCATACTTGTCTTTCTGTTGAGAACACAAACCAACCACATACATTAATATGAAAAGTGTTCACTTTGCCTGGAACAGATTAGTCATAAGCAACCACCTCCTAATCATTGTGAATAATTTAATAATTTCCTTTGCTGTTGCTGTGCTTAACTTAATATTTTGTAATTTCTCTGAAAAAGCCTAACTTACCATAAAATACAAAGATGGCTCTGCCTGCAGATAACAACTATTAATTTAGAGTTTTACACACCTTTGCATTCTGATTTGCGCTTTGAGTGAAGGTACTCTGTGTAAGTACCAGCAGGGCAGCTTTTGCAGTCCATTTGGCCCTCTTCATCCTGGTATGAACCAATCCAGCAGCTTTCACACATGTTATGCTCAAGAGTATAAAATGTACCCTTTGGACAGTTTACTGTTAAAATAATAAAATTAAAAAATGTATAAATATATATCACATTCCCATACATACATGTTAATACAAAATTCATAATGTGCCTATTCGGCCAGCTCTTTCTAATCACAAAAAACATTCAATAAGAATTACTTATTTAAGTAATGGCTGTCATTCTACTCTAAGTTACCAGGGAATAAAAAAGTACAAACGTAACGATAAGCGATTGCCACTGATTTATCTTAATCCTATAATGTGACCCAAGAGTTCAGTATTTCACACCGATCAACACATTCCAAGAAGAAAGAGCTTCAAGTGTCTTACTAATTATCAAGGTATTTTCTTGTAGCTCTCAGCAGATTAACCTGTACATGCACATTATAGTACAAGGTTATAAATAAGTATTAAATAAAAGATGGTATTAAAAGTATTACGGTATAAATTATTTAAAGGTAAACTGTCAGGACTGCTGTCTTTCTGACTGGCACATTCTAGGCTGAGGTCCAGTGCTAGAGGCTAGTCCTGTCCAGCCCTACCGAATTAATGATTGTTACAGGACAAAGCATATCTTCTACGACATACTCAATGACATACCATGACCACTTCCTGCAAATGGTAAAACCAAAAATGCTCATCAGCTGTGTCAGGTTCTGGCCACTCATACTTTTCCACATTTAAATTCTGAGCTGAAAATTTACATATTACCCATTACACAAAGAAAAATAAAATGTCAGGTCCATGAATGAAACATAAAATGGAAGGTCTAATATGCATGAGCATCCACATGAAAATATTCTCACCAAGGGAAAGATTTTTTTTTTTACCTAAGCAAAATTGCACGAACCATGAGAAAGGCTTACTATGCCAATGTGAAAGTTTCACATTTTTAAAAACCTAAACTCTCCCATCGATAGTTTGTTATATAATGATTAACTGTATTTTTCAGACCATAAGAGTCACTTTTTTACCCCCAAAATCGGGGGGGCAAAAGTGCCTGCACCTTATGCTCCAAATGTACGACCCCCATGGCCAAGGAGATTAGTCTAGGAGCTATCAGGTAAGAGATGCGGCCATGACTGGATCTCCCATCTGAACTGTATTATTGCTTATGCCAGTAGGAATCTGCAGCTTCCACAGACACAGGCACTGCCAGAGAGGAAATCTGCAGCCGTTCCCCCCGCGACCCCCTCCTCCCGATCAGTGAGGAAGATCCGTGTGGAGGTAACGTAATGTGCTGTGATAGTACTGCTGCTAGTGACATCTACTGGCTGAATTTGATATTGCAATAATTTAATCCATTGCATTAACCCAATTGATTTAAACACTTATATGTTAAAAAAAAATCTGGTTTCCCTGCTCTAAAAACTGGGTGCGTCTTATGGTCCAGTGCATCTTATAGCCCGAAAAATATGGTATTCTGAAGTGTCATAGCTGTGCAGCACAAAATGCAGAGGCCAGTAGAGTCCAGTGGTCCAGAGTAAATAACAATAGCTCTCAATCCACAATTCATTCACCAGACCCCAAATGCACTGGGTTGTCTGACTGAAGTACATCATTCCTTATCTACCCAGTTACAGTGTCATAGACTGTAAACTCCATGCACACTACCCTCTATACCTAATACCTCTGTTATAAAAGGCTACAAATACTGCAGCTTCTAGCCCCCCCCCCCTAATAAAAACATACTAAGCTGAGCTAAGCAAGGTGAGAGGGGGGGGGGGGTGTAGTAATAGATTGGGGATCTGGGACATGTGTTCGAGAACTGCAGAAGGACAACCTCAACTGAAGATGCACATTCTAATATCTTTGCTTATATGCTCTTTTCCTTTTGGCTATATCTTCCTTACTATAGGCAGTATATTACTGTGGCACACATAAAATTGTGTCCTAAATATCGTCCTTTGTTTCCAATGTTAATCACAACAAATGATTGTTGCCATGCTGATACAGTTCCTTTAGCACTTCAAGGTCAAAGTCATTGAGCTTGAATCAGTATGCAGATCTGGCGCTCTGATGTCTCACTGCCTTCCTAGTCAGCATGATTGTTCAAGAACAGTTATTTGTCAATCATTGCAATTAAAGTAATCCAAGCTGCTATTTTTTTAAGAAATGGAAAAAAGCTGTTCCAAATGTCACACAATACAAATTCCCTTTCACAATAACAACCTTAAAACTTAAAAGTCCTTGTTAGATACACTATCTCCTGTTGTTGACATGTTGCACCTCTGAGTATTGTGAATGTTTTGGGACAAAGTTAAAATAAGAAAAGCTGGTCATAGATGGGCCGATTCCTGCCTGACCGCCGATGCCATGCGCGTTCCCGCATCCAATCGGCGGTCAGGTCGGCAGGGAATTGGGTGTGCCAACTGGTCCTATTGACCAAAAATCTGCCTTCATGTCGGATCTCACAGTGATCTGACATGATAAATAATTCAGATTGAATCCCATTCGTTTGGATGGGGACGGCTGTCCTCAGCTGAAGTAATGGCCAGCACATAAAGTCAATACGCCAGCTAGGTCAGCAGTCGACAGGAAATGGTCCGGTCTATGCCCAGCTTTTGGAATAAGTGGGAGGCATCTCTCCCTTTTACCTCTTGGTAGTAGGATGACTACTTGAGATCCTATTAGTTTTGCTTGTGAAGTTTAAGAGTAAACATGGTAAGTCGTACTACCATATAGTACACCCATGTTAAAATGGAGGTACCATATATACTCGTGTATAAGCAGGGGTGCTGAAAAAGTTCCCCTTGGCTTATACTCATGGTCAAGGTTAGAGTTAGTTTCCCTCTTACTTGTCTGTCCTTCTGCAAGCGCAGGCAGCCTCTGTGAATGTTCCGATGTGTATTCAGCATTCTATCTACGGCACTACCGAGCTTGCCTGGTGAAATGTAAACAAACTTGGATCGCCATCTTGTGGACATATTGTTAATTTTTTCAATTAGAAAACTCCACTATCTGACTTTGCATTTCCCACCCACCGCTTATACTCGAGTCAGTAAGTTTTTGTAGATAAAATTAGATACCTCCGCTTCTATTCCGGTCGGCTTATACTCAAGTTGTTACAGTACACATTTAAAGATCTTAAAAAAAAGTTATTCAGGATACAGTCTATCCTCTTTAAATATCCTTTTGTGTTGTTTTAAAGTAACTTTGCTATTTATTAGTAGTTGAACTCAGTACTGTTTGACCCAGAAGTGCCTACATTTCCACCTGGGATGCATTAGCAACTAGCAATTTTTGAATCTGAGGACATATTTTGAATTCCTTACTTTGTTTTCTATTTAAAGCGTTTCAGCACAATGCGCTTAAAAATGCTTGATTAATGTTTACCTTTCAAAACCTTCTGCTTTATCTATACTAGTCATGTGCAAAAGCTGTTCATTGTGATATCAGCCTTAATGCAATGTTCTACTGCAAAGAAATACTGCCATCTTCAGTTGGAATGCACACAGATACTGGAACGGGATTTCTATTTCATTTTACATTCTAAACAAGGTAAAAAATAAAAAACCCTCTTGTACTGTCTATAGAACACGTGTACAGACAACAAAGCACTGAATTGCCCATGGAACTAAGGTCTATAATTGTTGGTGGCATGAGTTGATGTATCCAAAGGAGCCATTCAATATATTATGCATAATGTATGATAAAAACAGTATGGGCTTGATTTAATTTCAAATATATTCTCTCCATAGCAAGCAACAGATTCCAGCTGTCTTTTTTATAAAGCAGGTTACGCGATTGTATACTGACTGATTTGATTGTTGGTTACAGGCATCTTAGAAACGTTTCTTTCCAGCAGTTTCTGAAACTGCTGGAAAGCTTTTGTTGCTTGTTGACAATGTAAAATCTTTGCATGGGAGTTCCCGCGCTTTATAAAAAGATTACACACTTTGATTAAAACACAATTGGGAAAAAGGTTTCCAGTGACTTTTACTTTAGCATAGTACACTGGTGGGAAGCCCTCACAGTGATCTAGCAACACATTATGCTCATAATCCATTGGTACAGGTAGAGTTAACCTCCTTGTCGTTATACCTGATTCACCATCAAACTGCCATCAGGCACAAATGCCAGCTCTCCGTGTGCCTGCAGCATTTCTTCATAGCTGTAGGCACACAGAGCCTTCAAGCACCCCACGGGGGGCAGCGCCATAGACCTCCATGTAAATGGAGGGGCGCCGTTTTTCTTCCCACACTATTCTATTTGACACCGGCGGTGTGTAGAGGGCTGGGGAGAAAGCTGGCAACTCATGGCTGAGTACAGCATAGAAAATGGCGTGAAAAGCCCATAACCCCCAGGGGGTTAAGGTAGCCATACATGCTGCGATTTTCTGTTTTATTCAACCACAGGGCACGTTCGTGGCAATCCCTCGTTCAGGAATTGATGGCTGCTTCCTTGAGCGATCAACCAGAATCAAACAAGAATTTAATTAAACAGTGATCCGACATGTCACTATTTTCTGTTTGGATGGGGACTCTTGATCCCAATGCAAAGTATAAAGCAGAAATCGATTCCCCAAAGTGGTGTGTACTTTGATTATTGTGCGATCAAATGTCGATTTTGCGATTGCATGTTACGATCCTGGCAACGTGTGTGGCTAGCTTTAGAAAGCAGTAACTGTTCGTTTATTTCAGCACTGCTTTCCACCTTACTCCATTTAACTGTATAAAGAGAGAACTTTGTTTCCAATAACTTTAAAAACGTTTTTGTAAGTAAATAACACAGTAGAAAATCTAAGTTGATGGCTGTTGGTTTTATGGGCAGGTGCCCATTACAATAGCATGGGAGCAGTTGTTAATGTCCCATGCTTCCACGCTCTATGTGCAACCACTGCACACAGAGGCTGCAGGGTTGTGAGTCAGGCCATCAACCTCCCTGTAACCGACACTATGAATTAGCTCTTACTATTAAACCGATCAATCAGAAACAATAAACACTTTCATCATGAGGTTGTTTCATAGGTTACTTGTAAAGCTAGCCACACATGGTTCAATTGACATCAAATCGATCATCAATTCGATCTTTCGATCATTGAAACGTATGTCGATTGTAATTGAATCGAAGTACACACACCACATTGAGGATGCAATCAAAAGACCCGCCGATTGAATTTAATTGTTTAAAAAAAAAAAAAATCGTTTTTAAACGTAGAGTAATCAAAAACGATTGTCAGCAGAAGGTGATCACAAAGTGACCATGATGGTCACATGAGGGATCAAAAAACCCATAGTTCATTCTTTGCATTTTAAATCCAGTACATTAATAATCGTGGTCAAAGGACCACGGGGGGGGGGCACACTTACATTAGGAGATAATTGAATTTTCACAGAGATCGCCATTTGCATGCTTGTGTTGGTCCAGTGAGCAGACCATCCGCATTAACAATGCATGCTTGTGTGTCAGTCGCCATTACATGCATGCTTGTGTGTCAGTCTCCATTACAATGCATGCTTGTTGGTGTTCATCAGCCATTTACAATGCATGCTTGTTGTGTCAGTGAACAGACACACAAGCCATTACAATGCTGCTGCCATGGTTTACATGACTGTATGCATTATACCTCCTCCCAGAAGTTCACTATGCTCATTGATTGAATCGGGGGAATCTCAGATTGGACGGGTCCCAACAACAGATACAAAAATGAGACACATGTGGGGACAATCATCAAAATTTCCACTGGTCCGATCAACATTTCGATCAGGCAAAATACAAGTAAAAAAATCGAATTTCAAGTCAAAGATCGGACATGTGGACATATTCATTTTCATCGCCCGACTAAAAAAAATTCGATCGAATTACATTGATTGTACAGTCAATTGAACCATGTGTGGCTAGCTTAACTCTTTAGCAGCAAAGGAACTTTAAAAGTTATAGCTCCAGATGAATTTTTTTGTCCCCATTGCGATCATTAAAAGTCATTGGCTGCACAATGTGTTTTGTAAAAGTTGTATGTAACAGATCCCTGTGTTATATTAATGCAATCTGTTCATTTGAAATGATTGAAAACTACTCTTGAAATGTGTAAAATGATATTTGATTTAGTATTCAGATTTAGCTCAACTTCCGAAACCATTCGAACAGAAGTGTGTAGTATTAAAGGCAACAGATAATAAGGAAAGCACACAGGTTCTCTTACCACACATTCGTCCTTTCAATACAGAGCCTGGCCTGCAGTAGAGAACTGCCTTTCCTTCTTCCAGCGAGTTACTATCTGCAATGATCATCTCTGAGGAAAAATGAAAGGAGTAGAGAGGTGCCTTTCTAAGAGTTCTTTTTAACCGATTTGTTATTGTTTCCAAAGTTTTAAGAAGGCGCTGCTGGTTATCTGATTCCAGAGAGTCATTTCTTCTTTGTGGCAAGGGAACACTTGCTGGAAAAAAAAAGCAGTTAACATACTATAGTGTACTATTATTATAAAGGATAACCAACACTAAATATGTAACATGGTTCCATACTTTAAGGATTTTTAAAACGTTTTCAGACATTTTTTACTTCAGCCTCTCCTTCAGTGTAGCACTATTGTAGAGCCTTCTCTTCTACACTGAATTTGCTTTATATATATATATATATATACATTATTGGCTGGTGATAATGGCATGGATACATGTTAGGAATGAGAGTACAGATTTGTGATTGCAAGTAAAGAGTTAGCTCAGTCTTATTATTTGTGCCATGGCATTTTAGAGGAGTTGAACTTAACAGCAGACCTTACTGGTGGCGAGTTCACATACCTATAAGTCTATACTGCAGTTATTAAGGCTCATTTATTCTACATGTTTTTTCCCATTTTGTATTAAGTAAGAGTTGAACTAAATCAATATTATAGAAAAGAGAGACTCCCTCACAGTGAGTGTATGAAGCCAACATCCCAAAATTCAATATAAAAAAGAAAAGCAAAATCTCCCCTGTATAAATACAGAGGCAAGGGGACTTTAAGGTCCCCTTGCCTCTGTATTTATACAGGGGAGATTTTGCCTTTCTTCTTTATATAAATCAATATAATAGCATTTTACTAAAGCATTGAGCCATACGTATCGTGTTTTTATATTAATACTACCGTATATACTTGAGTATAAGCCGACTTTTTCGGCCCCGAAAATGGGCTGAAAAAGCTCCCCTTGACTTATACTCGAGTCAGGGTCAGAGTAAGGGTCAGAGTCCACATACATGTCCTGAGACGCAGGTCACTGGATCGCAGGCACCATGAGCCTCTGTTAAGCTCCATTGTGTTTACGACATTGGCTTGTAAAATGTAAACCCACGGCACCACACTGCCATCTGGTGGCCTGTTTGTTAATTGCTACTGGAGAAGGAATTTCAATAGAAATTCAAATAGAACACTCCACAACTTATGATTCAAAAATTAAAATAAGTTTCCATTTCATGTATTGGGCCCAATAATAATAATAATAAAGACTTTTTAAATGGAAGCATTTTTTTGCGCATGGACAACAGGTAATCTGAATTTCCAAGTTTTTAAATTGACAAGTAAACAACAACTGACCTGTTATGTTAAAGACAAACTTCACTTTCTGATCTGTGGCAGGGGTAATCACTTTTTGCCTTTTAACTCTCAGAAGTGATGTGGAGTCAGAAGCAGACTTTTCCCCGACATCATCCTCTGTCACATCCAAAAATTCATCGTACGAGTAATCTAGCCTATTTGCAGCTCCCCATCCACCGGGTCCTGAAACAATAGTAGTAACATTTATAAATAATGCTGCATATACAGAATATTTTACAACATTTCCTCTAATGCAAGACTTTCTTAGTCTATGGAAGTGGTTCCCAAATTTTCCTTGCATGGTCCCCCTTTTCCATTTAGAAGCATTATCAAGCCCCACCTCCCCATTCAAATACAGGTTCAGTACCCCCCTGGAATACCTTTGTGCCCCCCCCCCCAGGGACGCTCCCCAGTTTGGGAACCACGAAATGTGGCTGTAGCAGGTTATATTTTTAGATGTTTTAAAGCTAAACCATACATTTTTATAAAATGTTTGCATTCTGACACATGAGATATAACTCATTAAATTAAATTATCTTATTCAATTATTTATTGATAATCTATTAGTGTTTTCTTCATTATAACTTAGGAAAATAGATAAACCTTGTCACTGACATTTGATGACACAAAGTTAATTGTGATGAAACCTTGTATTAGGAAACCACATGGCTCTGAAGTTAATAAGTATAAAAGACAATTTTATGACACTGAGTAATTTTCTAAACCTTACATCGTGAAAGGGTGATACCCTTTCCCCTATTCCATTGTAAGAAGTAACAAGTATTTGTTGACTGATGACTCTGGCAGTTAGTTTTAGGGAACACAGTGAATATGTGTATCAACCCTTTAATGAGATATATTATAAAGAGAATCATTCACTTTGAACTTAATGGTCAAACTTTAAACTCCTCTTAGGGTTTGTCTTCACTGCGTTATGTGCTCTGTCAGGACCCCCTACGTTATGCGTGGGGGCCCTGATGGAGCACATACACATTAGCTGAATCCTCTGTTCACATGGCATTGAGCCGATCCACTGATGCAGGGGCTAACGTAGTGCAGTACGTTAGCCCCTGCATCGGCGGATGTGCAAACAGAGGATCCGCCGGGCAGGTAAATGGGGACACAATGGGGACAGAACCTTCAGATCCTGGAGAGCTATTACACTTTAGTTTTTGAATAACTATGGTGTGTTTAAAGTATTGTTTTTCAAAATTACCATAGAAAACATCAACCTTCATGTCTTTCTTTAGAACTATTTCTAAATAAAATATCAACCTTACTTCCAGAAAGATGCTATAAACATCTACAAAATATATCTTAAGCAAATTCTTTGCAAAGAAGCAAACCTTTTATATAAAGGGCCTTAAGAGGGTCAATGAAATAGATAGCAAGCTTCAATATGGCTTTGCGTAATGTAAGGATGGACACATCCTTACATTACACAATACAAAGTTTCTGACTTACTTTCAGATTGTACACATATGCAGTTCACCCAGTTTACACCTGCAGGCTGTCTTGTATTATTCATACAAGTTGTCTTCTTTGTACAGCTGTCCCTGTTTTTACATGCAGGTTGTCTTGTTTTTATGTATAAGTTAAACCGATTCATATTTTAAGTACGGTGTGTCTTGTTTGATGTGTGCAGGATATCCTGGTTTGTATACGCAGGTTACATGACATCTGTAGGGCCAGTGAGGATTACCCATTGCTGCCCCATTACTCTTTCATTGGGCGCTGAGTTGTGGGTAAAGTGTAACAGAGAAGCACTGGTGACAACAATGCTTTTTTTTACTGTACCTGTCCTGTACATTTATTCATCTAAAAGTAAAAAAAACCAGCAGTGGGATAAATCTGACCTACAAGCTGTAGTTGGAGAATACTCACCCTAAAGGTAATAGTGTACTTAAACACTATAGCAATTAATATACATGAACAGTGTCCAAACTCACCTATAGCAAATCCATTCTCATAGTCATAGTTGTATTCAAGGCACAGTCTTTGATACTGATCCTCAAGTTGACATTCAATATCATCAACATCACTGCAAAAGGAAGGGACCTGTAAATAAGGACATGATTTATGTACTTTTTCAGAATTGTTTTAAAGCAAATGCACATTGTTTGAATTAAGTATTTTATGTATCTTGTGTTAGGACCATGGGACCCTTGTGTGGGTTGCCCACATCCGCCTCTCCAGCCAGCATTGCCTTGCAGTCCATCAGACAGACGGATTGCACTGACATAACCTTTGTCGTCAACGCAGCCTCAGAATGCCAAAGTGATCTCTGCTCCATGTCAGGTTTTCATGTCTAGCTCTTGCAGACATAGGTAGAACTAATGTTTTCCCTGGTAATTTCAGTTTAGAACCCTTTAGCACTTCCCGCCCTATATGAGCCTACATTTGTTTCTGACTATTCTCTGTCTGCTACCTGCTTGGACCTGACTATGCTTTTTGCCTGACCCCTCTGAATACATTGTTTGGATTCTGACCTCTGCTTTGTACTTAACCAATCTTTGCCTGCTGCTAGCCCTGACCCTGCTTGGACTAGGTTTTTACCTGACCCTCTGGATACCTTTTTTGGACTACCCTTTGTATAAGATCCCTGGATCTCCTCCAGCCTCAATGTATTCAGTACTGTGTTTGTGCAATGGTGGTATCCGTTATTAATCACCCACCTTGTTTGTGGGCCACTGTGGCTGAGCAAAAGCTTTACATAGCTTGGTGAAGACTGTGGCAGAGATTGGGGGATTGGCATCTGGCTTCACTGACGTAGGGTTAGGTTCTCATATCTTATATGTTAAAGAATATTGCTTCTTTCCCATAGAAGGTTCAAAGGCAACTGACACGCACCATGGCTGTGTGCAAAAATTGCACACATGTGTGGGGGAAAGATTGGCAGCCCCTATTCTTCTGCAATACTTATCTCTCTTCCTGTCTGTGTTCAATTGAACCACTGTTATTGGGTTCTATTGCTTAATTGCAGGTAGCAGTGAAGAAAAGGTCAGTCCTGGTAATCATTGTTTCACAAAGGAACTGGACCATATACTTCAGATATGTTAAGTATGCATCTTAGAAGGTGAAAGGCAGGTAAAATAAGCGCAGTGAGGGAAAAAAAAGGTATCGCACACTAAAATAGCTTTTCTTAAGCTGGGCATAGACAGGTTGTTTTCCCGTTGACTGTCAGATCATCATCATGGCATCCGACTTGGAGCAGATTCCTGGTCAATCTGACCAGGTGCACGCACCCAATTTTCTGCCGACTGAGCGCTTGGTAGGAACGCGCATGGTGGCCGATCGCCTGCCCGTCAATTCCCAGCGCAAGTTATTTTCTGTAGTTTTAAAATAGATAACAGATTAAAGAAGAGCCATCAGACAATAATCTGGTAGAAGCTTGATCAGATCCTTATTAGCAGAGCTGAACTGCATTTTTTCTTACTATAAATTCCTTGCAAAGTAGATTTGTTTCTTGGCAAACAGCTCAAACTAAATTGTGACTGAAATGTGGTCACTGTTATTATGGAAATTCAGCTTAATATAGCTGAAGTGATCACTGGGTTTCAGGTCTCTTTATTTGAGGCTTACCCACAGACACAGACAAATGCCTTAGAGACGTAAAGCAAAATTTAGCTTCCTTCATGTCTCATACAAAAACCTTTGTTTTTGTATGAACACAATTTCAGTCTTGGAAGTACAAGTTTCCTAATAAAAAATAATTATTATTTTTTTATACAAGATTAATATAATAATATTATAATATAATAATATGAGATACATTTAGAAATTTTGTCCTACATAATTCTTGTTGATGGAACAAGTTTAGAAAAAATGAGGGCTGAAGGTTAAATGTACTGCCCTTGCATAGAAGGACTACATTTTCAGGTCTCATGCTAAAATTGCCACAGATGAAAAAAGCATCCAATGTGTACAATTACAACAACCCTGACACTACAACTTGGCACAACCATTATGGATGTAATCTTAATAGCTTCAACAGACTTAAGAGTTATCACTCAGTGACACTCTATAGCAGGGATGGCGAACCTTAGAGAGTGCCCAAACTGAACCCCAAACCGTACTTATTTATCTCAAAGTGCCGACATTGAAATTTAACCTGATTCACCTATGACACAATTCATATACACAAACAAAACATGTTCTACTTTCTTATAAGATAGAATAGGAGAGGGTATGGGGCGCTGTGTGCAATCAAAAGAGTGTGGAAAGGAACTAACAGCATTGAGAACCAATAGGCTGCAGTTCTTTCCTCTGTGCTGGCTGACAACTCGCGTGCCCACAGAGAGGGCTCTGAGTGCCACCTCTGGCACACGTGCCATAGGTTCGTCATCACTGCTCTATAGTATTTTCCCTTACCCATTTCCGGGATAAATAAGAAGTTCTATAGTAAGGGGTGGATTAGTTATAGATAATAAACAATTTCAGGAGAGGGAAGAATTTGGTTAATTTCAACAAGTTAAGGGACACAGTGCATGATAGCATTTATTTAAGTATTTACTGTGATTGTAAAAGTAATATTGGTTCAGTATTCAGAGTCCAAAAGTTTATTTCGACCAAATGGTAGTTAAGTGTATGTTAGAGCAAATTAACAGGAAGTGATCCTTCTAATGAAATATTGGTTCTAATGCGCCACCCCAGACAACCTTGAAAACCTGATTGAGACCCCAACCACTTCCCTGTTCTAAAGAGTTTTTTTCAATATATATACTTCCTTTTTTTAATGGTTAACATTAGAATAACAACTTAATATAAATTAATGGATTGATCATTCTAACAGTAATTTTTTGTATTGTTAGAATGTATAGAAATACAAGTGGTCGATATACTAACACAAGGTAAGATAAATGTAATTAGAAAACTATTATTTTGGTTTTCTCCTTGGGTAACCTACATATGAAGCAAAACCACAGTATTACTGGAGAGAACTGATGGCACTTGACGTTATCTTGCTGGTAAAATCATAGGAGGTCTTTTAACTAAAGTATTACCAACATACCATTTTACCTAATGACGTCTGAAAGGCATCTGCAAAGTTCTTTAGTAGGTTGGTATCATCACATCGTGTGGCCTTATACAGCATTTCAAAGGATTTAAATCCATGATTAGCAAACCGCTTCACTAGAAATAATAACCATGACAAACATGAAGCAATGAAAGTAATGGCAACAGCATAACAACAGAAAATAATAATTTAGCACAAGAGAGAAGTCAGGAGATTTTAAACATTAAAAGAAGTATAAAATCTCTACTCCCTACCCTATTAAGAGGCAAAAAATCAACATTTGCAACCTGAGCTTTAGTAAGTAGTTAGTAAGTAGATTTTTCACATTTACTAAGCTAAATAAATTATACCATAGAAATTCATAACTCATAAGACTTAAAGACTAAATAAATGTTTAGTAATTTGCCCTTAAATATTACGGTAGGGCAAGGGTTTCAAACTCCAGCCTGGGGGCCAAACCTCTCCCACAGTGTAATTATATTTGGGTGGCAAGATTAGAAAACAAAATAAAAAAAATGTAGAATTAAATGCCACAGTTATGTCTTTATTTGACATATTTGCTATCCAATTAAGTAATGATATTACACTTCACTTGTTCCAGATTCAAAGTTTAATCAAAGTTTGTTTCCATATGAAAAGTTTATTGTTATATCTTGTAGAAATGTTTTCAATACAAGTTTAACTCCCCTGCTCTATGGTATGGTACACACATTTGTTTTTATTTTCTTTAACCTCCCTAGCGTTCTGCCCATACTGTTCCATTAAAACAGGACGGTATGGGTGATCGCAGCAAAATGTACTGTGCTTGAAATTCCCGTCCTCCTCCTGTCCACGTCGCCGGTATCATCAATGTCATCAATGACATGGGCTGGGAGACCAACAACCCTCCATTAAAATGGAGGTCTATAGAATCCCAGATTTCCTATCCCTGCTCCTCTACGACAAACAAACCCTAGGAAGGTTAAGGTATTTAATTTAAACAACAGTAGCTATGCATTATACACTATCATCGAGTGTAATACTTGCTTGACACTTACCTGAACAGTCTGGCCAGTCTGTTGATTGAGGTGGCATCCACAGACCATCGTTGAAAGTACAGAAGAAGTTCTGAATTGAACCTTCTGCCACTGCATATCCTTCCTTACACTTTATTGTGCAATTAACCCCTTCTGCATCCTTGGAACAGACAAATTCCCCATTTTGAGGAGTAGTGGGAATCTCACAAGGTGAACCTGTATCAAATGTAACATGTTTATTAAAAAAGGCCAATAACAATCACAGTAGGGGCTTGGGTTGATATGTAAATGCTGCATTGTTGTAAGCGAATCTCAGTTGCATTGCAGAGTTGCTTTTAGACTATACATTCCCAGCAGATTGCTTAGAAAAATTAGCAAATGCCCATCTTAAGCCCCCCATACACCTTACAATTGTTTTAAGTTAAAAGAATTGAAATATTGAACCATGTATGGCCACCTTTAGTTTAACTGAATATCAGATACATTTTAAATTACTTAATCCTGAATAACATGTGTATAATACAAATAAATTAAAAGTTACACTCTACCTTTGACAATGATATGAATTTGACAAGTTCTGCTGTTGCCAGATGGATCAGTTGCAACATACTCTACGATGGTTTCCCCTTGAGGGAAAATATCTCCAGGTGAGTGAGTTTTCGTGATTATTAAAGGAGAACCTAAAACAAATTCAATTAAAAGATTATTATTTTCCTAATATATAAGTGGAAGTAGAGGACAAAAATGATATACATTTTTCATGTTTTTTGTGGTTTTCTTTCTATAAACACCCAAAACATTAATTACATAAAATACACTAATTAAAGAAATTAGCTTAATATTCTATAAATGATTGCATTTGTTTATCATCACTCAAAACACAAAAAATTACAACATTAATGTGTTTACATTATTACAATTCTAATTAGTCCCACGGCTGATAAACTACTTGGAGTTTAGACAACGTAATTCACATAAGCCTTTTTTGTACATTATCTGGGTTTTAAGGGGCACTCCAGTAGGACTACATTGTTTTTAAAAAAAGAATAACACTGTATTTTTTGATCTATAAGACACACATTTTTCTACCCAAATTCCTGGGGGGGGGGGGGGGGGGGGGGGGGGGGTAGGGAATTGTATGCATCTTATAGATATAATCTGTGAGCACCCACAGCCAAAATACTATTTGGTCATCTTGGTGGGTGGTTATGCCTTGGCAAACTGCCTACCGGCGCCTGAGCTTGATCAGCAGAGGCATAGCCAGGGAAGCTGTCAGAGTGAAAACCTATAACTCAAGCTCTACTACCAACCAACCCCTTGGTATCCAGGGGAAGCTGTCAGAGGGTAGATCCGCCCTCTTCTTCCTCCTGTAACTCAAGCTCCACCAGTGGCAAGTAGCATGTAACTAGCAGCTACCGGCTAAGCTTAAATTCAAGGAGGTGGGGAAGAGTATCCAAAAACAGCTCTTCCCCCTGGAAGTCATACATGTCGAGCTTTGCCTCTACAATACTTTCCCACAATTCCAGAGCATTTATGAACTTGATGTTAAGAACTAGTGATGAGCGGCATAGGCAACATTCAATTTCGCAATATCTCACGAATAATTCTAGTAATATTCTATATTCGTAAATTTGAATATTCGCATGTATTGCGAAAATCTTCAAAATGATTGGTCACATGCTATGTTTATTTTCGCAATGCCAATATGATTTTGCAATAAATGGCCATACCGCGAATATTCAAAATCACTTATATCCACCAACATATTTAAAATATTCGTGAAATCTCGAATTGGCGATATTCGACATTCGAATATTCAACACTTAAAGTCAATCAGTGTTTAATTGGAACTTTTCTAATGTCCCATTTTATAGGATTATACCAATTGTACTGGCAAAGAACATGGGCAAGTGAAAACAATAAAGAAAAAAAATTAGCTTTTCTTTTACTCAAACTTACAGTCAGTAAAGTGTGTTTTTTTAAAGTTGGCCACCAACATTTAAAAAAAAAAAAAAATTATAGAAAAAGAATTATACATTTTTAATTAAGCTTACCTGAGTTGTCAGAGAACTGTGGCTCCTCCCATGTTACACTTTGCTTGTTGTCAGAAGCTTGAATTGCTGGTGGTGACCTGCACCTGTCAATAACAGGGGGGTCTACATCTACAATACAAATCAGTTATCAAACCAACAGTGTAAAATAGTGTATTCATTGTGTATATTTGTAATGTGTCATTAGGTCCATAATCACTGACAAGCTTTTTATTTTACTTGTTACGTTTATTTAAAACAGTTTATAGTCAAGCCACCTATGGTGTAAATTCAAAACAGGCTAAACAGTCTGCCACTTACCTTCTGAGTTGACAAATTTTACCCTTCTTTACAGAATGAATTCCATCATAGTGTTAGTCAATGGATGTGTTATCTGTAGTCAGACTGACATATTACAACTACAGTACAAGCTTTCAATAGTCAATGGGGGAGGGAATTTACACAGAGTCGGGCCAATGAAATTAAAGGGAATGTCCTTATATATCGCTACTAGGCTTTGCTTAATTTACCTTAAGATTAAGATCCCCTCTGTTTCACCCACTTTTCCTTATGCCCGTTTTCTCCTTTCACCCCAGTGTTAGATTGATTGGTTGCGCCCTCTAGATAGATGAGAGAGGGTTCAATTTGAAGTTTATGTTGAATTTTTTGGGTTTATGCTTTTCCTTCACTCACCTCCCTTTACACGCTCCTATTCTCCCCATTCAGCCTCACCACCTCCCCACACTACTCCTTTATCTCTTACTCCTTCACTTGTACACGCACGCACACACCTTTCACTTCACACCCTGGATACACCGAATGGAGTATCCCTTTCTTCTTTCCCCCAATAACCCCCCTTTTTCCCCTTGTTTTTACCCCCCTTCCCCTTTCTATATCCCATTAAGCACTTCTCCACTTCCCTTCTATTTCACAGAGTCCCCCTCCCGCATCATTCCTCACTAAGCACCCCACCCGGATCGGTCTTCACATTATTCCATCACCTTGGCATTACCCCATCCACATCCCCTTCTTTGTTTTCTTCCCTTCACCACTCCCTTTCCTTAATTGATCCCCCGCTATCACCACATCACCACTATGATTCTACCCAGCCACGCACATCACCCCCAATTCTAGTGTCACACATACACACCAGGGCTAAATATGGGTGGCTGGGAGATAGAGCTGGGGCGGTAGAAACAGGTGGAACGGAGAGTGGGTAAGACCGCAGCAGTAAGAGGGGCGGGACAGTAGAGGTGGGACTGGGGAGGGAGCACGGACGAGATTGGCGCCTGAAGGTTGCGTTGGCAACACAGGACGCCACCACATCAAACCACTAGAGCGCGCGGCTTGGCCAGAAGTGATGTGGGTGGAGGAGCGGAAATGCGTCTCATTGAGACGCATTGCGCCCGCCCAAGATGGTGGGCACCCGGAAGTCCCTTACTGCACCCGCTGGAGGGGTTACCCAAAGGCGGGGCGGCGATGGGATTAATCGGGGCCCCACCTCGTTTGGCGGGAACATGGACTTATATAAAGACCTACTGACTCATAACTGACAAAAGACCCCACTACAGGAGACGTATGGACCAACATCCATGGTGAAACCCAAGGTAGGACATGCAGTTACATACCAACAAGCACATTTGTAACAGCACAAGAAAGATACTAACGGCACAGACCTTTGACTAGATCACTGGATGAACGAGAGTACCAATTTCCTACAATTGGAATTGGATCGCTCAGACTGCTAAATGTAAGGACTTGCAAGACAGGTGAGCTGCACATTGGGTCTGAATCTATGGGTGACTGAATCAAGGAAGCCATTTTGGTATGCTGGTGTTGTTGGATTAAAATGACTGCACTGATCACTTACTACCTGGGTGAACACTGTTACTATTGGTACCCATATCCTGATGGGGGTGACACAGGGTGTACACTTCTAACCATTGTGTAAACAATTGAGAGTTATACTTTCCCCTCCAAACGATAGCGGCTTTGCCTGTGAGTGTACCTCCACGGTGTTAAATCCATTGGGACTTTTTTTCACCCGGACCTGCGGCGGGAGATCTGGTAGACGTGGGCCCGCGAGGACCGTCCGTGGCACATGAACCACTGATATTATCGGTAAGCCATGATGTTTATTACTTTACTTGGTTGATCAAATCATGTCCATATTGTTTAATGTGGATCGATTTTTAGAGATAACGCATTGATTGATCTTTGAACTAGATTAATAATAAGCACTGTATAGCTGGTGAGGCAACCCTGCCGCTTAGGACATTTATTAGACAAAACTGTGGGATTGATTAGAGGATTGTGGAACAACAATCTGAGCACATTGAAAACCAAAGACAACATGACAGAATAAAATAAGGAAACGCATTGCGTTTATAATGATGTAATATTTGACTTTATGCATGGTCGTGATCTTGTTAATAACTTATAGGCACCTTCAAGTGATATCCCTGAGGAAGTCCGAAAGGACGAAACGTGTTGGATAAGACTTGGAGGATTGAACATTGTAACACGGAACCACTTGGGACCCCATGCATATTACCAATAAGTAGAGAAATATGTGTGTTTTTTAATGGCAAAAGATTTAGATTCCCCTTCATGAGGAATCCCACAGGATGTGACAATTTTATGGCATAGTTGCTTATTACTTGTATATATTTGTGTATTTATGACATTATAATAAAGGTATGTACGTTTATCTCTCGACTGGAACTGCTTGAATATAAAACACTCACCTAAAAAATCCATTTGGGGTTGGCCACCCCACGGGTATAGTTCCTACCCTTTCTATCACATTTGCTTAATTTACCTCCTACTTTTTTGAATTTTCACAATCCAGAATTACAGCAAGTGAGTTTAGATACCTAAATCTGCCAAAGTTAGCACCAATTCAGATACCGCCTTTCATATAGGTAGTATTTTAATCCAGCCCTTTTTCACCTTGGTGTCAAGGTGACATTCTGACTCCCATTTGCTCATTCCCTGTAATAAGAGGAGATAATGCCTAGAGGATGATTAGAAAGGTCTCCTGCTAGAGGCCATAGTTTGCTTTGATTCACTATCCAAAGCAAAGTTTTTTAACCTCCCTGGTAATTAGCATGATTATGACATTTACATCCCCCCCTCAGAGAAATTGGGATGGGGTGGCCCTTACAGGTTCATTTTCCGCCCCCTGTGTCAGATTTAAAAACCCAGTGTGGCCCACAAGTAAAAAAGTTTGCCCACCCTTGATATATGCAGTTGTTCAAATTCTGAATTTTTTTTTTACATTTTTGCCAACAAACACATAATTCATGATATCCACTAAAAGGCGTTTAAAACTATAACTGCTAATAAAGTAGAGATGAAGCATTTTGGAGAACAGTAAATAATAAGAACCTTTTTTTGCCATGATGCCAATGGATATACAATTGAGTAAACAATGAGTGTAAAATACAGCTAGATACAAAACATTTAGTGGGAAACGTGATTGAGAAAATATACAATAGTAATAATATACCCTTAAAAAGTAGAACAAAAAAGGTGCTTTGTGCTTAGTGAATGCAATTCACTATATGTGAGTTTCAACCTCCATATGTACAAAGTTACATTAAGAAATAACACATAGGCTGGACACTTACCTATTACCTTGATGTTAAACATGCAGCTACCTTGGTTGCCAGAACTGTCAATTGCTGTATATGTCACAGAGACATCGCCAATTGGAAGCATATGAGGTGGTAGAAAGGCTGGGGTAACTTCAATCGTCACCTACAAAGGAAAATATAATATAATGGTTTTACGTGAAAGGTATGAAAGCTAAATTTATAAAGGCATATGAGAAACTAAGAAAGTACGGATCAACTGAACATTTTTTTTAATTCCTGTATGTGAAAATACCGATGCGGGTCATTAAATAACCATCCTATTTTGCAGACCATTATGTTTGTCCAATGCCAGATATGGCCCAATACTCACTAAATTTCTTTAATGAGATCGCTGCAGGCAGACCTGATCTTCATTATTTTTAAGGTAGACAAACTCCTAAAAAACAACATTAAACTGATGCCTTATGATAAAAAAACAACTATTTCATTGAACTTAAAAACGATTGCTATTATTAGAAACTGGGAATACCATACAAAATAGAGGTGCCCTTATGTTCACATTACACCAACATCAATTGGACTGTCAAACCCAAAGAACTTTGATGCACTTCAATGTACATCTAACATTAGTTAACTGAACAAGTATGGATCTGACCTAGATGTGGCACTAGTTGTATAGAATATAGGGAATCATATAAAACTTTTTCACCCTTGTTCTCTTTAATGCAATCCTTTTTTCAAGTCCTGTATTGTGCGTCTCTGTAAAATTTGTTAAAGCGTAACTAGATTTTTTTTGTTTTTTTTGCTTTTGATAAAAGCAGTGAAGAAGCGAAATATCTGTCAGGTTTTTATTTTTGAAGTTTACAAAATCTCCCCTAATTTCTTATCCCTAAGATCTATCTATGACTCTACGGTCACTAATTCAGGAAGGCACAGAGAGCCAAAACAATATTTTTATATTATACCTATATCGTGCTTTGATATGCTGTCTAGTTTTTTTAGTCCTATTTGGAGCATTACTTTGTGTCTGCCAATATGTGAGTGCAGATCTCTTCTTCAGAGACGCATAAAACAACCGACCCCCCCAAAAATACATCAAATACAAAGCTTTACACAGAGATAGGGTCCCCATACACCTTTAGATTTCTCTGTCAGATTTCCAATAGATCACCTTTTGTTTTACCAAAACCAAAACCACAATCAATTCTACCTGTATTCAATTGCAGAGGACCCGGCACTACATAGTTGTTGGTAGATATAAGGAAATCTAACAGAGAGATCTAAAGGTGTATGGAGGGCTTAAGTTTTTAATATACTATGATAATCTCCTATACCGAATCTATAATTTTTGCCAAATATTTTCATTAATTTATTTTATTGCTCTACACCATTTCCAAAAACACAACTTGACTCAAGGATCATCTTAGTAAAAAAAGAACAAAACCAAAATCTATAGAACTTTATAGCCATAATGCTTCCAACAAGCCATACAGTTAGTGAGTGTAATAATGAATAAGTAAGGAAATCATTAAAGATTAAAGGTTCCACTATGTCTACACATTATTGAAGACTCCTATTTCATTATTAATTTGAGCTGTCATTTATTCAAATTGTCGGCTATAATGTATGCTATTAAGTCATTTGGTACAAAAAGGTAGTGAGAGAATTTTCTAATGTATAGATATCAGACACTGAGTTTCGTAAGCACATGATTAATAGATATTTGTGCAGAAGAGCGGTTTCAAACATTAATACTAATAAAAAGTGAAAAGGATCTAATGGGTTCTGTGGGTGAAACTGCTACTAATCAATTTAAATGAATCATTTTAGCAAAGTTCCTGAACATATTAACTATTTATCCCAGGAGTCTACCACTTTATTAACACAGGAAAGGACATATCATGTGTGTACACATACATACATTTTGTCTAAACATCTGAGAAGTTTTGCTAAATATATTTGCATGCATTGACTATTCTCTAGGATAAAGCATGAACATTATGTTTTAGATGTATTAACCTCCCTAGCGCACTGCTGAGGTCCAGATTTCTGTACCAAAAGTGCACCATAGACTTCAATGGTAAATTTTTCTTTATGTTGTAGGCCTGTAACTTCCCAAAATATGTCCGTACAAGGGTCTAATGGACATCCTGAATATAATAATGTTTGAAACAAACAATTATGTAAAATAATTTTTTTTTTTTTAAATAAAAATAATGAACAAAAAAACAAAAAAATTAGGACACAAAACTATGCTGCTATGTACTAAATATCGCCAAAATAAAGTCTCTGGTGCCCCAGATGTTCCCATTTGCACTTAACCCTCTCTAACCTGGTGTGATAAAATCACACCGGGGAAGAAAGGGTTACTGCAAATGGGCACATCTGGGGCATCAGGGACTTTATTCTGGCGATATTTAGTACATAGGGGGAGTTTAAAAGCAGTTTTCTACATAGAAAACTGCTTTCATTCTATTTACAGTACAAATCTCCCGCCGCCTCCCCGAGTGACGTCATCACGCCACTCGGAGCGGGGGGGAGGAAGACATGAGCAGCCGAAGAGGCATCGGGGACACGGGGACACAGGGACAGCGTGAGTATGCGCTCTCCCAGAGCCCCGACTTGTACTGGACGGCAGCACCCCATCCAGTGCGATAGAAGCAGTTGGAGCGCTGGACGAGGTGCTGCCGTCCATAACGCTAGGGCGGTTAAATTACATAAAACAGAAGTCATGGGCAAATAATTGCAAGAAATAAAAAAGCTATTTTGACTTATCCTAGTTAACTTGACCTCGAGTGATATGAAAATAAAAATAAAGAGGGAAGTGTTTTAGACAACTATGGTTTTCTTGTTAATTTTTTTTGTTTAGCATATACATTTTTCTTCAGAATTTCTTTTGTGAAATACAACGACAGTAAAATAGAGTGAAATGCACAGTTGCGCATAGAAAAACACATTTCTGACCAAGTGTATATGTCCCTAAGGGCTACAATGAGCAGAATGTAGTAAAGTTGGTGTCTTATATGGGGTGGATCACCATGGAACCAGTGTAAACCCTGCAACCTGAAGGCAAAGAATCTGCAAACCTATAAACAATTCCATCTTGTTAAATGTTATTTGATTACATACCTATGTGTCATAATCCACAGAAAATACTGCTAAACTTTATGTAGTAAACTACCATCCTATTATTCAATAGATAAAAATGGGAATTAAATAATAGCAAAGACTAACATGTTACAATTTAGGATACTAATGTTTAATGAGTACGGTCAGTTTTGCATGATATCTGTAACATATTTAAAAAATCCCTTGGCTGTTGAGGGATAATGATATCTTAACTTAATATATGTAAACTTTGATTTGACTTACAGCACAAAGAAACTAGTATCCAAAGCTTCTGCACAATTTATTTTTAGTCATAGCTCATTAACCTTTTTTTTTTTTAGCTACACAGACCTCAACTTGGCTTCTAGTGGGTTATAGTCTCCTCCCTTTAAAAACAAAATATAAAACCAAATATTCTTTACTTGGAGAGAGATTGTCTGCCTAAATGACAATTACTTCTATCCCAACATTTTCTCTGGGGCTCCTCCCATCTCTCCTTCTATTGCATCTCTCAAAGCTGCATAGTTTTGGTGGTTGCTAATATAAAGTAATGGTGTGTAATCGGAAAAAGACTGTGTGGTATAAGAAGTCTTTTTTTGTTGCCGACCTTTGTTGTACCCTAAAGTATGCCTTTTTTTATGTTGATTGGCTTCATATTTAACCTCCTGGGAAACATGTGTATTCCCCAAATTCTATGTCAATAGAGGTAGGGAGATAAAAAACAGATTACAATGCTTTCCATAAGGATCTGGGATGTCTTTGCCTGTAATACAATACAGGCATGTGTTGAGGGGACCTCCCCGTCATCATCACTGAAGTCAGGCAGGTGGGTCCAGTGATGAGCACGCAGGATGCTGACGCTGGAGGGTAGTGCAGGCTCATCTGGAATAGCCAAGCTACCTGAGTGTAGCTTGGGGTTACTGTCATAAGAAAAATTATCTGCCCTGAGTGTAGCTCAGGAATAGCGCATGGGGCATTAATATAGTGCTCTGCTTAATGTATTCATACTTTTAAAGATTTCAACCATGTTACCTCTTTCTCTTCTTTCATTTAAGACTGAAAATCTTTGGCATCTCTCTACATATGTGTATCCTTCAGTCATTTTGAGTTGTATGTTTCTAGCTTATCAATATCTTTTTGTAATTGAGGACTAAACACAGATCTGTACCGAGTAATAAGAACTAACTTCCTTCTGCTGGTGATCATCCTGAATATTCCCCCTACAACTCTATACCTACTACCCATTTTGCAATTGTCCAAAATAAGCATGCAACTATTATTTTTCCTCTGTAGATTTTGTTAAAACTGCAGAAACCATAACAAGAGAATTGCAGTCACCTCTTCTCCAGAATTATCTCTGGCTTGTGGAATTTCCCAGTTGACTTGGGCTACATTCTGATGTTGTATGTTTTCAGTAAGAATATCATTTGGACACGTGATTTCTGGAGGTTCCAAATCTGTAAATAAGTGATTGAAATAGAAGATGGATAATTATTACTAAATGGTAATAATGACTAAATGAAAATTAACGTTTCCAAAGACAACATATGGAATGTGTATATATATATATATATATATATATATATATATTTCGAGAATGCTAACAAGCATGATGACAGAAAAAGCTCAAGTTGATCTAGTCTGATAAGGAACATTTTCAAAGCAAGTAATATAGATTAGCAAAGACTGGCCCTTTGCTTGTTTGCTTGACAACCCGTGTAACTACAAAGGACAATGTTTTGTTTGTAGAAATTAATTGGTCCCTTATGGTTATGATGATGCTGACTAAGAGATTCATGATAATCCTAGATGTAAATTGTGTCGTACTGTGTTATAATCAAGTGTGTACATCCATACTTAAACATGTTCTTTATGTTAATGATCTGAATGCATCTATACCAGTCCTCAACATTGGTTTGTCTGACATTTACCTTTGCATATGGCAGCTTGGATATCTTCACTCCATTTACCATTGGAAAGACATGTAAGTTCCTCCCTGACTCCACTTAATACAAAGCCATTTTGACATCTCAGATAACAGATTGATGCATATGATGCAGGTTCTTTGCCACAAGTTGTTGGCAATATGAGTATATTTTTTGGCTTTTTAAAAACAGGGCAGTGCATTTCTGTAAAAAAGAAAAAAGTTGTAAAAATACTTAAAAATCTATATATTTCATGTAAAAAATACCAAAATGTCTTGTCTACATATTCTTATTTAATTTTAAATCATTAGATAATCATGAAAGGATAAAATATAATAAAATTTGCTATTTTTTATGAAAGCTTGTGAAAAAACTGAGCTTTTTCCAACATTCCACATTTGACCTAAAAAATAATAAAATGACCCCAATTGTATAGCGGTATTCATTGAGTTGTTTATTATTATTATTTCTATAGTACTTATATCAAATACATTTAAATTAAATGGATTGGAATCTAGAATTTAACCTCCCTAGCGCACTGCTGAGGTCCAGATTTCTGTACCAAAAGTGCACTATAGACTTCAATGGTAATTTTTTCTTTATGTTGCAGGCCTGTAACTTCCCAAAATCTGTCCGTACGAGGGTCTAGTAGACATCCTGAATATAATAATGTTTGAAACAAACAATTATGTAAAATAAAAATAAAAATGTTTTAAAAAATTTAATGAGAAAACACAGAAATCAGGGCACAAAGCTATGCTGCTATGTACTAAATCTCACCCAAATAAAGTCTCTGGTGCCCCAGATGTGCCCATATGCAGTTAACCCTCTCTAACCTGGTGTGATGGATGTGGTAAAATCACACCAGGTTAGAGAGGGTTACTGCATATGGGCACATCTGGGGCACCAGAGACTTTATTTGGGTGAGATTTAGTACATAGCAGCACATTGAAAGCAGTTTTCTACATAGAAAACTGATTTCATGCAATGTACTTTCAAATTTCCCGCCGCTTCCCCAATGTGACGTCATTGCGGGACAGCGCAGAACTGTAAGTATGCGCTCCCAGAGCCCTGATGTGTGCTGGACGGCACCATCTCGTCCAGTGCTATAGTAGCAGTAGCAGCACTGGATGAGATGGTTCCGTCTTGACCGCTAGGGCGGTTAAATTCAGATTGTTACATTGAATTGTGTTGTGCTGTCTGTTAAGGTTGAAAACCCAGCGTTTTGTACTTTGATGCGGTTGCATCACCCATACAAGAATATGGGAGACACTTGCTGTGTGCAGCATGGTGTTTACAGCAACGCGCCATGCGTGGCCAGAATGAAAGGTGCCTTTACGGTAACCACTCTGCATTGCGGTATATGTGAGCACAAAAAAACCCACGGTATTAACAGTATAATTGCATACCAGTGCAGCGAGGTTCCTTCACGTCCCATTGAGCATTCTCTTGACAAACCAGTTTAGAACTTCCCTCCAGTTTGAATCCTTCCTTACATGTTACGGAGCAAATGGATCCATAGGATGTATCACTCGACGTACAATTTATTCTGCCATTTTCAATTTGCCGCAGTTTTGGACATGAACGCACTGTATTAAGAAACAAATAAATGAAACACTAAATATGCAATTTGTAATGTGTGATTAATTTTATTAAATATAAAAAAACTGTATGAAGTTTACAATTTATAGGCGTTGGACCTGAAGTATGAGCAAAAATTAACTTTTATCATATTTATAGCATAGAGATCAAGGGGGTGCGCACCATCAGTGGTGGCAGGTGGAAAGTGTGGGCCACATAAGGTGCCATCTGAAGGGGGGCTGACTTTGCCTTTGACAGAGAGAGGCTGCAAGCTCAGCTTACTGGTTGCTTATCAAACAACAGAAACTGACCGAATGAAAAGGAATGCAACATATTCTGGCATTGCATTGCTCTAGGGGTAGATCTATGGCCATGTTTTTTTCAATCTGTCTAGTTATGTTTCAGGTGGCTGTTAGCATTGTTCAATATCCTGTACAATATCCCCAGCCTGACCCTGCTCGGAAACGGACCCTGTACTCCTACCTCTCCTGCTCTCAACCAAATGGTTGCCGCTTAGCAGTCCATCAACCTGGAATCTGTCTACCAATCTATTACTTATTGAACTGTTATTGGCTGGCCACCTGGTATCCTTAGAGCCCCCCGTTCCTGGACCACAGACGGTGTCCCCAATGGATGCTCACTCATACACACTTTGGCCCTTTAGGCCTATGTTGGCTCTTTGATTGTCCCCGAATACCCCTGATGAAGTCTTTGGAGACGAAACATGCGTCGGGTGGGGAATTCTTCCATCTTCCAATCTACTGAGCCTTGTTTTTATTCTAACTTTGATTTATGTTCTGTCAATCAACATTTGTGTAAACTTGTAACTCGACTTTGTTATTTGCTGTTTTTAGGGCTTTCTGCCCACATGTTACTACTGTTACAACTGTTATTGATCTACTACTACACCCACTAAACCTTTCTTACCCCTCGAGCCTTTAAAGTCCCCTAGCCCCTGACCCCTCAGGGGGAATTCTCTGGCATCTGTGTAGGTGGGGTTTCTACTCATCACCCAGTGCTAAGCTTCTTTGCACTATATATTTTGGGATGCTGACTCAACTGTCTATAGATTAGTAGTTTTTTTGTTCTCCTGTACAATTGAGATTATGCAGTTTAGAGTAGACAATTGATGTGTTTAAAGATATGCCAAATTTTGCCATATCTATGAAAATTATATGTAGACTGAAACTGAGACGTCTGCAGCTGCAGAGCTTAAAAGGCTCAGTTTCAGTCTAATCTAATAAGATTTTAATGGAGAAATCTGGCATCTCATTAAGCATCTCTAATAGACAGGATCTCTTTTACACCCCCCACCCCTATGATTAAGCTCCATTACTTGGGGTAATGAAGAATGTACTGCCTGTTTTTTTGGTTTTGCTTGTATTTGTTATTGCTTAACATAATGAGTGTGGCCACTCCCATAATCGGACATGTCGGAAAATTTTGATCGGTTGAGTACAAATTGAGTACAAATGACGATAAAAAAAATAAAAAAATCGATCAAAAATTGGTTATTTCATGTGGAGTATATTCTATTTTCCATCAATCAATCTCAAATTGTACGATTGAAAAAAATTGATTGTTTTTAGTCTGTCGGACACTAAAATCTGTGTATGTATGGGGGGTATTATTTAAGTATCCATATTTGTCTTTGGATAAAATGTTTGGAAAAGCAAGCAGTTCCTTACCACTTCTGTAAATTAATACATATGTGGGAACAGTGATAGTATTCCGACTGTGTTTTGTTTTTACAGCCAAGTGTGAACATGCATTAATAATGCTTCTGCAGACTATAACAGACGGCCAAAGTTATTATTCCTTAATCCTTTCTATCAATTACTGTTATGTTCACTGCAGTTTCAGGACAAAGTCTGTTTTAAAGTGCATCACATTCAAGTAACTTCAAAGCAAACCTTCTGGAGAAAAGAATAGAACCAACGACAGATTCTGAAATTTTTCAAATGGATGTAATACAGAACCCAAATGATGCATGGCATATTTACTGTATATTAAATTAACTCTGACGGTCTGAATTCAGTTTTTGTCAGCTACAAGCATTTTTGGATTCTGCAGAGTAAACCTTGTTTAGCAACGGTAGCTTTTAATTCAACTAACAAATATTTTGGCCAACCCACTAAAGAAATACCTTTGGGATGTTTGAGGACAGTGATGGCGAACCTTTTTGAGGGCAAGTTCCCTAACGGAAACGCATAACCCATTTTATTTCTTAAAGTGCCAATACGGCAATTTAACCTGAATACTGAGGGTTCACATACTTTTTCTTGCAACTGTATATATTTTAATATTAGTAAACATTTAGCTAGTTTGGCAATGCTGAATGTAAAGGATACGTACTTTCATAAACATAACTAAAGCTATAGTAGATGAGCTTAAGTAATTGAAAAAGCAAGCTTTATTCTTCCAGAATAAGGGATCTGAGACATCCCTTATGCCTGGCATACACATGCCGAAAAGTGGCCGATTTTTCACCTGATCGACGGGCGTGCGCGTTCGCGCCGTCGGTCAGCGGAAAAATCAGCCGCTTATCGGCGTGTGCCCACATGGGGCGACAGATCCCTGTCGCCCCACAGCTCGGCCGGCCAGAGAACGGACATGTCCGATCTTCTCTGGCCGATGCAAGCCGATGCCATTAGCTTCAATGAAGCTAATGGCCGGCACACAAAAGCAGCCCCATAATGCCCAAGGATGCATCACTTGAACTCCAAACTTACTATAATTCAAGCTAAAATCTCTGTACTGACGAATGATTAAAGAAAAAGAGAGAAAATCATGGGATCTAAGGTATGCCCACCAGGTGGTCTCAAAGGATGTTGTTTTTTACAATTACATATATTTACACTTTGATAAGCCCCCCATACACGAACCGGTCGGCGACCAGACGGCCGAAAAATCGGGTGCCGATCTTAAGCCTAAAGAGCCTAAATCTGCAGCCAAATCTATTTAAGCCACTAAGGACATGTCCGTAATTCTTAGATCGGTCTGATGCTTTAGACGGGGACACAGTGTATGTCTTCTCCTCAGCTCCGAGGGATCTAAGATCCATCGGTGCTGAGGAATTAGCTGTCTGCCTGCTTCTGAGGGGGGGGGGGGTCCTAGCTTTCCTCTCCCTTCCTTCTAGGCTGACACACAGCACAGCCAGCATGCTGTCTGCCGAGTCTCCCTAGCTACCAGCACAGTCGATCGGCCAAAACATTGGGTCACAATCTATACGTGTATGGGGGGGCTTAAGATATATGAAACGTAGTGTGCTGATTTGGAGGGTTGGGGGTCTTAAAACTGAACAGACCTTTCATCTTTATGGAATGGTTATTTGAAATGGTTTAAGCCTAAAAAAAACAGGCAGTGGGGCTTAGGCTATGTACCCACATGTGCAGTGGCCCACGGCACGATTCTAATCACACCAATGATATTGAATGGGGCTCTTTCCCGGGCCACAACCGAGGGGTGATTGGGAGTGGTCACGGCGCGACCTGCAACCTAAAAGCTTGGCTCACCACGTTGTTGTTTGCGGGTTGATCCCCCCTGACCGCGACTATAGATGTGAATGGCCGCGGTTAAAAACCTTGTCTCAAAAAAATTTTCTGCGACCATTCAATTGCACGGCCGCACATGTGGGAACACAGGGGTAAGAGGGAAAAATCCTCCAGTAGACTTCTACTAACCCACTGAAACAGAAGCCCTTAATTGTAGTTGAACATGTCTAGGGCCAGCCCACAACCTAGAGCATTAACAACATTATTGAGGATCAGTAACATAATTGTTCTTTCTACCCTAGATATAAACTTTTATTTTTTGGTAACGATAAAGCTGAATTTTAGACAACTATAACATTTATGCATTTTCAATGGAAACATAATTAGCTTTTCTTGTGATGTAATTCTAAATGACAGCATTCGCGTGCTTTTGTCTCTGCCTAAATGCTTTGGCAGACCCTCATACAGCAACTGAAGTGCCTTTTGATAAGGATGCCAGTTCTTGGTCAGCGAGTTAATAACGGTCCAGATTTGTTTGTTCAACCTTGCGTTATAAGCGCCTCATTGCCTGTAATTTTGCTAGCATGTCTCCAAAGGAAAAACAAAAGTTTATTCATTGCTATCTTACCTCTGCAGGTGGCGTCTGAGCCTGACCACAGTCCATTTGGTTGACAAAGCCGAATACTGCTTCCAACTAATTCAAATCCTGTCTTGCATCGGACTCCACAGGCTGCATCAAAGTGATTGTTGCAGATGTTCTGGATGAAATAGCCATTCTCTGGGGGCAGCAATTCAGGGCAGCGAACAACTAATGATTTTCAGAACACAAAAACAATTATTATGGGAGAATGATATGCACTCCTATTAACCTAGCACGTAGTTTGCTTTCTGTTACCGCAAGTTTAATAAAGTGTAAAACAAATGCTTCCACATTGCACCTTTGCATAGCTTGTATGCCTTTATGTTATTAAATATGTCATTGCTCAGCAGGAAATATTCACAGGGAGCTACAATTTACTGAGAAAACATCAGAGTGTTATACTTAGATGATTTATAGTTGGGTATACAGAAAAAAAAATGAAAACAAAGCATTTCTTAATCTGTTTTTCATTTTACAAGAAATTAGATTGCGGTTTTGTGCCAACGTATAGCATTGTTCTTAAGAGAAAGCCTCTTATTGTCTGTAGGTCATGGTTGAATGGGGCACAATATGGCTCACAGATACTTGTTTTCCCTATAGATACAGATTGTGGCTTGCAGCACATTATAATAGTAAACCTTTGACTGTA
This sequence comes from Ptychadena robeensis, assembly GCA_036250615.1. NCBI lineage: Eukaryota > Metazoa > Chordata > Amphibia > Anura > Ptychadenidae > Ptychadena > Ptychadena robeensis. The sequence goes on along the minus strand of CM070032.1, from coordinate 113,837,761 downwards.
AAAAAAATGTAGCATTTCATTGTCAATGCTGGAAGAAAATCTTCATGCTAACTTAGAAGAACTAGGAAAATTTTAGTAATTGAATTTAGAATTCTAAGACCCAATATAGAGAGTCCAGCAACCTATTGCTACTTGTACTCAAAGGCAATCATAGGCCTATACATATATTAGCAAAAAAAATGTAAAGAAAAAATGAAGTCAACTCCAACCATATGTTTCAATTTACATTATGTTGTGAAGACAATAGATCATAGGTGTCAAACTTTAGTCCAGGAGCCAAATTTGGCCCTCTGAGTAAATATTTTTGGCCCCCGCAGACCCCTTACCACTGCACTTACTGCCCTTCTGTCCTCCCACTCTAGGAGAAGTATGAACAGTATGTTCAGCAGTGTACTATAGTGACGTAGTACCAGGATTGATCTGAAGGCTTCAGTCGGTATTTTACTGGGACTTTGATAAGTATTTGTCAAAATCTTCTCTGCATTTACAGAAGGTTAAATCCTTCTTTTAGTCCACATCACTGCATGTGTAACATGTCTTCTCAAAATATGGAAGTGTGGTATACTTAAATCAGTGCAAGGACACTGGAAGCTAGCCATATTTGCAGGCCAACAAGGTCCCTGATAAATGAACAAGACAGGGGACACTGACAAACTTAGGTGAGTTTATCTTGGGTAACAAAGTATTAAGCTAGCCATACACGGATCAATACCCGTTCGATCGACCCACAAGGGGGATCGATGTGCAAAGCGATGGGGACCCTTGCCTGTGTCTCAGCTGACAGGCAGAGCTAGGCTGCTATAGTCATAGTGCGGAGCCCATCCTGTGTGCCTCTCTGAACTCTGCCTCCACGATCGACCAGGATTTACGAATATGTCCGTTCCCAGTCCGATCGACCTTTTGAACGTTCAATCGCCGTGCGCATTCAAGATCGTTAATTGAGAAAAAAATACCTTCCTTAAAGCAGGATTGATCGATCCTGCTTGAAAAAAGGTATTTTTTTCTCCATTTTCTGTTCGATGAACAATTGCAAATGTTTATGGCGATCGAATGGAAAATTGATCCGTGTATGGCCACCGGAAGTAGAGAAAGATAAGAAAGGCTTATATTTGACCAGAGACAAGTTTATCTACAAGCCGGTTTTGGAGTTTGCACAAATCTCCAAAATTTCAGGCTAGTATATTGGTGATTTTTTCTATAAGAAAATGAAACAGAAATGCCATTTTCCACTTTACCTTTGCAGGTGTGGCCATCTTGTTCATAGCCTTCTTTACATACACAGTCTTCCACTGATGTGCTTCCAGGCGGTGATGTGTGGTTTGGATCTGGGCATGAGATGCACGTGCTCACTCCTCCAGGAGAACCCTCAGGTTTGTAGGTTCCAGATGGACAAGCTAATATATAGTATAATAAAAGAAATACATAATTATTAATAATGCTCACTCACTACCCAAAATAGGTTTTAATAGTTACAGTGCCTATGTATACATTTGTATTACAATGATCATCATATTGGTTATTTAGATATGTGCTCTCTACATAAACCGTCAAGCTTTTTCTCTAACCCTTATTCTGTTATACTCTAGAAATGGAAGCTAATCTAAAAGGCTGTTAAAGGCAAACTTACATTATTGTTACAGTCATTTTTCAACATTTACAAACAAATAAAGGTTTTTACAATTGCTTGCCACTAGATGTCCTCAGTTTTTTCTTAACCCACTTTTGCATAAAGATATGCATGTTCCTCCTTAGCACACTACTTGGTACTCATTGTACTTCTGATTCCTTCAACCGTCCAGTTCTACTGCCCAGGGGCTACAGAGTCTGATACTTGCCCATATTCAGGTACCTTAATTATAATATTTCAGTTCACATTTAAATTACCCTTACTATATTGGTTATATACAACATTATTTCTTGCATGGTTATATGAAATGTTCTTAGAAGTACAAGAAAAATATCCATTGCTATAATAACATACATAATGTATTAGCAGGGAAAATGATTTATAACAAGCAGAGAAAAGAATAATACTGGAAATATCCAGATAGGTGTACACTTTCACATTTGGCAACTGTACTGGAACATGACTAGCTCGATAATAAGGTCATTTGTTCTCAAATAGCAACATATGTCTTACAAATGACTTGGCATTGTAGAGTGCAATTGAAAGTTGATTAGCTTGTGACCATGACAAGATAACAAAAAAGACTGTGTGCCTTTTTAAAGAGCAAAGACTTCATTTACAGTACAAAACATTACAAAAAGCAACACTATTATTTTCTTTTTTATTTAACTGTTAAAACAAAAAAGCATACAGTATATGCACAGAGTAGCCAGTTCACTGAGGCAGGCTTTAGATGTTCAGCACAGTAGTAAGAACATACAATAAATAAGAATCCCAAGCTGTTATGACCAATAGCTATTACAAGCATTATCACATTTGGTGACATCAGTTTTGGACAGGACTGTAACGGTGTAGCGCATGTTATGTATGTAAGGGACCCGGGTATCTAAGTTTAATAATTATTGTATGTGTACCTTGATGAAAGGATAATGTGCCCTGCCAGGAAATAGGCAATAAAAGACCCAGTAATAATATAGGGGGGGGGGGGGGGGGGGGGGGGTTCGTGTTAGAGTGTCGCTGTGGTCTGGTTCTGTGAGGTGTTTGCTGTGGACACCCCCTTGGGAAATGGACACCAATGGTCCGTAGGGTTAGAGATCTGTAATCAGCTGAGATGTAGCTGTTTAGGGCAGGGGATCCCTAAGCACTTTGAAGAGACGACATCTGCAGGAGAGAGGGGCTGGATCAGAGTCCATAAAGAGGCAACGACTCCTTCAATGCAGCTGGCCCAGAACTGCATGCTGTACCTGTGATGGCATCAATAAAGTACCAGCTCTTGCACCATCTGGCAGTGAGTGCAAAGACTTTATTGGGATACTGCCTCTACAGGCCTCGGAATGCTCTGCCGCTGGGTGCAATAATCTACAGGGGGGGCTACAGAGAAGGAGCTGGAATATTCCAGACAGTGACCCTGGATTCACCCCATACATGTTTGTGCACTCATTTAACCAAGGGGGCGGTGCCGGCATTACAGGACCTATTGGGAGGAGCTGAATGGGTTAAACTATAAACTTCAGTATGGATGTTTTTGGATATACTCAGCATCAATAGGGTACACTGGGGTCTACATTAGTTCTACTCCAAAAACAAGTTCAAGTTACAGTTCTTTAAAAAGTCCAATATAAATGGTGTCTAGGCAGCTTTACATGAAGAAAAGTAAAACCAATTGACAATATAAAGCAGCAGGACACATAATCACACTCAAAAGCAAATCAAGGTTTAGAGAGTTATTATGATATTCCAGAATGTGATCACATGACTCACACATGGAGCAGAAAATTATACAAGACCGTTTTTTGGGGGGCAACACAGAAGTGTGTCAATATGGACTAAACCCCATCAGAAGTGTTTCCAGCACATTGTTAAATCTATGCCACAAAGAATTACAAAAAAAAGTAGCTCATTAGTGTATATGTTTTTAGTATTCAACTACACGGTGCAATTTGTCTTATAAGACGGAAGTCAGCACTAATTTTGATGTATTATTTCAATTCTAAAGCTATTTTTATTACTTGCAATAAAGGGTATGCAGAGCATTTCAAGAAAAGTTATTCTGCAAAGACCAATCCTTAGACATTCAAAGGGAAATTACTTCCCTAATTGGTTACAGAATATACAATACAAACTTTTTTGAAATGAACAACACCTCCATCAACATTTCAACCTTTAAACGAAAAGGAAGCTGTTTATTTGTAAAACCAAAAACATATAATTGTAGTCAATTAAATAAAATGTTATTAGGTAACTAAGATTTTATGAGGTATTATGAGATTAATACCTGTTATAATACTACTTTATTCAGTACTCAAAATGGATTTATAATTTTCACAATGAACTGTGGTCGCAGTGTCTAATTTAATTCCCCATAACGCAGAGCCCTACATCTAGAGCAGTGGGTCTCAACCTTTTAGATTCATGAGCCCGGACATGACGTCGCAAAGTGTCACTATCTGTACTTGTAAAGTGTAAGTGCCCCCCTCCCTTATATTTTCCCCACTTGTGCAAATTTTTTGCAGGGTTGGAAGTTAGGAGGGAGAGTAATGTCCCATCCCTCCTAGGGAGGGAGAGTTACTCTCCCTCTTTACTTCCCACCCCACTTGTTAGCAGCAGCTCTGATGCTTTCAGTGAGCTCGGAGACCCCTGTAAAATGGTTGTTCAACCCCCAAGGGGATCCTGACCCACAGGTTAAGAACCACTGCTCTAGAGGAAGAGGACAGCACCAGAAGGAGGATATAAGTAAACATAGTATTTATATACCCCTAGCAATACTTTCTGGGTAGCTGCCAACCGGCAACCGGGCACTCCTGGGTACAAGCACTTTCACACTTGTGTAGGTGCTACCGGGGGGGGGGGGGG
>CM070032.1:113803909-113816215 GCA_036250615.1 Ptychadena robeensis | reverse complement strand
TTGCCCCCAATTTTGGGGGTGAAAAAGTGCGTCTTATGGTCCGAAAAATACGGTATATTGCACATCGCTTTACAGAGCATATATAGTCATATCGCTAACTGTTTCTCAGAGGAGCTCACAATCTAATGTCCCTACCATAGTCGTGTATATGTAACTAACACAGTCATAGCAGTCACATGTAACTAACAAAGGAGAATCTTTATTTAGGGAAGCCAATTAACCTACTGCATGTCTTTGGAGTGTGGGAGAAAACCAGAGCACCCGAAGGAAACCCACACAGACATGGGGAGAAAATTCAAACTCCTTGCAGATAGTGCCCAGGCCAGGATTTGAACTTAGGACTCTAGCGCTGCATGGTCAGAGTGCTAACTATTGGAGCCACCAATATTTTACATATTGGCTGGAGCGTGCCCTATTGATTCAGCAAACCAAAGACGTGGAAAAACAGAGCCCGAACAGCATCGGATGCTGCTTTTCCGCATCTTGGAGACATGTCCATTGATCGTGTGAGGTGCTGCAATAAAGATGCGATATTCCGCAGGTTCAAAACAGCGACGCCAGTGCTCCACTCAGGTAACACAGAATGGGAAGTGTTCTTTCTGCGTCTTTTTCCTCACTGTGGACTCATCAAGCAGTGCACCCAAGCCCTTAAATTGCACAAGTTGATCAAATTGAAAACCGATTAAGCAAAAGTTGATGTGCATATGGCTACCTTAAGTTGCCAAATAAATATACTGTATACTGTATGCAATGGCCACTGGTTTGTTTCATTACTAATTTACTAAAAATTACCTTGGGCAATCTTAAGACAAAACAGGGTTAACCACCATGTTTAAGACACTTGGTACCCCCCCCCCCCCCCCCCCCCCCCCCCCCCCCCCCCCCCCCCCGTCCCCCCCATCCCTCCATTATAGTTTTTTTACAGCAAAAGGATCTATAAACGTGAGCAGAGTACAAGAGTGGACTGAGGATAAAAAGATGTAAATAAGTGTCATAAGATAAGAAAAATCCTTCCATACCACAAACTCTCATTAGTTCCCTGACTGGAAGCTTTTAGGCATCTACCCTGCCTCTTCTTCAGATGAACAACTATAGGTGATTGATACCATGGGGGACATTATGATTATTCTCTCACTCTTTGAAACTTGTTTTTTGATGAATTGCCACATGAATGACTGCTGATGGGTAAAGGATCATGAAAAAGGATTGTTGAAATATAAGAAAAAGGAGAACAAAGGGATTATTTCAGTTTTGCCCTATTGTCTATGACCAAGCATATTGTGGTCTAAGAAATTCGTTTTGTTTGCAAATGGTTCAAAAGTGTTATATGGCTGATATATAAGAGTAATAACCCTCATATTATAGAATATAATGCTGAGATAATTACTGGGCAATAGGAACACGACCACTATGGCTACAAATTTAAAAAACATGTGCAAACCGCCCTGGAGGTTAATCAGCTAATTATGTTGATCATCCCTAATTTGCTGGTCAGTATAATTTGATCATGTCTCATTTCTGCTTCAGCCTATATAAAAAATAGTCCAACTCCTTAGGTTTCTTTGCAGGAGAACTTTTCCTAGGAGAACTTGTCATCCTTACTAGAAGCATTCCAGTACCTCACAAAAGTGAGTATACTCGCATTTTGCCAAATAGCTTATTATCTTTTCATGGGACTACAGGTGCTGGACTGGCCAAGAATTTCTCCATATTCAAACCATCTTGAGCATCTTCCTCAAACACAAGGTGGAGGAGCACAAGGTCTCTAATATCAACTAGATCTGTGATGTTGTCATGGAGGAGTGGAAGAGGATTGTTGGATATTATAAACTATCTATCTTATGTGAGGGGATTATATACGTTTGTGACATACTCAATGGGCCAAAAGTTCATATGTGAAAGACTTCTTCTACTGGACCTTGGTGGAGAAAGGGCATATGATTATTTTTGTTTGTTCACTGGCACATACTTGCTGTTCAAACTTTTGTAGTAACATGATAATTGCTTATTATTTTCAGGGAATTGGTTTTAGGACAGAGGGACACTGACAGAAATATGAATAGATTTTTGCACTGCTGCACAATAAGCTAATGACATTAATGGCTTCAAAACATTTCTTGCATAACTCTTATCTGTCACTAAAGGCATGGAGACCAGGTGGAAACCAATAATAGCTTCCAAGGAGGCATGGTGAACTCTTACATAACAAAGTGTTCTGAACCCACTTCTCAGACAGAAGGAACTCAAGCTGCTTCCAGAGCTGCCAGTAAACAAGGCAAGAGTCCTTTAACAGCCAAAAATGGATTCCTATTACACAACTGCCAGGGTATAAGGAAAGGACATTCTGAAAACAAGCTAAAATATTTAGGAAATTAGAACAGGAAGGTCAACTGGAAATATTGTGAACTATGCTTTAAATGAATGCAGCTGTTTGAAAGTAGAATAAAAATATGTTATCATCTTCTAAACCTGGACCTAAAGGTAGGTATACACGGGTCGATTTTTCCCAGATTTCTGCACAGCTGAGCGCCGTGCGCCTTCACAGCACCGAGCTGTGCAAAAATCTGGGGAAAATCTACCCCTGTATACCGTTATTCAAGCGAAATCTATTGAACAGGTTACCAACATGTTGGGAAGCCTTGTACGATAGCCTATACTTTGAATAGGGAACTGCGGCCCCCCATTCAAATTATAGACGGGCTGACAGCTGGCTCCCGATATCGGGATGCCGTCATCAGGCTACTGCCAAGCTCTCTCTGTCGGCTCAAATATCGAGCCATGTATTCCAGCCTTTAGACAAACAAAATATGCACCTTTAAGAGCTGTAAAAACTCACAATGTATTTTCTGTCCAATTGGCAGCTAGTGATGAGCAGAATAGGCCATATTCGTATTCGCAAAATATCCCAACATTTTGCAACTTATATTCTTACTAAATAAGTAAATTTGATTATTTGTGATCTCCAGCTGCAGAGTCATCACCATATAAGACAACACTTCTAGAAGTAATTAACTGTGAAAAGCCGCACTTGTACATTCGCATATTGCGAATGCAATGCATTGTACTTTTCCAAGAATATCGAATATTTGAGATGATATAGCACTATATTCGAGATCTTCACAAAATTTTGAAGTGCCGATATTCACAATAAGAATTTGGGATTTTAATATTCACGATCAACACTATTTGCAGCATGTGAGACTTCTTTTGGTCCCAGGTACAGCCTATACAAATATGTATCTTGGGAGCCTATGTTTCAGGATGTAACCACATAACTGTATCACATTGTCCACATGTAAGAGAGCAGCACCAGTTAGGGGTTGTTTCCATTATACGTCAGGATCCCGACGTATCACACAGACATTGCCTGCTCGGCGGATGATCTGTGTACACATCCACCGGTGCAGCAGCTGAACGTACTCGACTACGTTTAGCCTTACAATGGCGGAGCCGCTCAGCTCATATACACTTAGCCGAGGGGTCCCGACATAATGGAAACATAGCCTTAGAGTAATAGATGAAGATGTACTTTACACAAAATAACTAACATAAACATTATGGCTAACATAAACATTATTTTACTGTTTTCTTTTAACCTTATAAAGTATCTAACAAATGTGAGTACATACCCCATGATGTGGTAAATCTTTAACAATATCTTTTCATGGGAGAACACTGAAAATATGACACTTTGATGCAATATAAAGCAGACAATGTACAGCTTGTATATCAGTGTATAACCCACCAATTATCTAAACATGTCAACAAAACTGAGACTACCCCTAAGTGAAAAATGTCCAAATTGTGGCCAAAGTGTCAATATTTTGTGTGGACACCAATATACTCCAGCACTGCCTTAGCTTCACAGGTTACCCCTGGATTCCTCTTGCACTTCTCCATGATGTTATCAGAGCTGATGTTAGAGACTTTACTCCCCTCCACTTTCAGAGTTAATTTTTTGTCTAAACCCTCTAACTTTCTCTTTATTTAGCTTTCAGACTTTTTACTAATACATTCTTTTACTTATTATTTTAACATCGCAAAGGGGGGTTACTAAATGAATGAACATTGTAATGTATACCTTAAGCCAACAGCAGAGCCATTTAATAGGAAAGGAAATGACTATACCATACAAAAGAAAAAAGAGATGGCAACCTTTTGTACCGGGTCAATAGTCCTTATCTGATTTCTTTGTGGTCTTTACAAAAGTAAAAATGTAACACATATTCACAAACGATGTGTCAGTATTAGTTCACCTTTAGAATAGAAGACCAAAACATCTGGTATTCATTACAACAAGCAATAAAAAACATGTGTTAAACCTTTCCATTCGGTAGATCCAAAGGAATATATGAAGAGAGGACAATGTTCCATGATACGGTGTCTGACATCTTTTGTATTAATGATGCAGATGGTGTAAAGAGAAGAATACCAGTATGTTGTTACCATTCTTATTAAATGTTTTATTCTTCAGTGATGAATCCAGCTATTGGTAGGTTAGTACTGGATTCTACACATTCTGTAACTTATTCCAAAGTTTTTTAAACCACTGGTATGAAACAAAACTCTACGTGAAGGATAGATAAGTTGCACAATCTTTTTATTTTTTTTTAGATGTACTTGTTGACTCACTGGTGCAAGATTAATTAACTATTTAAAATATATTACAGTTTTGTTTATAAGCAGATGGTGCCTTGCTACATAACCTAAAGGATATTTAATTATGTGTAATACCCGGTAATAATGAGAATTTAATTTATGGAAAAGTATGGAAAATTTCCAACTCTGGTTATCAGTGTTTCATTTTAAAATCACTATTGGACTGATGTAAGGTAATGGACAGTTCATTAAATTTGTTTTAATACAAGTTTAGTCTTAAATCTTCAGCAGTTGAAAGTTCATTATAATTATAAAGGATATGGTAGATCTATTGTTATATATAATTCCATAAACACTCTTTAGTAGGACATTGTCTGAGACACACCTTCATTTCTACATGTCTACACAATTGTAACTAGCTTCTTCTTTTATACAGTAAATGCAAGAATTAAAAGTAGATAATCACTTCACATGGACAAGCAGTGCCAATGTCCCTGATAGAGATGGTCAAATTTTTCCACTAGCTGAATTTGTGAGCTGATTGCAAAGCCTCTGAAAATTATATCATCACTAAAATTGCTGGAGATAGAGAAGGGCTGTGGGAAAGTCAAAATTTCTACTTCTTTGTTTACTAGCAAGTAATTGTAAAAAAAGTCTTTCTATGTCTCTTCTTCAATATAATGTACCAACATGCATGGACTTTGGGGAGTTGTATGCCATAGATAGAATGAGACAGATAGGTGAAAGGCTGCCCCTACATGGGTCGTTGCCCGTGCAATCAAGGAGCCGTCAAGCGCAGTGCAATGACTTCAATGCGCTGCACTCGAACGTCCTCGATTGAACGGAGAATTGTGCGATTTTAGGGCTTTGCAAGGTAAGTGTCATAATGTGCAAATATGCTGTAAATATTTGAACATTATGGAGCTTCTGCGTGCCCTAAAACAAATGTAGTACCATTGCAAAACAACAGAGGTTCTACATAAAAGAAACCTCAGAATGTGATTACAAAAGGAATTGTTTTTTTAACTTCATATATGGCCTGTTATTGGTGCATGCCCTGAACACAGAAGATTAGGTGTTCCTGCTTAAGTAAACATGACTTATCCAGGGTCACACAAAGCTGAATCCAGGTAACAAGTAAAGGTGGGTTTACACATGTAAATTTTTTCATTCGATCAATGAAGAACAAACTATTTTTTGGTTGGTTGAACAATAATCTAAAATGGATAAGTTTGTAAATTTTTATCTGTCGTTGTAATTTCAAATGTATTTTTATTCCATATTGGCGATGAACTAACAAAAAAACGAATAAAAAATAAATGAACAAACGATGTTCGACAATGACATCAAACAAAAAATCTAATTGGCAGAAAATCTACACGTGCAAACCCACCTTAAGGCTAATCAGAGAACTTTTCAACTATAATGGAATGGCTATAATGTTACATAAGTCACCAATCCCACTCAGTATTATAACTAAAGTGGAACTCCAGGCAGCTAAATAATAGTTTCAATTAATTTTTAATGTTTAACCTGCCAAAGAATGTTTATTAAAGTAAGCTATTCTTGTGATATACAAATGAAAGCCAAGCTGCTAAATATCACTCTCTTTTTACTTCTTTTAAAATACTGAAACCTCCGTCAGTTCAACTGCTTAGTTGGTCATTTCCCTGATTCATTCAATAGGATACAGACATAGCTGATAAGGGTTTAATCCATGACATAGGAAACTGTAAAGATGAACCAGGAGGCTGAATCACTGAACCAGAAAAAAGTGTCATCTGTCTGTAAAATGTGAACAGTAAAGATAAACTGTAGGACCAGCTGACCAGAGTTAGAAATCCTTGCGAGGGCAAATGTAGTTCAGTTCTGCATTTAGCTATTTTCCCCAGAGTCGTACATTTTTTTGTTTTTCTAGCTAGAATCTAAGACCTTCTCGTCAATAGATTTTAGCAGTGTTGGCGGGTTATGGTTAGTTATAGTTATGGCGGGCTTACAGTAAGCTTTTATCCTATGCAATGATAAAACTAAGTGCAATTTTTACCGTCACTATTCTCCCTTATGCTATCAACTTGTAGCATTTCAGGCACTCTTCAATGTCCCACATCCAATGCCTTCACTGGTGTGCAGATGAATATGAACATCTTGGATTGCTTTAATGCTGCTTGGAGACCAAACTTACACATAATACGTGGTATTGAGCACACCTGTGTTAATATGAACCCCTACAGTGTTGGGTACATTGAATAGTCTATACTTAGTTTCCATAATATATAGGTAGTGAATTTTGAATTCAAACTAAAGGTGACTGAAGGGACTGTGAGCTTATAATTAGAAAGATAGCAAAAGCAAGTAGTAGTTACATTCAAAACGAAACTTGTTTTATAAAGACATTTCATAGCCAACAACCCCTCTTTAATTTGAATAAGTTAAAGGACCAGCATTTATTACCATAAAGAAAAGACACTGTAATCCATCATGGATGGCATGTATCAAATAGATGTGGAATAGATGTAATATATACATCTTATATTGTCATTTACATATCTGTATGTGTAAGTTTGTCACTCATTAGGGAAAAGAGATGTTCAAATGTCACTGTATAAATAGACAAAATACTTGTTTTAGAGATCTACATATAACAACTAACCAGTAAAATTGTATATAGACAATCCATAAACTACCTAAACCACCATAATGGGTAAAAGTAGGTCTTATAAAAACAAGATCTATGAAACCAATACATTTCTTAGTCATAATGTGTAATGGAGGTTAGGAAATTAAATCTAACGCTGGATGGGCTGCAAAAGTCACCTTAGTTTTCAGCTGTTTTTACTTTTATACATAAAGCAGGATGTCTCCATAATGTGTGTTATAAATGCTGATGGGTTAGTCATAAAGGTTTTAAGACTGAATGGCCATAAGCAAATGACACACAAACACCATTTTAATCTTAATATTTCTTGTAACATATAGAATAATATAATTTTCATGAAGAGCTTACCTGTACATTCATACTGCAAGCCTTTTCCATAGTATCCTTTTTCACAAATACATTCATATTGGCCAGTGTGAGTTCCACATTTACAGCTTGCCATAACATCACAACAGTCTTTGCCAGCATCACATAAATAGGAGCAGTATGATATGTCCTCTTGGATGTAACTCCCAGAGGGTAGATCTGTAAAGGTAAGATCAAACAAACATAGTCAAGAGAATTAACTTATTTCCTTTTTTTCAGGTAACTAGTAGTGATGAGCGGCATAGGCAATATTAAAATTTGCGATATTTTGCGAAAAATTCTACTGCATTCCGATTCAATATCCTTGAATTTTCGCAATTAAAGTGTATGGCAATGAATTGCGAAAATAAATTCACACTTATAATCACATTACAGTTATCTTCAAAATGAATGGTCACATGTGGTTTTTTTGCATTGCCAATATAAAATCGCAATGCATTGCCATAAGCTTTCCAATGCAACAAATGCAACAAATATTCGACATTGCGAAAATCCGCGGTCAATAGCGAATATTCGGCGAATGTATTTGCAATTCGAATATTGGAGCTCAACACGACCGTGTTTCCTCGAAAATAAGAGAGTGTCTTATATAAATTTTTGCTCCCAAAGATGCCTACTTATTTTCGGGAGATAACTTATTTTTCCATGAAGAAGAATACGGCACTGGGGTATCAGGGTGGGGGGATCACTTACAATTACACAGGGGGATCAGAGCGGGGAATCAAAATGGCACAGGAGACTCAGAGGGGGGTTACCATTTTAGTAACGCCTTCTGACCCGCCTGTGTCATTTTGATTGCCCCCTCTGATCCCCCCTGTCCAGAGTTACAGTAATGTATCTTCGGGGGTGCCTAATTTTTGGGGAAACAGGGTAGTAACTAGAGTTATTACATAGAGGTTGTAAATGGTTCATAGAGGGGATTAGCTAGAGGAGTTGCACATGCTCACTTTGTAAAGGGATCATGATTTAACCGCTATGGGGAAAATTTACTTAGTTAGAAGTTTAGGAGAGTTTCTAAAACAGGATTTTCTCTTGCAAATGGGTGGATGATTGAAAACAGCAAAGTTTTACATGTATTGAGCTGTGGGTTTAATCCAGTTCAAAGCAATTTCTTTGCAGAGCAAAAAAAATGTTTTTTAAATCCTTTGACAACCTTATATAAACAAAAGGGACTAAATCATATAGAGACATTTGCCAAACTTGGCCACATCTAAGGAAATATGAATGCCTATACTGTATGTAACTTCCAAAGGGTATTTAAGCACAAATGTGTCTAAATAAATTTCTGATTAATCATCATATACAGCCACTGTACATTTATTTAGTAAAGCCCCATCATTGAAAAACTCTAAATTGAAGTCAGTGCCTTTGATCAAGTTGAACAAAGCCAACATAAGCTGTGGGCATGGAAATAATTTTTTTACTCTTCTGAACCCCAATGGTCAGAGTGAAATTCTGTAGCAAGTTGCTAGAATAAAGACTGCACCGGATGGGAACCTTTTTTATACATTTTTAAGCACATGAAAAAGAATATCTAATGCCAAACTTGCTTTTGACAAATAAGTTTGATGAATAAATGATAAACACATTTTTTTTACCACACAAAAAATAACAGCAGTGTTTAAAAAGATGTCTGTCCTCCCATCTATCCTCACTGGGTATTTATAACATACACTTGAAACTGAATGTAATCTGTAATAACACAGGAGAGATAATTTATTTGCATGATAAAAAATGTTTAGAATTTGTAAACTGTTTTTTTAAATAAGAAAAATACACAAAAATACCTTCATGTAATGCACGTCGAGCCAATGCCTCAAACTCAGCAAAGCTATGTAACAGGTAACAATGCTCCTCCTTTGGTTGCGATGCCATATCATGCAGTTCCCGGATATTCCCCTGCCATATTCCAAACGTGAAGATTTCCACTCCGAGCTCTCGAAGACTTGCAGCCACAGGTCTAGGGTCCCCACCATTTGAGTATCCATCGGTAATAAGAAAAATAACTTTGGTTGAATCACTACGGGAGTGCCTGAGTATTTGCTGTAAAGAAAAAAAAAACCAATGAGAAGAACTCAGAGTAACAGCAGTAAACAAAACCAGAATTTCATCCATGCAACACCAGATTTAAAACATCTGAGCTTTAAGAGTAATAGACAATACTAAAACCTTGTGGCCATTGCACGCTAGCCTTGCTGCAGCTTTGGCAAGAATAACACAAGGTATACAGGTTTCCTATGTAAATTTCAGGGCCCTTTCACACTGCAACCGATCTCTGACCAATAACAGACAGTCGGTAACTGAGTCCATTTCTGTTAACTGTGTCCTTACAAGTGTATGGGAGATACTTGCGCTGTGCCTGCATGCAGCAGGGTATTTTAAGCTAACGTGCGGCATTGGGCATTATCGTGAACATAAGCCCAGGGCTTGTATTAGTGATGCTATGAGTGATGAGCAGCATTGGTAATATTCAGATTGGTGACATTTTGCAGATTGTTTCAAATATTCTAAGTAATTTAGAAAATTCAAGACCTTCTGTCATTTTTATTTCAAGATTACAAATATATACAGTGGTGAAAAAAGTATTTAGTCAGCTACCAATTGTGCAAGTTCTCGTGTAATTTTCATCATAGGTACACCTCAACTATAAGAGACAGAATGGGGGGAAAGAATCCAGGAAATCACGTTGTCTGATTTTTTAAGAATTTATTTGCAAATTATGGTGGAAAATAAGTATTTGGTCAACATAAATAGTTTATCTCAATACGTCTTATATACTGTGGGAGCAATAATTAGAAAATGAAAGACTTAGAACACCACTGATCACATCCCTCGATCTGAGGCTCCACGCAGGATCTCACCCCGTGGGGTCAAAATGATCAGCAGGACGGTGAACAAAAATCTCACAGCCACACAGGGGGACCTAGTGACTGACCTGCAGAGAGCTGGGACCATAGTAAAAAAGGCTACTATGAGTAACACTCTATGCCACTCAAATCCTGCAGTGCCAGACGTGTCCCCCTGCTTAAGCCAGGACAAGTCCGGGTCCGTCTGAAGTTTCCCAGAGAGCATTTAGATGATCCAGAAGAGAATTGGGAGAATGTCATATGGTCAGATGAAACCAGAGTAGAAAACACAACTTGTCATGTTTCGAGGAGAAAGAATGCTGATTTGCATCCAAAGAACACAATACCTACTGTGAAGCATGGGGGTGGAAACATCATGCTTTGGGGCTGGTTTTCTGCAGTGGCCTAGCCAGTGTCCAGATCTCCACCCCTTAAACATTTGGAAGAAGTTGAAAGTCCGTGTTGCCGAACAGCAGCCCCAAAACATCACTGCTCTAGAGGAAGTTTGCATGGAGGAATGGGCAAAATTCCAGCAGCAGTGTGTGAAAACCTTGTGGAGACTTCCAGAAAACGTTTGACCTCTGTCATTGCCAACAAAGGGGATATAACAAATTATTGAGATTAACTTTTTGTATTGACCAAATGCGGTTACAAGGGTAATGCTGCCGCGTCCATTACCAGCCAATGACCATACTGCAACCCCAGCATGCCTAGTTTCAAATGACACTTATGGTAATATGAATTAAAAAAAAATCACATTTGTATAATACTAAATACATAATAAATAAGAAAATACATAATATACCAAATTCTTGGCAGCGTTATGTATGGTAATCATTTGTTGCAGTGTACATACACAACATTCGCAGGATCATTCCTCTATGTAGTTACAAAACAAATTATGTTTTTTTTATAAATAAAGTCATAGCTATGTATAGGCACAAAAAGATGTCCACATCTGACTGTTGCTTCGGAAAAGTTTAGTTTGCATTTGCCAACAATTCTCATGTTCACTGAAAATTCCATTACTACATATTGAAGCCCTCTCACTGTAGAGGAGACAGTGGATGGGCAGGGCACACGGTGCTTAGTAACAAAGTAAAACAGAATTTGGGTTCCTTTGTATACACAATGTTACCAAGTATGGGTAACAAAGTACAGCAAATGTGTTTGCATGATTTAAAACAAATTGGTATATGAACAATTTTGGTAAATATATATTTGTTAATTTTAAAAAAAAAACGTTTAAAAACTGCATAAAGCATTTACAATTATAACAAAATGTGTTTTTTAATTGAACTTTAATTTGAGAGTGACAGGGAAACAGGAATTGAAGGGACTCATTATTTGCTATTCACTCCAAATTTCCCAAAAATTGCTTGTTTTAACATTAGTAAAATCATAATGGTGAGTAACTTAAACAAAAGTGATAAACAATAGCCCAGTGATTAAAGGGGAACCAAAATTCAATGTTGTAATGTTTAAAGTTCGATAATATACAATAACTGTGTTGATTAATACTTTTGTCATGTTGACTCTGTTTGACAAAAAAGCTCCCAACAAAAAAAAACAAAAACAAATTAAAATATATGTACAAATAAGAGAAAGAATTAGTAATGATAAAAATAATTGACAATGCGACATCTTAGCCTTAAGCAAAAAATTAAAATATAAACCAAATTTGTTTTTCCGAATCCATGTCCTAATATCACCCAAATTATTTGTTAGATGAACTTGCCAAACATACCCTTCATTAGGGACAGTAGCATTTAAAGTAAAAGGCATATACCATGTATATAATAATAAATACATTATTTTGTTACTTGCAGACTATAAGAT
>CM070032.1:113772661-113803894 GCA_036250615.1 Ptychadena robeensis | reverse complement strand
AAAGATGCAAAAGATGCCTGTGTCTTATATTCTAAAGGCGTGACCACCAGCACCTTTGCTCTCCCAGCAAGAAGAGTAGCTGGAGAGGCAGAGGAGCTGTCAGATTGGAGACATAAACAGTTATAACTAATATAAACAACTGCATCTGTGTGATAGATGGACGCTGCCAGCTTTCACACATAGAGAGCCAGCCAGTCCAGTTGATAACACAGTGCTTAAGAGAAATCTACCTGTGGGCAGATCTTTACTCCAGCTTTGTATTAACCGTGTGTGAGATGGGCTGCTTGAGCTCAACACACACACAGATACAGATCTGTACAGATCTGTACTGTATGGGACCTGGGCATAAGCCGGCCACCTTACACAGAGCTCTGCCGATCAGGGCTAAAGGCAGGGAAGCTGTAAATCAGCATCTCTGTCTTTTTAACTCCTGCTCTGCCAGTTGGACCACATAGCTCTGGCCAGCAGAGTGGGAGGAGACCTCAATATTTTTTCTGCTAATGCTCTGTTGTATAGGGTGCCTCCTATACATTGGAGTATCTTATAGTCCAAAAATGTTGTAGGTTGACCATCATTTAAAGAAGAGTCTGAAATGTAGGTTAGTCTAGACCAGGGGTGTGACTCATGGGCCGCAATGGGTTGTAAAATTTGACAGAGAAGCCAGACCAAGTGCCTCTCTTGGCCACCAGGCATAGGTGTCCCAATTCCTCTGCATAATTAATGATGATAATTTCCTGTACAGCTTTCACCCAAAAAATAAAAATCATACTGCCAGGTAGGTAAAAAGAAATAAAAAAATACATGCCATATTTCAGTCAAGACCTTGGTGACATGATGCTCTGGCTCCCCTCTGCATGAGATATGGCAGACGGTCGGATTCCTTATAGCATTATGCACGCTTGTTGCAGGGAACAAGCAGAGGGGACCCAGCTAGTTCTTTCATCGAGGTGACAACGGGCTGAACTAAAAACATAACGGGCAGTACCTGGCCCATGTCTGATCCAGACAACAGTCATTTGGTGGTGTCCACTTTCAGCTATATTATATAATAGCTAGATGTATTCATGGTTAAACAAATATATAAATATATCCCCTTTCCCTGTATCTATCTGGTGTATACACACATCATTTATGTGGTTAGGATATACATGCAATGTAAACTGTTTTCAACTTTCTGATGTTACGCTTCATGAACACTGTATCCATTGTCATATCTCTGTTATGGTTTTATGCTAGAATGACTGTCTGGCTTACTCACCAATAAAATATACTCTATTTTTTACCCTGACGATTTACTTGTAGTGCCGCTAAAGTCCCACTCGGAGCCCCTAGTCTCCACTTTGGGAAGTATGGGCCCCATGTCGTTTTGACAGGTGGACCCAACGTTCCCCAAAATCCTTTCCGCCATATATTTAAGGGATGAGGCACCAACCTACTTATTAGGGAACATGGAAACTAGAAATTTCTTTCTATATATAAATATATCTGGTAGAGGCATTACTGCTACAGACCCATTAGAACAACACTTTTACATAAATTTATATAACATGCAGAGACATCTATTTGTTTTTAAATGCATACTAAAATTTAAATCTGGCACACAATGAGAGACCAGAAATCCTAAACTCTTCTTCTATTAAAGATTTACTACTATACCATAGAGCTAAATGTAATATAATGCACACTGTACAATCTTAAATATTCAACATGACAGTAAAACAACTTTTTACAGCTGCAATGTCAAAGAGCTATAAATATAGGTCAATAATTACAATTCCAAGCAAGACATTTGGAAGGAATAAACAAACAAATTTAAATCAAAGAAACATAAATAAATTATAGCAGCAGGAAACTACACAGCAGATATGCTCAAAGTTTATCTAAAAGGTATGCGGTATAAAATATTGGTTTCTTAGTTTAGCACTCCATATCTCACAGCTGCCATTTCTTTATAAACACTGCAGAGTCTTACTCCTTTTAATTTTATTTATATGACCCTATAAAGAATTCTCAATAATAAGTATTTAAAAGAAGAAATTAAAGAGGATGTAAATAAAAAAAAAAAAAACAATTAAATAACTCTACATCCAGACCAGCCAGGTTCCATCCAAACCTACATCCAGTCCATCCTGGGACAGTGACCCCTAAAAATAAATACTCACTTTTCCTGACTCGCTCCTCCGCCGCCATGTCTGGAGTGTCCGGTCCTCCAGGCTGCAAGATAGAGGAGCGAGATTCTTCCGGTCTTGCTCCCTCCACAAATCCGAATATGAATCCGGTGATGCTCCTCCCAACTGCGCCACTTGATTCAGATTGGCTGCGACTGGCTGCAGGCACATGGGAAGGTAGACGTCAGAAGTGACGTTTAACCTCCCATGTTCCCTTATGTGCACCGCAATGGTTCGTCACTAGGGGGGTGGAGTGTGGCTGCATTTTGACACCTTTACCTCCAATCTTCCCTATTGTCTGTGGAAGTCACCATGTCTGATCCTGTATAAATATCTTCTGGGGATTGAAAACAGCAGCAACCTCTACAAGCACTAGGAGGGCGCCAGATATATTATTGTGGGGAAATGTAGCTCCATAGTCTTGTAAGGGCTTGTTCCCACAGGCAGATCCTGCAGGCCAAGAAAGATAATGGGTAGTTGCGCACAACGTTCAGCAGTGATTGCACAGCTATAGTGGTAGCAGTGACCAGAAAGGCCCTCAGTTGGTGTATGGGGCCTGAGCACGGATAACAGAGTAAAATGGAGTCAGTATGAGGGATAGGTGTATAAGTTGTGTGTAGGTGTGCAGCTCTCAAAATGGAGGAGTATGGCCCCCTGTAACAGACAAATAAGAACAAGGACAGAGGCGCACAACCTAAAAGAGCATCTGCTTGAAAGGCATCCCATTGTTCCTATTGAGCCCCCCAGTATCTGTAAGCAGGAAGTGATCTCTTCTACCCCACCAGAAAGTGAGGTCCTCCTGGAAAACACATGGCCCTGAGGGAGCCACCCTTGTAAACCTCTCAATGTGAGTATCTTGTCTTTTGTTTTGTTTCAATTATTTTATCTTATCCTATTCCACATTATTTAACCGATTGTTGTACTAGGTTGTGTGCCTCTGTCCCTGTTCTTATAGGTCCTGCAGGCCGCCAGCCGTTCACGGCTGAACAAGGTTCCCAAGCGTTCGCACAAGTGGGGACAGCCCCATTTAAAATAATGGAAGGGGGGCGTCTGCAGCCACCGCGCACAGCGCCACGCTGCCAAATTCGACTGTGGGGACAAGCCCTAAAGGGGATGTGATGATGTGACTGCTGTCTATATCATGAAGAGACAGATTCTACAGATTATAGGGGGTTTGCCCTTGATCGACATAAAATACAGGTGTCACCATCCACTTTGGCTACAAAGCCCTCTATTTACTATTGACAAGGGTGCCACCCGCTCCTCGTTCCTCTCTACCCCCAAAGAACAGAAGAGTAGATAAGGAAAGTCAAAGAAAATGTAAATGTGAAGCCAAAATTAATTCAGAAATAACCACCAATGGTAGCACCACATACAGCACCACATATAGGGAATTTATATTTTTAGAGGTCTGCAGAAACAGTTCTAATATATTGTTTCAGATGACAATAAACTTACAGTAATTTGTATATCTAGGCTTTATTGTAATTGATACTGACCTCTACTAATTTGTTCTCCTGACAAAGAAGTCCATAGTTAATTATATGTTATAAAACTTTTTTTATTAACACATACACTCATGTGTATTTGTATGAATGTATTACAAAACCACAGACGTCTTATTATTCTAGACCTTGTACTCTTACAAGTTTTTGATTCCTTACTGCTACTGTGAATTTTCAAGTATCGCCTACACAAATAATAATATTGTTTTACCATTTCTGCAAATGCAAGATGTACTGGCGCAGGTCATAACGTTACAATGTCTCAGACAGCCTTTAGAGAACAGAGAAATCCCCTTCTCAGCAGATGTTTCAATAACTTCACACATCTACTTTTAATTTCATTGCTATAGCACAGAAGACTTTGTTTTGTTTACTGTTGTTAATCTTCATTTTATTTAGGCCTTTCTTGAGACCACCCAGATCAAGACAGAACGTTGATGCCAGAAGATTACTTTAGAAGATTTATTAGAACAGGAGTGTCAAACTGAAATACACAGAGGGGGTCAACTTTCAAAACTTGGACAAAGTCACAGGCCAACCTTGAAATTATTTAAAAAAAAGAAATGTTTACAATTTAGAGAAAGTTTTATCCTTTTTAACAGATATAACGATGAACCTTTTTATATGACAACGTTTTGCTTAAACAATGAATCTGGAATAAGCAAAGCTTAATACTATAACACATGTAAAACTAAATGTCCAATAAAAGACACATACGTTGCATACATCCAAATATACCATATTTTTCTATAAGTCCCCAACAAGTGCCCGTCTCCTGGGATGCACAGCTATTGCTCCCAAGAGACGGGCATTTGTACCATTCCCTCAAGCTAAGCCAAAAGACCACTGCTAAGGGGAGATTTTATCAATATTAGCACTAGCAGTACCCATTCTCTTAACACACTGACCAACCTGCTGGGATATTTAGATTTAGAGTTATTGTATTATCATTAACATTTTGCATTGCAATAAAAAAACATTTGTGACACAGACGCATCTCTCCTCCCATATGTAAATAGGTGCTCATGGGTAAGTTGTTTGTGCCAGATTGTAAAATGTGTCTCTCCATAAATTGCTTAATGGGTTCAGAGAATGGGTACTGCTAAGACCACCCTCCTGGCACTGGCCTTGGCTGGAGGAATATATTGTGAATACTGCATGGTTAATTTGCTGGAACATGTGTGAATGGCTGCGTTTTTTTCTTCAAATTTTCGCTCTAAAACTATGGGGTGCTTCTTATGGTCCGGTGCATCTTCTAATGCGAAAAATACAGTAATCTGTGGCATCTAAATGTAATAACACAGCAGGTTCCCATTGTGGGTTTTAATGCCTGTGAATTTGAAGTTTAGATGAGTTATTAATTAGATTATATGGTCTGATCTATAAAAGTAAAACCCCTAACGCACATTACACACAATTAAAGTGTATCTGTTGCAAACAATGTCTGAACATTTAAAAATGTATTAATTAGAAAAAATACCATGCTTGCGTGGTGCCCTTCAGTGCATGAATTTATTTATCAATAGGTTCCATGCACAATGCTTTAACATATAGCTAGAAATAATTTGTTGGTCAATATGAAAGAGCTAACTGGATTGAGGTTGGATTAAAATGCTTAACCTGGTGAATTGCCTTTGTAAATGGAGCCGTAATGTAACACAAATTCTAGCCTTGGCCATAGGGAAAAACTGCCGGCATTGTCCAAATACTTTCCAGAAGTATAAGAGAATAGGCAAAAATTCAATTCTAGCTTTACCCAAATTCAATATTACAACTCTTTGTTAAACTGTATTAACATTTTAATGCTGTTTAACAGAAGAAAGCATCGTTGCTATGTGCCAATAAACACATAGCAAATACTGATACGCTAAAATTACTGCGTCTTATATAAATTTTTGCTCCCAAAGATGCTCTACGTCTTATTTTCGGGGGATATCTTAATTTTTCATGGAGAAGAATACAGCACTGGTGTATCAGGGAGGGGGGATCACTTAAAATGACACAGGGGGATCAGAGGGGGGAATCACAATGACACAGGAGACTTAGAGAGAGGATTACCATTTTAATAACCCCTTCTGATCCTCCTGTGTCATTGTGATTGCCCCCTCTGATCCCCCCTGTCCAGAGTTATAGTACCGTACCTTCGGGGGTGCCTTATTTTCAGGAGATGTCTTATTTTCGGAGAAACAGGGTAGTTGAGAGCAATGGATGTCTAAAGTAGGAAATAGTAACATATATTGTTTTTGGTTAAATGTTTTATTAAACTAGATAAATCTATCCTTTACTTAAAAGCTCTGTTAGGATCAGCTAATAAAATAAATATCTTGCATATGTATTATTAAAAACAATTGGTTCCACACAACCTCCCCAACAAAGTTTCAACTGGAACAGCTTAATTATACCTGGGAACTCAGAAATCCTTGTCAATAGCCATAAGTGCACCATTTTACATTCAGTAAAAACAGGATTATATGACTGTTTATTAGCATTTCACTGTATAAGAATGTTTAGAATGAGAATTTATGAGCACACCAGCTGGAATTTGTTTGAATCAGTTAGAACATCACAGGTTAAAATGTTTTAGCAAGGCACACAATATAGTACATCTCACTAACACATACCAGACTGCAAGTTTTTGCCTTGATACAAATACTTATCACTTACACTAGGCTGGGGATTTTATTTTTATTCACCCCTCTCCTACAACCTAACCTATGGGGAAGCAGGATGCATGTTCATTGGGGTGTCCATGGGTTTTGGCTTAAGGTAGGTTATACTTTTTTTTTTTTTATCAAGTTACAGCAAACCTGTCACAATGCATTTTTGGTAATGGGTAAAGTGATGATCTTTTATATTTTCTTCACTCCAAGCTTGCTTCTTTGATGTAAAGCTTGACTCATCCCTTACTGTGAACCATAACCCCCCTAGCAGACTTGAAATGTTACATTTGCTGAGCGATTGCCTATAGGCATAGGATGTGGGTGGTAATAAGTTATTGGCAACTGATTATCCACACATTATGTGCAACCGCTGAAGCAGAACAGTTGCGGTTTAAGGGCAGCTGCCACTTGTTTGCTAGAAATGAATCATGTGAGTATAGCTCTGTACACATGTTTTAATTGTGGTAGGGATAATCTTTCCAGTCTATGGACAGGGGAGAGACTAAGGTAGCAGAAGTCCTATTGCTGGCCAAGACATGGTTAATGCTTGTAAACTATGTATGTAAGTATTGTTTTAAATGCCAGAGGGCAAGCCAAGGCTCCCCACCACTTCTTGTTTACATTGTCTAGTCTGCCCAGTTACTGGTTCTGGTCAACCCCTACCCATCGCTTATAAATAGGTCCCTTAAAGAATGTTCTGAGCCATTCTGTTGTCTTCCTGCCACCTTCTGACTTCACTGTACTAAAGCTGTTGGTAGCTCTACAGAGCAGAGAGAATAAGACTCCCCTCTTGGATTGACCACATCTTGGGCCACCGCCTTCCACTCTCGGCAGCTGGTTAGGGCACAGTTCGGAACTGTAGTAAGTTGTGTGCCCCATTCACGCCATTGGGTTTGGTGTGAAGCTGTTAATATCATCCCTTTAGTAATGACTTGTAAATATCCCCCTAACCAGCCGAGTGTAAAGTGCTTTATTTGTGTGATAGCCGTAAAGCCAGGGTACAGAGCATCAAAAGAACCTGGTCGTTTTACTGCACCAAATCATGCTACACAACACTACAATATAATCTGATAGCTAAGTCAAGGCAGCACCATTATTGATATCTACTAAACTATACCCAATCCACCCCTGCATCAATGTTGAATGTATCTGTACCTCACATTTTACTTTTTAGTATTGGATAAGGCAGAGGTTGAGTTTATATTAGATTTCGCTGCAGTTAAAAGCTTAGCTGTTGGGGTTTCTCACTGGTAAATTGGTTGTAATTGTACTTTACTTTAAAGCTCTGCTGTCATCCTCCACAAAGCATATAGAAATGCATTGTAAGGGAAAACACTGGCGGAATCTCCAGAGGTGTCTTTAGGACAAAACATGGAAGGAAAATTTTCCCAGTGGGACACAAAAAAAATAACCAAATGAAACAAACTAAATTAACCAATTAGGCACTTACTATTTGAATGATTTGAGAATGGCAATGGGCTCATAATGTTTGAAGAGTCCACCTTCAAAGTGCTATCTTTTTGTAGCTGATATTGTACTACAACTGTCAGTCACTGTAATCTAACTGATGTTTTCTATTCATCAGTACAATATGTTATAAAACATTACATTTTCTTTTGTTCTAAAAACATTACATTCCTTATTCACAAGATGTTTCCATTCTTTGTACACTCCTGTTCTTCTTATTTTTCTTGCCTAGCTAATACATGTCACCAGCTTTTGTTGTGTTCTTGCTAACTTTGCATTCATATTAACGCTGGAATAATAATGAGAATATAATCTGGAAATACAAAATGCTTTGTTCTAATTATTTTTTTAGCTAAACAAAGTTGTAAAAAGGAGGATGAGAAGATGGCCACATGTTACAAAAATATTTACATAGATTGTCTACAAGATTCTGTTCCCTGAAATCTCTTTAATTGCAATGTATACAAAGGAGTTCCAGTGAAAACCGGGACATTTCCAGACCATGTCACAGTATAACACAATAACAGTATATTTAATTGGTAGGGCTGCTTAAGTAAAACACTTAGTTCAGTTAAATTGTATAATTGTTTTCCAATTAAATTATATAATACTTGATGTAGCTCAGTGGTCAGATTGGCAGTAAATAGCTGCCCAGGCATAGGAAACACACCAGACCAGAAAACTCTCAGCTCAGCAAGTTATTTTAACACAATGAGTTCTGCAATGAGTGGATATCATCTATATGCCCATATATACATGGATTCCTCTCGGGTTCCCTGGGAGAGAAGCAGGGGAGGGCTGGCAGTCCTGGGGGGCAAATACAGTCAAATGGCCCATTGCACCACCGAATCAGCTCACCATCCACACCCACCTTTTCCTTGTTTTATAACAGATTTTGACGTTATGAAGCAAGACAAATATGATACAATGTGGTTTAACATAATTTAATTATAATAGCAAAACATGTTAACACATCACCCCCAGCAGCCTCTCTCCTTCTGCCCCCAGCAGCCTCAGCCTCTCTCCATCAACCCCAGCAGCCTCTTAGTCATTCATTCTCATCTCATAGGCATGGTGAAGATGAACAGAAGCAGTCGCTGGGAGTGGGACGAAGAGGGGTGTGTACAGTAAATCCCTCTCTCCTTCTGTTTCCACTTCCTGACTTGAAGAAGCTCTGTGGGGCCGGGGTGCGGTAGTGATGGTGTGGCATGGAGGGATCTGAACCGCGCCAACAGCTGGTGCCGGTAACAGCGTGGCCAGCGCTGGTTTAGGGTGGCCTGGGGGCAGCCTGGAACTGCCTCCCTGTCCCCCCTTCAAGCCCTCCCCTGGAGAGAAGGTTTTTCTTTATGCAGACGACACCTTCAAATATTCATATACTAGGCAGTTTTCCTCTTGTCCTTGTGAGAAATTTGTGCTAGACTACATGACCACATGGCTTATGCCAGTGGTTCCAAAACTTGGGGGTGGAGAGGTATTCCAGGGGGTTTCTACTAGGGGGCTGATGGAGGGACAAGCAGAAAGCCAACAATGGAGGAACTAGCTGCAGATAGTAAGTAGAGTGTCTTTCTCTGTGTAGTGTTGGTGTGTCTCTATGTGAATGATAAATGTTTCTGTATAATTGATGTGAAAAACAAATAAGGCTGTACATGGTTTTTGTATGTGATTGTGTAGGGGTGTGTTCAATAGTGTTCCTATCTAGAAAAGGGGGGCCCTGCAGGGAAATTTTGGGAACCACTGGCTTATGCTAACATCTCCTGGATCAAGAAAAATTCCAAGTCTAAAATGAGGCATACAAAAAAGTTTTTATTCAAAAATAGTATTATAATAGTTAAAGGGATGACTAAGGAAGGCAAAATTGAAGATTTAAATACAACTTTTTAGCACAGAGTGTCATGTTTTAATATTAGGTAAAATACACAACCACTTTATGTAATTCAACAGACTACTCTAAAATATGATTTCATGTTACCTAAATTCTGTTATTCAGTCTTCCTTGGTTTAAAGGGTGTGATGGCTGTGCTAAACCAGCATTTCTTTCTATAAAGCTGGAAAGTTACATTGGTTTTGCCATTGAATATACTGTATCTACAAACAAAAAAACGCAGTTCAGTTAGTGTATAATATTCCAATTGTTAATTCAGAAGACCCATATTCCTCCGCAGCAGAAAGGTGAATAATAAAATCATGGTATTGTTCACACAACAGAGAGATAAAGAACCCCTGTGAATTTATCTACCCAGTCAGCAGAGAAAGGAAATGAAGGCCTCCTCGGCCCTCATTTGTGCAGATGCAGACCCAGATGTATTATCTCTCTGCAATTGTAAAACAGAAGAATGTACAGTATGTAACCAATTTAGCAGTGCAAAGCAGGGTGATGTATTGCTGTGCCATCTGCAGACTTAATACTGTCGATATGATGAGAGAACCTCATTTCATAGAACAAAAGCACTCCGATAGAGGAAGCTACGCTTTTTTATTTCATGATCACCATTTTTTTTTTTTACATTTCTGGGCTAAACTGATTTACTTAAAGTACAAGAAATACGCTGGAGTTTCTCTTCTTTTATTTTTAAAGTATTTCTTAAAATTCTGCTTTGAAATTTGGTAATTGAAAACCCAAAAGAATTATGTGGATGTTATAGAAGGGAAATCCAAAGCTAAGCAGTTCCTGTAGGCATAGGCAAATTACTACACACACAGGCATACTTCAATTTATTATATGACGTAGACACCATTGCTCAATATCACTAAAGGCCCCCATACAACTGACAATATAATCATACAATTTCTGTACAATCCACTTTTGTTCTACCAAATCCATGTAATATGAGGCGCTTTCGAATCCCTCCAATCACTATGCATTCTATCAGGGAGGACACTATACTACATGGTTGTTGGTAGAGCTAAAGGAAATTGTATGGAATGGTCTAAATGTGTATGGGGGCTTAAGAAAGAAAAAAACAACTTTTGAACTTTTTTTGAACTTTTCCAAATTTTGTTACATTACAGCCACAAACATGACTCAATTTTATTGGAATTCCATGTGAAAGACCAATACAAAGTGGTTTACACATGAGAAGTGGAACGGAAATCATACATGATTCCAAAAATGTTTTACAAATAAATAACTGCAAAGTGGGGTGTGCATAATTATTCAACCCCCTTTGGTCTGAGTGCAGTCAGTTGCCATAGACATTGCCTGATGAGTGATAATGACTAAATAGAGTGCACCTGTGTGTAATCAAATGTCAGTACAAATACAGCTGCTCTGTGACGACCTCAGAGGTTGTCTAAGAGAATATTGGGAGCCACAACACCATGAAGTCCAAAGAACACACCAGACAGTTCAGGGATAAAGTTATTAAGAAATGTTAAGCAGGCTTAGGTTACAAAAAGATTTCCAAAGCCTTAAACATCCCAAGGAACACTGTTCAAGCTACAAAGAGAAGGCCGTCCACCTAAACTCACAGGCCAAACAAGGAGAGCGCTGATCAGAAATGCAGTCAAGAGGCTTATGGTGACTCTGGACGAGCTGCAGAGATGTACAGCTCAGGTGGAGGAATCTTTCCATAGGACAACTATTAGTTGTGCACTGCACAAAGATGGACTTTTTAGAAGAGTGGCAAGAAGAAAGCCAATGTTAACAGAAAAGCATAAGAAATCCCGTTTGCAGTTTGCCACAAGCCATGTGGGGGACACAGCACACATGTGGAAGAAGGTGCTCTGGTCAGATGAGACCAAAATTTAACTTTTTGGCCAAAATGCGGAAAACTAACACTGCACATCCCTCTAAACACCATCCCCACTGTGAAATATGGTGGTGGCAGCATCATGCTCTGGGGTGCTTCACTTCAGAAGGGACAGGGAAGCTGGCCAGATCTGATGGGAAGATGGATGGAGCCAAATACAGGGCAATCTTGGAAGAAAGCCTCTTGAAGTCTGCAAAAGACTTGAGACTGGGGCGGAGGTTTACCTTCCAGCAGGACAATGACCCCGTAACATAAAGCCAGGGCACAAACGCTGTCCATCTAATCTGACTGAGCTGGAGCTGTTTTGCAAAGAAGAATGGGCAAAGATTTCAGTCTCTAGACGTGCAAAGCTGGTAGAGACATACCCTAAGACCGGCAGCTGTAATTGCAGCAAAAGGTGGTTCTACAAAGTATTGACTCAGGGGGCTGAATAATTATGAACACCCCACTTTTATTTATTTGTAAAAAAAAATTGGAATCATGTATGATTTTCATTCCACTTCTCACGTGTACACCACTTTGTATTGGTCTTTCACATGGAATTCCAATAAAATTGAGTCATGTTTGTGGCTGTAATGTGACAAAATGTGGAAAAGTTCAATTTTCGAATACTTTTGCAAGCCACTGTATATGGACTTTTTAGTAGAATTTTAGAGGATCAGGAATCAACCAATGACAAGAGTCGGCTTATGCTAAAACCAACTTTTATTTTGAATCGAGACCCAATGGAGTCTTGACTGTAACATAGGCTTGAACAATAACTGTAATGTGCTCTACCTGGGATGCCCAAACAGTTCACACCAACGCACCCACATTGGGCCAGGGGAAGTAAGGCCAACAGGAGGGGGTACTTGCGTGTCCTGGGAACAGATACAGCGGTCCAGCAGGTGCGAGACACAACCAGTTTTCCCACTGGCAACCCGATCTGCTCCACGCGGTTGGGGCGATATACCACCCCACTGAAAACCTGGCACTGGTGAGTGGCAAAGAAAACGAGCCGCACGCCGGCCTAGACAGTGGTGGGTAATGAGCTTCGGAGTGGACAGCATGCCCAGTTACACCTACTCCATCAGACTCTTCCCCACTGAGCAACTTCCTGGGGGCAGAACCCTTCCTTATATCAGCTTGGGGCCCAGGGGCATCATAGCCAAGAAATTTAAAGGGGACACTGCCCTGCTCTGCAGGTGCATGTCACCACAGAATCTAAAAAGATAGAGGGTATTGAGGGAGGACTTAAAAAAAAGAATACTTTAAGACTGTATAAATATTCCAATGCAATGTACTAGAGCTTGCCTTTAAGGTGATTCTGAGATTTCTAGGCTACCAAATAAAAATTTTTAAAAAATTTAGGAGTGTTTTGTGAGCTGTTATATACCTACTGCCAGTCCTTTTTGTTTATCAGAAGGAACAGCTTCTACTTCACAGATACTATAAATATTTGACCACTAGTTGAGCCAAATATTTTTTCTTTGCGGGCTGCTGTGGTACATACACAATGTATAGATGTACAAGACAGTGATAGAAATGGCTAGAGAGGGAACCAGAATAAAATATTTAGGTCACGTAGTACAAGATTTTACCAGTGGCAATATACTGTGCAGAAGAATAAATGCACCATCACTTTAACATAAGCCGTGTGCTCTAGTCTTCCATCTCATCTCTGAACTCCTACTACTTATATTGTACATGAAGTTGAAAAGACTGCGACACGGTCTACCAGAGTCCTGTCCGCTTTCCACTGGCTCATTACTTACCATCAATGACTCCATCTAGGCAGCTGGACATCAGTGCTTTATTTCATAACAGACAGTGAAAATGAGGAGTTCAATACCAGGTAACACATACGGCTCAAGCAAAGCAGAAAACTGTCAGGTAAAAACTGTATTTCCTGCAGACATCACAGAATTATAAGAGTATAACAAAGAATGATTTATATCCTCCTTAGCAATATTCTTTCCCTTTTTTCCACTCACTGCTGGTGACATAGACATGAAGTATAATCTAACAGAAACATTTACTCTAATAGTTTTCCCTACAACGCAACACTCTTTGTACTGGGCCTTGCTGAAATAAATCAATTGCTTTTTATTAGTTTGCAAATACCAAGTGTTAAAAGATTAAAGCTTAGATTTGTCAGCTTCTGGAGAACAAAGCGCTTTATTGAAAAAGAAAAATTTCACACAAGGCATTCAGCGATAAACTATATTGCTTTGCCTATATGCACACACTAAGTCATATTTATACGGTGACATAGGTTAATAAAATAAGGATGCTCTTCTTGTTATTTGCAAATTGAACACGTACAAGAGCATGCTAAAGGATGGAGGAAAAGTTATCTATCTAACGGTATCCACCATCCAGTACAGACTGCTCTTACTTTAGTAAAGTGAATTTCTGCACTTGGCATCTAGATCGTTGTCTTAGTTTATGATTAAGCATAATGTAGAATTAAAGCTGAACTGCTGGATAGACCAATGTTTCCTAAATATAAATGTATACAGTGGGTACGGAAAGTATTCAGACCCCCTTACATTTTTCACTCTTTGTTATATTGCAGCCATTTGCTAAAATATTTTAAATTCTCCTTTTTACTCATTAATGTACACACAGCACCCCATACTAAAGGAAGAATAATACACATTTTTGCACAATTAAATTAAAAAGAAAAACTGAAATATCAGATGGTCCTAAGTATTCAGGCCCTTTGCTGTGACAAATATTTAACTCAGGTGCGGTCCATTTCTTCAGATCATCCTTGAGATGGTTCTACACTTTCATTTGAGGCCAGCTGTGTTTGATTATACTGTTTGGACTTAATTAGGAAAGCCACACACCTATCTATATAAGACCTTACAGCTCACAGAGCAAATGAGAATCATGAGGTCAAAGGAACTGCCTGAAGAGTTCAGAGACAGAATTGTGGCAAGGCACAGATATGGCCAAGATTACTTAAAAAATTCTGCGGCACTTAAGGTTCCTAGGAGCACAGTGGCCTCCATAATGCTTAACCTCCCTAGCGGTTGAGACAAACCCAGTTAGTTCGCTCTGGACGTGCAAAAAGTGCACTGAACGAACTGGGTACGTCCGCCACTGAGAGGATCCCTGCAGCGCTGACTCACCTGATCCAGCATCCGTTGCGGCTTCAGTCCACTGCGGCATGCTTCCAGGAGGGAAGCAGATCTCTCAACGACACCACTGCTTAAAAAGCTGTATTTAGTTTGAATAAAAGTTAAAAACATAATGAAATAAAGACTCCCTCCAAGCCCCCCCTCTGTCATTTAATTCTCACACCCCCAGTGTGATGGCATTACACTGGGGGTGGGGGCACCAAATTCAAAAGAGACTTGTCCTGGATACAGTGATAACTGTACTACTGAACACCTGAAGGACTCCAAGATGGTGAAAAATAAGATTCTCTGGTCTGATGAGACCAAGATAGAACTTTTTGGTCTTAATTCTAAGTGGTTGTGTGGGAAAAAACAGCCACTGCTCATCACCTGTCCAATACAGTCCCAACAGTGAAGCATGGTGGTGGCAGCATCATGCTGAGGGAGTGTTTTTCAGCTGCAGGGACAGGACGACTGGTTGCAATCAAGGGAAAGATACATACAGTCAAGTACAGGGATATCCTGGACAAAAATCTTCTCCAGAGTGCTCAGGACCTCAGACTGGGCTGAAGGTTTACCTTCCGACACGACAACACTGCATCTATGCAAGGGCCCTTTGTAATAAAGACCAGTCACTGCTTCTTTGTTTACATGTGCAGCGTGACTAGTCTTGTATCTAGCCCTTCCTATTTATCAGCAGACATGCCGAACTCCTTCTAAGATTCCACTATTTCTACAGGCTATGTGCAGCACAGTGATTATGTCCCTGGTATTTTACAAATAATGTGGATCCTTTTTTGGTCAATGAGGCATATACTGTACAGTGCCAGTAATAAGTTTGGCCACAGCCTCTCAGTCAATATTATTTATTTTGTTTATTATTTTCTACATTTTAAATATAATTTAGTAAAAACTAAGGGTTTATTTCCGTCGGGACATTATTATTATACGCCGGACCCATACACTAAGCATATACGCTAAGCAGGGGTCCCGCCATATCCCACAGACATTGCCTGCCGGCGGATGGTCTGTTTACACATCCACCGGTGTAAAGGCTGAACGTACTCGACTACGTTCAGCCTTACACCGGCGTATCGGCTCAGCGCAATGAAGACAGAGTCTCCGCGGAGCAGGTAAGTCTATCTGTTACGTTGGGACCTCCCGCTAAGCGTGTACGCTTAGCGGAGGGGTCCCAACGCAATAGAAACAAAGCCTAAGGCTTCAAAACTTTGAAGGAACACATATGGAGCTTGTTCCTCCTCTCCCAACCCAACTTTGTTTTCATACCTTAACAAAGGTGGGCCAACCTCTTATTAAGGTAATGTGCCTTGTCCCCACAACCTGGACCATGTTGTAGGAGATGTCTTTAACAAGGCATCTCCTGGATCCCTGCCCTTCACTCTATTAAACTAGAACACAGCCCCCCTTACCCATCCTTATGTGCTTTCCAAAAATCCCAAGAACATATAGTTTTAAAATCACTTTATTAATTCTGTCCTTTTACATACTACATGAACAGTTCTCATGTCCTCTCTGTAGTCCTTGCTAAAGTCCCACTGATAGACAAAAATAGGCAGCACAAGTATATTTTCTTAGCACTGGTGTCAGTATATACATTACCATGTAACTTCACACAGAACCAGAGCTGGCAAGGTGACTAGTGCAGCCCTATTCTCATGCATTCATGTCATTTCACATTTTCTTAGCCACTTTATCCCCTGAAGTAAAGGTTACTAGAGGTAATGTTTACATTTGGGGGAAATAATGACATGCATAGTCAGTGTGCAGCACATCGTCAAAAGTGCAACACATCCTGTATAAACGCATAGTGTGAAATAGCTCAAAGGCTGCTTGAAGATGAAGGATAAATCTACTTGTCAATAAATGATGAATGGTGTCAGAAGCTATTCAAACTGAGGGCAATTACAACAGCTATGGTTACATGAGGTCTACAAAAGGGGTCAATCGCAAGTCATGCAAAGAACACAATCAAATGAGCCCCTTTGCTGGAGATAATGGAACAAGGGAGCATTCACGTGCAGAATTCCCCCATGTTAAGCATGGGTCTGCAAGCGCTGCGTTTCCAGACACCCGTGTAAATGCCACCTTTATGGTAGACTTGGATATTGATACTTCCTGGAGAATATTGTTCATTTGGTTGGCTGTTGTTAGTGGTTTTCTCTTCACCATGAAAAATATTCTGCAATCTTCCACCATTGTTGTCTTCCATAGACATCCAGCTCTTTTTGCAGTGCACCCATACTTTCTTTCTCATGAGGTACCAAACTTTCTTTTTTGACACTAATATTGTAGAAATTTCTCAGATGAATTTTCCTTTTCTATTTTCAGTTTATGGATTGCTTGTTTCACCTGCATGGTGAGCTCCTCCTGACCGCATGTTGTTTGTTCACAGCAAAATGTTCCATTTACAGCCACCCCCATTTAAATCAACTTTAGGCCTTTTATCTACTTAATTGATAATGGCTTAAAGAATCCCTATCCCCATCCCTATCACTATCCCACACCTTCCAATAAAATAGCCATTGAGACAATAGTCCAATGAATTTTGAATCCTTGAAATGAAGTGCTTGTGTTAAAAAAGGTTTTAGCTCCTCACATTTTTATGCAATATTTTTTATTCAACTCACTGAACTAAAGCACAAAATCTGTAGTCCAACTGCATCTAAGTTGCTTCACTTAAAATTCCATGTGGTAAAGTACAGAACCAAAATTAGAAAAAAATGTCTCTGTCCAAATATTTATAGACCTATCTGTATCCAGTATATGTATCTTATTT
Source organism: Ptychadena robeensis (assembly GCA_036250615.1). Lineage (NCBI taxonomy): Eukaryota > Metazoa > Chordata > Amphibia > Anura > Ptychadenidae > Ptychadena > Ptychadena robeensis. Next base: position 113,786,441 of record CM070032.1, on the reverse strand, counting down.
AGATGACTTTAAATCACACATTCTGCCTGCTTTGGGTGTTAAAACATTAGAACTTTTATTCTATACCTGGTGTACCACTATTCCAGTCAGTGGAAGAACAGAATTCTGCAAGGTCATGTCTGTTAATTATTTAAAAGTAGGAGCACTGACTGAGATTAATTCTCCAGTTAAATGTATAAAAAATGAGACAAGATTAAAAATCAATTTGGCCAAGCAAATTACAAATTGCAAAAATGTATAGCCCGGAATACAAATTAGATGAAAGTAGAATAAAACAAGGAAAAATGACTGTTAATACTGCAGTCTAAGTGCCAGCAAGGTATGTTGTTAGCAAGCTAGCATAAATAAATAGCTAGTGGAAATATAAGAAGAAAAAGCCTCTATGAAACCAAATATTATACCCAAATTCGAGTCATTAAATACTGAATATGGATTTTAGGCTTCTGATTATTTGTAGACATCAAAGGTTATTTATGTGAATCAAGCATCTTATGCACCACAGTCTCTATTTATTTACTGTAGCTTTATGGCGTCAGAAAAACAGATATGGGAAAAAGAAAGTATACCCCTTGTCAAAGCCATAATAATAAAAATCTGGTCCTTTAAAGGTTTTAAAATTATCAACCATGGGTGTAAAGCAACACACAAAATTAAGTCAACCCATGGATAAGACATGTGGGATAGGTACGCTTATAACTAATCGTTTTGTGTATGACTTTAGTAGACTCTCACATTGTTGCTTTACAATAATACTTTATTGAGGTTTGTAGCCATTCATTGATGGAAATGTTTTAATATGTCAACACTCAGTAGCTAATCTTTTTAACATATCTGCGACTATGAATTAACTTAGGGTTTTTTAAGCAATGGGTGGACCAATGCAGATACAATTTGTTTTTAGGTCTTAGAACTTACCAAATTTTCGGTCTCCCTATACTTCAGAGAGTCCAGTCGGTTGGTCGAAAAATATTACAGCTTTCTTTTGCTCTGCTGGAAGGAGTTCTGTGCTCTGAACTTTTTTAGGCAATGCGAAGGGGGTAGACAGCTTCTGACAGCTTCCCAGCCATGGCTGGCAGAGCTGTATGTGAGGTGGACAGCTTGTGCCAATTTACATACAGTGCAGATAAAAGCTCTTCCATCTGTACTGTGTGTGAGCTGAGTTCAAGCAGCCCAGCTCACACACAGTAAACACACAGCTGTAGGAAAGTTCCATCCATGGGCGGGTCTCTCTATGCACTGTGTAAACAAGATTACACAGTATTCGACTCTCTCTGTGTGTCCAACTCTCACACACAGGCAGGGCTGGATGGGAGAGCTGCCAGTTGGCAACTCTTTCATCTGACTCAGCTCTTCATTGTTTATATGAGCAGGGCTCCACTGATATAAACAATGAACTACAGCTGACAGCAACTCCAACTCCATGGCTAACCTTCTTGCTGGGAGAGTGAAGGTGCTCGCAGTGATCCAAGGCATGTTGCTACAGGTGGTTTGGAATATAAGACACAGGCATTTCCCACCCCCTTCGATTTTGTGAAAAATACAGTAACTGCCAAATTTAAATAAACAAAACTTAATGTAATGAAATAACAAAAATGTTCTTCTGCCTGGAGGTTTACTTGATGAGTTAACCTCCATCCCACATGTCATCACTTGTCATGCCTTTATGCTCATCATTATTATATTTTTAGAATATCTAGTTATAGGTGCTAACTATGAAGAATGAAAAGTGCATATGTGTGTTCTAACAAGTTTTTAAAGTGTTTTAGGCAGCTTATGCCTTTGATACTAGTCTAAGGACCCTCTCTAGTTGACTTCTCTAGCCCCACTGCAATTGCAATACAGAACTGTAACACAGTGTGACTAGCATTAGTGAAAAGTACACAGTATAGGAAATCTGTGTATCTTTCACCCTGCGTTTACAGTAACAATGCCTAATGCCACACACTACACTAAATGACCTGCTGCATGCATTTTTTCAGGCACAGCACAAGTGCCAAACACTTGCAGGAGTGTAGCAGAGCAAAACGTGGGTTAATGGGCAAAGTTAATGGGCTACTGTGCCCATTAACCATGTTCGTTAATGGTTGATGGGAACAGTAGCAGTGCCGCTAGCACATTGCCGGCTAAAAACAGCACTGCAGCCACCACGCACATAGTGTAAAAGGACACTTAACTTCCAGGAGTATAGGCTCCCATCCAGGTTAGTATAAAGCCTACAAAACTATAGACATGGGGTGTCAAGCTCAAAGCACACAGAAGGCAAAATGTTTAAACTTAGTTTCAGACCAACCCAGTTATACCTTTTTTTCTAAATTACAGCCTACTCCAATTAGCTGACATACATTTTTTTTACATACATTAGATCAGAACACAGGACTGGGCCATTCATTTATAACATACCTATAATTCCGAAAGATTTAAACAGCAGATTTAAAATCAATGAGTGCTCTAATTATGAAAGGTGATCATTAATTTAAGACAGCGGTTGTAATTAGAGTAAGTGCTTCAACAAGCACTATATATAGTTTAACAAACACCTATGAAATATATTTCAACAGTTCCCTAGTCCAATCAATATCAAAAGATATTATTTCATGAAAATCGAAAGGGCACATGCAGTTGTCAACAAAGCATTTTCTTTTTGAAAATACCAAAACTTATGGACATGTATCCTGTCAGCAGCTGCCCATTCACTTTAATGGTCTGCAAGTTTAAATGTATTTTAAAACCAATATATGTTTTATTAGCTTTGAAAAGAGTACAGATGTGTTAAACCCCTATGAGTCTGTACTACTGGTGAGAGTTCCATCAATTTCCTATCTTTGAGACACAACGGAAAATTTGATGAACTCTAAGCAAACTAAAGATCCCCATACAAGATGGGATCTGTGGCTCATTGACCTCATTGGGTACTCGGCCGCGGATCCCCACATGGAGCAGCTGATCCATGTTGGAAAAAAACACACAAAGGATGGCCACCAATCCTTTGAGGGGTCAGCTGTAGCGTGATGTCTGTCCCTCATTTATCTGTTCGTGTATGGGCACCTTTAGGTGGCACAAATGATTGAAATTAAAGTAAAGTAGAGTCACCTAATGTACTTCATGACCCTCGTAACGTCAAACACCCCATTATGCAGACAATATGTTAAAATAGATTTTAAAAACCCTTACCTATAATGAGTAAATTGCAATTGTACCTTGTCATTCTTTCCTTTATAAACCCCTGCAGAATTCTGAGGTGTCTGGAAATGCCAGGTTTCCAGTTCCCAGACACCAGAAATGCACTGCAGTGTTTTGGTTTTTTTTGCCCCTTAGGGTTAATATGTAGGTGCTTTTCATATTTTACAAGCGCCTCCCCAGTGCGTGCACATTGTGTGCAAGCTGCCCAGAAGGCGTGTGTGAATGTAGCACTTTACCTATACAATCTAAATAAACACTCCTATGTTGATGATGACAAGTAATGTAGCCTCTACTGGAAAAAAAACATTGTTATCTTCTGTACAGGGTACTGTTAAATAAACAAATGTAATTATATTTAGATGGGCTTCATATCGGTGTCTAACAATGCCTAAATCCTACTTAACAATATTTAATAGTTGAAACTATTTGGTTTTACCTTTTAAATTGATTCATGAAATAATTATGAACAAAAGCAGTGTAAAATGGTTTATTGCACCTTGTAAGTTTAATTTTGATTAGAATAAAAGAAGATGAGTGTGAGAGAATGGCAGATAATACAAATTTGTTGGGGGGGGGGTCTTACAGACTGTAGGCAGACTCCATAAAAAATTTAATTTACTATTTTGCTTCTGCTTTAACAAACAAAAAGTTATGCAGAAACTTTCCCATGCCTAATGTGAAAAAATACATAATTTTACTGAATTTCCCACAGGACAGGTGTGAGCATCAGGAGATTATGATTTCTGGCAAACAGTCCAGGCTCTATCTTCTCACGATGGCTATTCCACAGTGTTAAACCTCCAGCTGAATGATATTGGAATTCAGAAATTAGATTCAAGAATGCATTAGGCATTTGACCAAAAACCCTACCGCCGTGCTGCAGGATCAAGTTTCTGTCTTCTTGTTGCAGAATTCTACTATACAGGAAAGATTTGTGAGAAACAGTTTTTTTTATCACAATATAAGATGTACAAAGTATCTGTTCACATTAACCCTGACAAAAAGGTCACACAACTCTACCATGCCAACATATGATAAGACCGATTTGGTAGGAAGACACTTAACCTACTTGTTTCTTGTAGGAAACCCCTCTTGGGGTTCTCCTAATCAAATACCATATTAAGATAATAAACAAGCAGTGTGCCAGTCAGATCATGCTCTACTTATCCACTGCAAGTATAACTACATTGACCTGCCACATATACAATATTACAAGAGGGATAGCTGCTATTGATCTTTTTTTAATTGGTAAAAGCAGCAAGTCAATATTTTGAGCTAAGAATTGCAGCACAGACTTTTTACTACCGAAGTCAAGACATTTAAAACTAAATTCAGAAAACAATGCTTTATTACAAAAAGCATTGAAACGCCCCTTAAAATCATGCCTGAATTCAGGTTTTCCAGTCACTACTATTTCCACAAACAAATACCTATGCAAACACATTTCTTTCGCAGACATTTGTGAAACAATGTGTTTTCCTCTGGAGCTCAGGTAGGTCCAGCATTATAAAATTATAGGATGTCTGCCCTCTGAGCAGTAAGTCCATCTGTGAAATTTCCTTACTGCTAAATATTGTACAGTCAATGAGTGAATCATTTGGGCAAAACTCAATACTTTCTATGGCCTTCAGATTAGCTGAAGAACAGTGTATAGAGAGCATCATGAAATAAGTTTTGATGGCAAAGCAGCTGCATTCAAGACTTACAGTGTAGGAAAGCAGGTCCGAGTGTAGTAAACACAGGAGACAAACACCAATAACGATTAACAGAATAACTTTACTGGAACTTTCTCAATAAACAACGAGGCTACTTGTTGTGAATAAATGGCCGTAGCCAGTCCTTAGAAAGAAAGTTCAATAAGTCTTTGTAGCAACAACCACTCATGGTGTGGCTTGTGCAGGATTCTCTGCAGCTAGGAGGTACACTGATAATTGCCAGGAACTGGGCTTTAGTCACCTGAAGCCAGGGCCCGGTCCAGACATGTATCAGCGGACTGCTGGTCTGTCTTCAAACTGGGGCTCACCCAGAGCAAAGGCTTATTGCAAGGACGCAGACTGTTTTGCCTAGGAGCCACCTGCACTCTCGGCACACCTTCCTTGCAAGGCTGGGGTATCTCTCTCCCATTCAATATTTTCTCACACTCTCTTTCATCTCTTCTGTTCTAGAGTTCCCCTAGTGGATTCTTTCCTAACAACGGAGCCTCCTACCGCCTGGGTCATCTCCCTACAACATTCCAAAGTGCAATGCAAAGTGTCAAATACAGTGTTTTAAAGCACACCACCACTGGACAGGACACCACAGGGCAGTGGAGTAGTGTTTTCTGGAGCGATATAGCATATAACTCTTTCTACTAATCTGATGGAAGAGATTTGGTTTGGTGCATGCCGGTAGAACGGTACCTGACTGCATTGTGCCAAGTGTAGCTTTGTGTAAAAGATCTTCCATGGTCTGTGGTGCAACTGTGTGCCTAAGTTAGTGCCTTAGTTTGCTGTAGTCTGTGTGCCTTAGTTTGCTGTGGTATTTTGGTGTGGAAGAACTTGACTGGCCTTCACAGAGCCCTAGCCACAATCTTATTGAAAACTTTTAGGGGGAAGAAAAAGGAAGGCTGCAGACTAGGCCTTCTCAATCAAAATACCTATCTGATCATAATACTTTGTTAAAAGCCTTATTGAAAGAAGAAAAACTGTGGAATAAAAGTGCATGGAATAAGAATGAGATGCCAATAAAATTCAAGTCATTTTAACGAGCCCCAGTGTATTTGATATTCACATAACTTCCTCCCTTGCTGGTATGATGTGCTGTATTGATGCAACTTCCATGCATGAGTTTCACAAGGAGAAGGCTTCACTTTTTTGAATCTGACAGACAACAGGAGTGTTAACGTAACAATGTGAAGTCTACAAAAAAACAAAAGAACCACATAAAAGGATCAAGATAGAAAGTAAGATATAGAAATTGTGTACTACACTTTTTCTCTGTGCATTCTGTCCATGTCCATCATATAACCAGGATTGTGGACCATCTACATCATATAACCAGGATTGTGGACCATCTTTTCAAACATTTGTATATTTTTTATTAAGGGATTTAGAACTCCTGCCAGACAGCAAAAAATGAATTTCCCTAAATACAAATGAGAAGTGCAGTCCTAAATTTTAGCTTATTTCCAAGAAATGCAAACAGGAACAGGTGAGGTATCGTAAAGGAAACACAAGCTAAAATGGTATTTAAGGATTTGTAAGCTGCAAAACATAATCTTTTTGTTCTTGGATTTATATAAAAAGGTCATTGATTTTGATAGGTTGTTTGGTTTGTAGAGGTGGTATAAAACTAACACTAAATCACCCCTTGCTGTAGATATTCTACATGAACCTAAACGCATTATTTAGATTCCTACAAACAGATAAATGACCTGTTAAACTTAATACCTATTCCTGCAGTTTTCAAAACAGATAAAACTTGTGATGATCTCTTTAAGCAAACATGAGCCACTTTGGTGTGCACAAACCATTTCATTACCCTGTATAGTGTCCCATGGTGTGCTGTAAACTGCTTCCTCTGGAATTTCTTGGATCACTGCTTATGACATGAAAAGTAGACAGCATGACCTCCAAACCCTGCTGTGCCTGTGTGATTCTAGAAAATAGCTTTGTTGCTGTATATGGACACAAAATAAGCTGACCCTTATAATCATTACTATTACTACTCACAAAAGCATCATGTTATTTGACTCGTATGGCTGTTTTACAGAAATGTTATTGGTGTTTATGAGGTTTGCACAGGTGACCCCTGTTCCTGAAAAGTGAGGAGTTCTGTGGCTGCGGTCCTATTACAAACTACAAAAACTTATAAAAATAGGACAGCTTCTACCAAAAACAAACTTGACAATTGTTTTCTAAATCACATTAAATCAGACGATGAATTTAACAGATTACTAGACCAATAAATTATGTTCCAGTGCATCTGTGTCCTGGTTTAAAATGGTCTACAGACTACTTAAATTTGGAATGCAGAACTCTAGGGGGTGGCAGCAGACACTTTTCTCACCTCAACACCTGGTGACCCAACTGATTTTAACTAATGGATATTACCTCTTCCATTCATACTTATAGATGCATCATAAAAATATTTTAAGAACGTATTTCTTATGTTTCAAATCCTTGAGAAAGTTTGTGATGTCATGTTTATAGGAGTAACCAGAGGTGTACAGAATCTTGAGTAGGGTGGTTTACAGAATAAATAAATAAATACCTCCCCCTAAATACTTGAAGTAGTTTTGGGTAGAGCAGGGGCTGGGTTCTGTCTTCAATCTCCATGAGAACCTCCATCATAATCCATCATAATCTGACAATGATTATATTACTATGCATGCAGTAAAGGCACTGTGACTGACGTGAATTTACATGACTGGTCAGAATAACTGACATAAAATTTTGTAATGGTGATATAAAGATTATTTATAAGAAGCTAGTATGTATATCATGTGGTTTGTGTCAATAAAAGATTTATCCTAAGCCCAGGGCTCCACTACATTTTGCCGAACATGTGAATGGGGTGCGTACAGAAGAAGCGACCACTATGATTTTGCTGCTTTTTGGCAATTTGTAGTGGAACCTTACATTGTTAAGGCCCCCATACACGTGTCGGATTCCCAGCGGATTCCGGGACGATCGATTCCGGGCGCGTACACGCGAAACGATCGTGCCGGAATCGCGTGCAGCCCACCTTGTCCGATCGTTCACGTCCGATTGATCGGGGGCTCAGAATCGGATCCGACGGAGAACCAACATGTTGGTCTTTCTGATCCGATTCTGCACACACCAGGGGGAGTTGCCATTTGGGAAGTAAGCGATCGGACACAGAATCGTCCAGGAATCCGTGGGACAAGGTGGTATGCAGCGATCGGATACTCTTAATTGGCCGATTGATCGGAGCTCCGATTCCCGCTGAGATCGCCGGAATCGATCGGATGAGTGATCAATCGGCCATGGAATCCGACTGTGTATGGCTAGCTTTAGTGTACTGCCTCTTAATTTATCTTACCCCTATTTTGGAAAGGGTAAGGGGTTCTCTGTACCAATTAACTAATTTAACTGGGTGACAGGGGAGTGATCTAAGCCCATCCTATTAAAGAGGATCCTAAATATTAAATACCCCCAAACCTTTAGTGAACTTTATACACTATATGTGCTAATCCTGAGCGCCTGGTAGACAGATTTTCATAATAAACCTGTTCTACCATTTAGTGTTATTGCATAACGCGCTGCTGCACGAATTGTTGTGTACACTTCCATCCTTTAGGAATCTCTGTTCTTCCTCCTTAAAATTACCTACTAGTTGTTTCCTCACCCTCTACACTATTGAGGTTTGGTTGGATTCCAAAAGTGGATTCACATGTCCCTGTCTCAACCCTTTTTTCGATTATATTTACACTAAAGGCCCCCATATATCTTACCATACAATTTCTGTACAATCAACTTTTGTTCTACGAAAACCATGTAATATGAGGATCTTTCTAAACCTTTCAATCACTATGTATTCTATCAGGGAGGACCGACACTACATAGTTGTTGGTAGATCTAAAGGAAATTGTTTGGAGTGATCTTAAGGTGTATGGGGAGCTTAAGTGTGAATTGATACAGATGACACTGATATGTTACAAACAGATACAATGGATTACAAACATGGAGATGAATGGGTGAAAATCAGGTAAGATAAATTGATCATGTGCTTTTCCACGAATTCTCTAAAGGTTGAACTTGTTTAGGAGAACTAGCCATCTCAGTTTTCTAGACATCCTCTCTTGGAAATAGCAACAAACAGCCTGATAAAGGCAGCCAAAAATATACTTATACAAGGTTTAATCCTTTTCTTCTCTCTGAAAATTAGATTCAAAGGTTTTGGCTGTCGTAAACGGCACACAGTGTCCAGTGGATAAAGCGGCAGAGTGTTAGGATGATCCGTCCCAAATGAGATCCTTCCGGTATAGCAGAATAACATTTATGCTGCGAGAATTCAGGGATAAATGATGGTTTACATGACCCTGAGAACATTAGATGCTCTTAAAGAGGATTAGGTGGTTACTCCACATACTCTGCAGCTGGGAAATAACAATTAGCATATGTACAAGGGCTTTCTAATATGGACAGACTGTGACACATCATAGAAAAGATTAGACATTCACATTAGGTGACATAATACATAATACATTTTCATCCTGTCCAGGGAACATTAACCACTAAAGGTAGCCATACACGGGTCGATTTCCCACGCGATTCCTGGCCGATCGATCACCGGGCGCGTGCACGCGGATCGATCGCCAAGGAATCGTTTGCAGCCCACCTTGCCCGATCGACATGGCTCCCAAATCGGATCGGCCAAAAGAACCAACCTGTTGGTCTTTTCTGATCGATTCAGCACACATCAAGGGGAGTTGCCATTTGTGAAGCGATCGATCGGGCACAGAATCGTCCAGGAATAGTTGGCCTAAGGTGGTAGGCACAGACGTAATTGGGTGATCGATCGCCCATCCGATCACCTGTGGCATCGCCGGAATCGATCGGATGGGTGATCGATCGTTCAGGGAATCGACACATGTATGGCTAGCTTTATAGCCATATTTTTCCAGTACTCAAAAGATCAGGGTTTCTACATCTGTCATAAACAGCTGTGACAGAAGCACCACTGTAGTCTGCTTTATGGACCAGGCAGTGATGAATAAATGGCCACACATTTTATGGAGCAAATTTTCTGTGTTTGTTAAATACAGCTTAACCCTCCTGTATGACAGCCTGGACGAGTCTTTGTAAATCCACAAGCCTTATAGATTTTACAAAACACTTTCTTTAACTTCTCCAACTGATCCAAATATTTTAAATTTGTGTCCCCACTCCCAAACACTGCAGTTCTCAGAGGAAGTTGGACAGGTATGATCGCTAGCGATTTTCATGGGAAGCAATTGGGAGCAATCTGGCGCTTATGATCGTGCTCGATCACTCGCCCGATTGAGAATGATTAGGGATGCGTTCAAAAAACGTTTGATCGTGTCATTCATGTCCACCCACACCTGATCGCGGAATTTTGTTGAAGTGGGGACACGCCCATACAAAATGGAAGCCATCACCCACGATTTTCGCGCAATTAAAATCCTGTGGCTTTAAGTCGGGACAGGCCCTTAAAGGCCTGCCTGTGAAACGACAGCAGGATTGCAGATAGTCACATCTTGCAGCTTCTCTCTGCAGATAGCTACCTCCTCATGTCAATGTGCGTTAAAGCCAATGTGGCACTAGATATGTCCTATAACACAGGAGATGTGTTGGTTGGGTATCATGGACGCGTCACAATAATGTGTACAAGTGTAGGCAGGGCCTAATAGGAAACTGACACCTAGTCAGAAACAAAAAAGATGCCACATCAATAACATTAAAACTAACAACTATTTTACATGCCACAGACCAATGGCTGGATTCACAATATATAAGCTTTATTAAAGTCAATGGCAATAGAACCAGAACAAATCACAACACATGCATTAGGATGTGCGGCAAGATGCATGTAAATGCAAGATGCCACATGTTATGATGTATAATGACTGACATTTATGACATATCCATTTAAATGAACATCTTACTAATGTTGATATTTTGATGAGTTCCCATTGATTTCACTGGAAAGTGGGAAAATACATGTGTTCATTTAAGGTGCAGAGTTTCAGAAAACTTACTTTACAGAACTTTTTTCTGTTGTGTAATCAGTTCTGTGGAAATGTTCAGTTTATCGCTATTTATTATCAGAACACATGACCTCATTCCCGTTTTCAACTTATCCAGGTGGCAAAAATAAAAGAACTTTTATGTGATTATGTAAGTCTTACTATAAAGACCATATATTGTTTCTTTGTTGTTATATTATTACAAGCAGATAAAAATGCAATGCACACCACATCCCACTTTTGCCTTCTATGTCTTCATCTGGTCACTGCAGTAGTTTAGGGGTTGACTGATGGATAGATCCCATGGACTCAGCATCATTATATAGCCTGGGCCTAATAGTTCAAGAGTATTTCCTAAAATAATTTGTAAAAAAAGGACCAAAACATGAAGGCTACATTCTGTTTTTCAGTTTGTGATTTTGTGACGGTTTTCAATATCTTTATATTTGTACATTAAAAACCTGGTCATAGGGCTCATTCACACTATATGTGCTGCGTTGTGCACTGTCACCAGTGATGTAGGCCTTGAGCAGGGGTGACCATGCAGTCAACTGTGATGAAGACATATAGATCAAATTGGGGAGCTTGTCCCCCTTTTTTTTGCGTGTCTTTATCAACCTGCCGGCTGGTTATCCCAGTTAGTTTGGGGTGAGTTTGTTTACTAACAATAATGGATGCGAACTACACTTGACCATACTTACCCGTCCGGAGGGAGCCCGTGGCATCCCTCTATGTCGGCGACCCCGTTGATCTTTCCAGGTCTGCCTCTCCAGCATCATCAATGATGCTGAGAAGCAAAGGGGCAGCGCCATTGACCTCCACTTAAAGGAGTCTTTTTTTAATACACGTGCAATATATTAAAAAAATATTATTTTTTTTTGTATTACTATAATTATATTATTAATATTTGTTTTTTTCCTCATCTGTATTTACTTTAGAAGCTGAACATAATTTTGACCATGTCATGTATAAAGTGGCTTGCAAGCCAACAAAGTGGGAGTATCCCTGGCCTTGAGGATGCAGCCAATCAATGTGCAAATCTCTAAATACAATATAACATTTTTCATAACAAAATATATAATCAGGCAGAAAGATGAACGAGGATCATGAATTACAATGTGCTTTTATTAAACTTTGTTTACACGCTTGTATCATGTGGGTCCTCTTAATGTTATCACTGTCTATTACCAGCTGCTTGATTTTTTGATTATCTGCTTTACTTGGATTTCTGAGAATAGTACAAAGCTGATAATGTAATTACAAAAATAGCTTAATTGACTGACATTCTTTTGGGGTCCTTACACAACTTCCTTAATAATTGAGGATACTCAATGTTTGGTGTGTATTTTTCAAGATGAAAGAAATATACATCAGCAGTTCTGTAAAGAGTGGGCACTGTAGTTAGCAACAGTGTAATATTTGGATCCCTAGTGGTCCTTCTGGCAGGAGAAAGACTTCCATCTGCTAAACGTACAATAACGGTTACATGTTTTAGAAAAGTGAACTTTATGCAAGGCATAGTAATCAAAGTAGGGTAACATTTTTATTTATTGTGTCCTTGTGTCTCTTTTTTCTCCTTTAAATTCCTCACTGTGTAACAATACTGCATTTATCACGAGGAGGGGAATCCAAAGTTTACTTCAGACCATGTGCATAAGCTATAGAAAAGTTCAAGAATACTTAACGGTGAAATAAAAAGCTGAAATACATATAGGAACTTTGAGCCTACATTGCTGTCATGCAAGCATTTCTGCCAAATAACATAGCCAGAAAGATGACCTTACTTTACCAAATGAGCTAACAGGCTGAATTCATACGGTTGTCAGCAGAGCCACTGAATGAACATATTGTGTGGGTGGTTGGGCAGCAGTTTTCTTTATTGACAACTCCCCCATTTAAGCCTCTTGGGCAACAACATTAAAACTGACAAGGGACCACAAAATGTTATATTCAGGTGGCTGCCGAAAGTTTTAAAGCGGTCTGAATGCAATCCCAGTAAAACCACCTTTTCAGTCTGGCCAACCCATCTTCTCATTCCTAACTTAAGGCCCCCACTTGGTACGTGTACGTATGTACCAAGTGGGGGCCAACAGAGCAGGTCAGACCAGCTCTGCAAAGCAGCGTGATGACATCATGCCTGTATGGCTAGCTTTAATGACCCTCTCAGACCCACGCCCCCCCTCCCCACCTTTTGTATACCTATTTTCTCCATCCTTTTAAATTAAAAGCCGGATTGGGCAAGGCCCTCAACTCCTCCTGTCATAACCCATACCTGTGTGTTAGTTTGTATTGCATCTCAACTTTAATTTAGTGTACAGTGCTGCGTAATCTCTTGGTGCTTTATAAATGAAAGTTAATAATAATAATAGCAACTTATTTGCTAAAACAAAGTAGCTGTTGGGAAAAAGGTAAGTAAGGTAGAGTTGAAGGTAGTAACAATGTGGAGACATTTCTTTGATGCAAGGTCTACTTTAAGCTACACACTTGGTCACTAAACTGATCCAAGCCTAGTGACTAAACAGTGAGCAAGGTGAGGTGACCACAACGTAGCAGATACACTTACCTGCTCGGCGGAGGACCTGTCTTCACGGCGCCGAGCCGCTCCGCTGCTGCAAGGATCAACGTAGTCGAATACGTTTATTCTTTGCACCGGCGGATGTGTAGACAGACCATCCGCCGTGCAGGCAATGTCTATCTGCTACGTCGGGAGCCTGCTAAACGTATACGCTTAGTGTAGAGGGTCCCGACGTATGTGGAAACTAACACTTAATATCACAGCACAAAGAAGTTGAAAATAACTACCATACAGTGATGAGCATTTCTCTATCCATATATACAGGGAGTGCAGAATTATTAGACAAATGAGTATTTTGACCACATCATCCTCTT
>CM070032.1:113741368-113754541 GCA_036250615.1 Ptychadena robeensis | reverse complement strand
AATTAAGAAAAAGCGGAGTATTCCCCGTTTGGATCTAGATAGAGGTCCCGGTAAGTCCGTCAGTAGTGCTACGCGGGGGTCACAGGGTATGTCTGATAGAGTAAGTTTATTATGTAATGTAAATATAAGATTCCAGAGTTGCAGAATTGCGGGGCAGGACCACCACAAGTGTAATAGGGTACCTTCTGCACCATTGCATCTCCAACACAGACTAGACACCGATGGGAGGAATCTGTGTAGTGTGGCGGGGCATTTGTACCACCTGGCCAGCACCTTAAAGCTACGCTCTTGGGCTGTACTGGAACAGCCGAGAGAGTGTGATAGCGCGTAGATTTTGGAGAGTTCTCTGTCAGAAATCTGACAATTCAAGTCTGTTTCCCATGCGGCAACATAGCTCGGTCTTTCACAATACATAGTCTGGATCAAAATATCATATATAGCGGACAGATGGTGAGTAGGGGTGTGGTTTACTGTACAAAAATCCTCAAAGGGAGTAGTGTCCCTGAGAGGATCTCCCGCCTTGCGAACAAATTTCAGGTATTTCTGTAGCTGTAAGAGATGCAACCATTGGCTCCCTCCACTAGGGGGAGCAGGTGCTGTGGAAGAGGTGAGAAGAGGTGAGAAGAGGTGAGAAGAGCCTGAGAGGAGGTGTTTGTAGCAGGTGTAGAGGTGTTTAGACTTGTGAGAATAGCGTTAGGCATCCTCTCCTCCACTGCATGAACTCCGACTCCATGCCCAGTGGGAAGTCCGGGTTCCCCATGATCTGGTGTAGAGGTCCCAGGTATGACAAAAATCTATATCGGGAAACGAGGTGATCCCAAATGCGGAGAAGGGGAGGAGCTATAAGTAACCGAGGGGGGCAAACTGATCGTGCCTTGGTGGATATCCAAGGCAGCGAAGATAAGGGGATGGGAGAAATTGAATCAAAGAGTTGAATCCACATCTTATTACTTTTACTGTAAATGGCATCGGTTATGTGGAATGGGAGGCCATATAGTAACTTTTGATATCAGGAAGGCCCAGGCCTCCTGATGATTTTTTCTGGACTAATGTTTTGAAGGGTATGCAGGCTGTGGAGGGGGACCAGATATAACGGAGAAATGCTGAGTGTAGTTTGGAGAAAAAAGATGGCGGGAGGGATATAGGAATTGTTTGAAAAATATATAACAGTCTCGGTAGTATGTTTATTTTAAGTAGGGCAATACGTCCAAACCACGAATGGAGACCTGTTTTCCATGTCTTCAACCTGTCCAACACCAGAGCAAGCAAGGGGGCATAATTCAGAGTGTATAGCTTACTGAGGTTTCTTGGAATACGTATTCCCAAGTATTTGATGCTATAATCGGCCCATATGAATGGGAACAATGACTTTGGATGAGCCACCTGCTTGTCCGGTATGGAAACGTTCAAGGCCATGGACTTTGTGAGATTGACTTTAAAATTACTATGTGTGTTGAAGGTTTGAAATTCTGACAGAAGACAGGGGAAAGCCATTTTGGGATAAGAGATATACAGTAGCATGTCATCTGCAAAGAGTCCCATTTTGTGATGGTGTTGACCAACAGATATACCCTGGATGTCGGGATTATTGCGTATGCCATTAGCTAAATGTTCCATGCACATGATATATAAAAATGGGGAAAGGGGACATCCCTGCCTTGTGCCATTGTATATGTTGAAGGAATTAGTTAAGTTTCCATTAATGCGTATTCTAGCTGATGGCTTATCATAAAGCGCTAGAATTTTAGAGATAAAGAGCTGGGGTATACCTATATGATGGAGGGTAGCCTTCATAAATTGCCAGTCTAGGCGGTCAAATGCCTTTTCGGCATCAATAGATAAAAGGGATAACGGAAGTTTATTACGCTGGGCATAGTCCATTAGGAGGAGTGTTTTGATGGTATTATCTCTCCCCTCCCTATGAGGGACAAAACCTACTTGTTCCAAATGGGTGAGCTGAGGAATTAATGGGCTTATCCTATTTGCAAGTAGTTTGGCATACATTTTTAGGTTTACATTAATTAGGGATATAGGGCGGTAGCTTGGGCACTGTGAGGGGTCCTTGTCTGGTTTGAGGATTAGTGATATGTGAGCTTCCTGTGTTTGTTTCGTGAAAGGTGTGGTATCTGAGACAGAGTTGAAGGTTGTGGAGAGGATTGGTGATAAATCTGATAAGAACTCCCTATAGAACAGAGCCGAAAAGCCGTCAGGTCCCGGGCTTTTGCCTGATGGGAGTGATTTAACAACAGCAGAGATTTCCTCAGGGGAAAATGGTATCGCTAAATTATTGAGGGCCTTTGAAGAAATTGTCGGTAACGCCGTCTTACTTATATAGTCCAGAAGTTCTGTGGAAGGGGGGGTAGTCAAGGGGGAGCATGTGTTTTCTGGAAGATTATATAGGGAAGAGTAGTATGTGTGAAAGGTAGACATTATGTCCGACTGCAGATGTGAAGTGGATCGCGGAGATGTGGCTATCTTTGGGATGTAGGTTCTGGACTGCTTTGCTTTAATTGATTTCGCCAGTAGGCGGCTAGGCTTATTACCATACTGATACAAGGAGCAAGCTAGGCAGTCACGATGTTTCAGAAAAGACAGATCATATAGGCCACGTAATTCAGATCGTTTAGTTAATAATTTCTGGTAAACCTCAGCATCTACGTAGGCTCTATGTGAGGATTCTAGCATTTGAATCTCAGTCAACAGAGTTTTGATGCGGGAAGTGTGAGCCCATTTTAAACGAGAGCCATGTGCTATCAAAACGCCTCTGATGATGCCTTTGAGCATCTCCCATTTAATAGTAGGAGATGTGTCATCTGTGGTGTGATTGATCTGGAACTCTGAAATGGCACATGCAACGTCCTCTTTGATAACTGGGTCAGCTAGAAGAGTTTCATTTAGTCTCCAAGTAGGATATGGTTTGATCGTGTCTGGGATCATAATGGACAAATGAATAGGGCAGTGGTCAGACCACAGTTGTGTTCCGATGTGGGAGGTGGGCTTCCAATCCAGCAAGGGATGTGTGACAAGGAAATAATCTATCCTGCTATATGATTTGTGGAGGGCAGAGTAGTGCGTGTAATCCCTTTTTGCAGGGTGCATAATGCGCCAAGCATCAAGGAGTTGCAGGGATTGGAGTTTTGCTTTCAATTTGTTTAATTTGTTGCGAGAAAAATAGCTGCGCTTTGAGGATGAGTCAATATCTGGGTTGAGAGTTAGGTTAAGGTCTCCACCCAAGATGACCATACCCTCGGCGAAATCTTGCAATTTGTTAAGAAGACTTAGCAGAAAGGAGATGAGGTCATGGTTAGGAGAATAAACATTCACCAACGTGAAAAGTTTACCGTAAATAGTACCCTTGAGGAACAGAAATCTACCATCTGCGTCTGTCTGCGTGGAGATGTGTTGAAATGGCAGTGAGGTATGTATTCCTATCGCCACCCCAAGAGATTTAAGATACGGGTTGTGGCTGAAAAAACAGGTGTCAAAATGTCTGGAGGGCATGGTGGGGGCAGCTGAGGCTTTAAAGTGCGTTTATAACTGTGCACCCTGCTTGTGCATGTCAGACAGTACCTGTGACCTCTTCTGAGGGATGTTGAGTCCCTGTACATTCAGAGAAGTGCAGTAGACTCTAGCCATGGGGAGGGATGATAACAAGCTGTCTGCGAATCACCACGACTTCCACTCCTGCAAGTAGAGAAAAAAGAAAAATGAGAGAAAGGCGGGAGAGGATGGGGGGAAAAAACATAAACAAATACCATACATTTGAGAAAAAACTAAGAAGAACCAAAACCTGCAGCATTGATGAAAGCTGCAGAAGGTGACTAGTAAGTCATCCAAAACACAGAACAAGATACGTCTGTCGGCCTATGTGGGGGAAATCTAGAAAGATCTAGAGGGAGGGAGATTGCGCCAAGAGGTCAAGGGGTGATTGATGAAAACGCCTAACTCTCAATAATATAGGACTTAGACAGTGGGAGCAGGGTAGGAAACGGTAGTTTCACATGGGGGTGGGGAGGACATAGATATAAACTTTTTTGCATTAAGTAAAAGGCATTCCCATGAGGGGACCGAAGGATTTGCCTATCAACTAAGAGTTAGGTAAAAATCACAAGCAATAAAGTAGCAATGAAGAAACCAAAGGTATTGAGTGACATAGTAGAATGTCTCTTTTTTTTTTTTGTGTTCAACGAGGTGGTGTGGACCTCTTATCAGCTCTTCTTTTCTTAGCGGACTGCCAGGGCGTGAAGGATGGCAGGGTAGGTAGCGGTGGGAGGGTGGGATCCGGCCATGGGTGCAGTTCCACTTCCGGAATCCCGAGGGCCCTGGAGAAGGATGGTAGATCCGGTGGGGAGCATAGTATAATAAGCTTTTCTTGTCGCCGTACCTTGAGTTTAAAGGGGTATCCCCAAGTATAAGCGATGTTTGCCTCCGCCAGTGCTTTCGTCAGTGGTCTCAAGGATCTGCGTCTAGCCAGGGTTCGGCTGCATAGGTCTGGAAATAAGTAGACTGGGAAGCCATCAATGTCAATCTGGCCCAGAGCTCTAGCTTTCTGCATGATCCTCTCTTTTTGCAGGTAGAAGTGTATTCTGCAAAGGACGTCTCTATGTCTGGTCAGCGACGGATTCCTGGTGCCAGGGGTCCTGTGGATTCAAACTATTTCTATGTCAGTTGGTTCGTCGTTACCGAGGATGTTATTGAAGAGACGGATCACAGTGGACTTTAGGTCTGAAGTGCCCACAGATTCTGGGATACCACGTATGCGGATATTATTTTGCCTGTTTCTATCCTCAGTGTCGTCTTCTTTAACCCAGACTTCTTGCAAGTATGTCTGATGGGAGCCCACTACTTCCTGTAAGGCCTGTACTGCAGATGTTACAGCAGCTGTGGAGGTTTCAACAGGGTCGATACGCTCATGTAGACCAGTGAGACCATCTTTGAGTTCTGCCATGTCTTGCTTATGTACGGTACAAATTTATGTACAAATTTCGCGAACATCTTTTCTATATCACGTTTGAAGAGGGAGAAGTATTTTCTGAGGGAGCGAGATGATTCAATATCATAATGAACACTTTCTGATGCTCTGGCTTCTACTTCTTTGGCGGAGAAGTCCGAATCGCCTCCGTCTGGTGCATGGGTCTTAAGGTAGCCATACACGGGTTTCTGGCCGATCGATCACCGGGCGCGTGCACGCGGATCGATCGCCAAGGAATCGCGTGCAGCCCATCTTGCCCGATCGACCCCGCCCGATCGACATGGCCCCCAAATCGGATCGGCCAAGACCTGTTGGTCTTTTCTGATCGATTCAGCACACATCAAGGGGAGTTGCCTTTTGTGAAGCGATCGATCGAGCACAGAATCGTCCAGGAATCGGTGGCCTAAGGTGGTAGGCACAGACGTAATTGGGCGATCGATCGCCCATCCGATCGCCTGTGGCATCGCTGGAATTGATCGGATGGGTGATCGATCATTCAGGGAATCGACACATGTATGGCTAGCTTAAGACATAGCTCCAGATTGATTAGAGTTAGATTTGTTGCCAGAAGATGGGGTTCTGGGAGGTGAGTCTGAAGGTTGTCTGAAAAAGCGGCCAATGTCTTTTTTAGATCTAGAGGTGGAAGGTGTTTGTCTTGCGGATGACATTTTACGCGTGCTTGAACGACCCATGAAAGAGAAGTATGGGTGATACATATGGAGTGGTATAGAGGATGCGTAAGGTATATGGCTTGTGACGTGAGTAACAGTCAATTCAGTATATGGCAATGTAGCACTGAGATGACACGGTTTTTGGCAGGATACAAAAGGTTTCGACCTTTTCTGGGCTATAGTATAGTAGGGCACCGTTTGCAGCCGTGCGAGCTGGGTATAAACGACAATTGAGGGTCTCTGTCTTTTGACTGAATTAACTCAAGATATCCTGTACAAGTGTCAGGGAAGGCAGCATATTTTAAATTAACAATTCCAAACAGGCAGAGCAGATAAGGCCGCACTTACAGCGGAGGATGCTGTGGCTGACAGTGTCACTGTAAATAATAGTTGAGCTATGTCACACAGGGGTATAGCCAGGCAATGAACACTTGTGGGGAGCTTGTTTAAAAGCCAGTCCTCTGGATTGAAGTAGGGTGTTTTGCGGATCCCAGTGAATACTTGGGGGTTTGTAAGAGTCACAATGTGGCAGGGAGATCAACCAAAAGGCTTGTGGAAGGGTGTTTCAGGGGTGCCAGGCGAGTAGGCCGGAGCCTGGAATATGAGTGGAGAATGCCAGCAGCTGAATCCGGGTAACCCCTAAGCTATGGGCATAGCAGAAAAAATCTGGTGGCTTGTGCAGAGCTCTGGAATGGTTAAAGGCCCCTTCTTTACCTTGGGTGCAGTGTCGTGGCACTATGTAGAGCTGGTGGCTAGGCCCAAGCCACAGGTTAAATTTTTGCTGTGGGGTTCAGATGGTGCAGCCCAGTGAGGTGGAGAGTGTCCTAGGCGAGCTCCAGAGACTGCAGGCAACCTTGGTGGGAGGTAGAAGTGAGCTGCTGCAAGGGGGCTGCAGTGGAAGGGGCTGAGAAGCTGCAGCTAGGCCCAAGCCGGGGGCTAAATTTTGGCCTCCGGCGCCAAAGTCAAAGCTGGTGATTGGCCGTACGGGGTCTGAGGTGGTCACATTGACCCGCAGTGAGGACCGGAGGTGAGCGGAGTGTGTTTCTGCAGGGGGGGGGGGGCTTTAGCTGAGGGGATCAGGAAGCTGCCTGAGCCGGGGGCTAAATTTTCGGCCTCCGGCGCCGATGTCAGGCTGGTGGGCGGCCGTGCGAGGTCGGGGGTCAGCTGCTGCCCGTGTGCTGGGATATTGGGGTGTTGTCCGGCGCGTAGGCCCAAGCCTCGGCCTAAATTTTCGGGCACCCAGGGGAGATCAGGTGTAGAATCAAAATTGCCTCACCGGTCCATTCTCGTTGCATAGGGGATGTGGTAGGGTGCTCCTGCGGCTCGTGTTGGGAGAGTTAGGCTGAGATGGAGGTAGATGTTTGCCTCTTGGCGCGGAGCTCCCTCTTCAAGCGGTCATTCACATCGGCGTCAGGCCACGCCCCCCGATTTAACTTCAGATTCAATCTTTTAGGAAGGTAATGAAGTTGAACTATTTTGTTTTCCAAATGTCATATTGTGCTTATATTTTTTAAGAGTACAGGTAACTGTTACAATAAAAAATAAAATGGCTTTAGACTAGTGTTAAAAATATGAAGCTGGCATAGCAAAGAAAGTATTATTATTATTATCTTTTATTTATATAGCAGAAAGCAGACTGTTAAAGCTGGCCATAAACGGGTCGATAACAGTTAGACGGAAGCACAATTGGGATGTGGTGATGTCATCACTCTGCGCTTCGGTGTTCGTCGTTGATCCCCATCTAAAGTAATTGTGATCGACCAGGGAAAAACAGACATGTCCATTCCCTGTTCGATTATTTTTTTTTCCGGAATTGATGGCTCCATGTGGGGAGCTTTGGTTCCCGCAGGCTCGTTCACCATGAATCGACCACTAAATTGACACATATATAGCCAGCTTTACAATGGGTCCTATATGAGATTTAGTTAAAATATGAAGCTTTCTGGCAGCACGCAATGTGTTATCATGCCTTCTTTTTAATCTAAACAAGGCTTGAGTGTTGATTGGCGTTAACATTCCACCAATGGCAACACTACACAGACTTGCTCATGATGACTACTTGATTAATGCAGGGTTAGTTGTTTAAGCAAACACCCTCAAAGAGACGCATCAATCAAGCTTAGACTGGGTTACAAGGGTTACTTCTTTGATAGTAGGATGTTTTAGTACCAGTGAAGAAAAACAGGGATAAGTGGGACAGGATACTCTTCCGTGTGTATGAAATTATCAGTGCACAGAACAGTCACAATTAATTAACAGATGTCATCTGATATCATATGTATCAGATTTCAGAGAAACTCAAGAGGCAGTAACTATGCTTAGG
Source organism: Ptychadena robeensis (assembly GCA_036250615.1). Taxonomy (NCBI): domain Eukaryota; kingdom Metazoa; phylum Chordata; class Amphibia; order Anura; family Ptychadenidae; genus Ptychadena; species Ptychadena robeensis. Next base: position 113,746,575 of record CM070032.1, on the reverse strand, counting down.
TTGAGAAGTTTTAGGAGCACTCTAAAGCCCCCCATACACCTTCAGATTCCTCCATACAACTTTCATGAGACCTACCAACAACTATGTAGTATAGTGACCTCCCTGATAGAATACATAGTGATTGGAAGGTGTAGAAAGGTCCTCATATTACATGGTTTTGGTAGAAGAAAAGTTGGTTGTACAGAAGTTGCATGGTAATTGTATGTGGTGTATGGGGGGCTTAAAACAACAAAAGCATGACCTAGAATAAGAATTGCAGAGAACATTAAAAACTAATGATAAATGTTGTGTATGAAAAATCTGCTCTGCATTTTAAATTGTCTTCTACTTACTAAATATTAGGATTTAACAAATATAGATAATAGGTTAAGTTTGTAAAGCCCCCCATACACCACATACAATTACCATGCAACTTCTGTGCAACCAACTTTTCTTCTACCAAAACCATGTAATAGGAGGACCTTTCTACACCTTCCAATCACTATGTATTCTATCAGGGAGGTCACTATACTACATAGTTGTTGGTAGGTCTCATGAAAGTTGTATGGAGGAATCTGAAGGTGTATGGGGGGCTTAAGTGAACTAATAACTGGCTGTTTCAGACCAGATCTCTATAATGGTCAAGAGTTACCATATGTTGACAGTTTTAGCACCTATTTAACTGTGTTAAGTAATTTGTACTTTTACTGCTTTAAATCACACTGCTGATTTAGGACTAAGAAACGAACTTCAGCTCAACCATTCTCAAATATAGATTACTGATATTTAGCCACTTTGATTTTGGTCGTTAAACTTTTTGTTTTGGTCGTTAATGTGCTGCGCAAATCCAAGCTTATTTCACATTTTTCATATCAGACACTTACGCTTTCTGCACTAGGATATCTTATTACAATTTAAAATCTATTTGGGGTCTCAAATAACTGAAAATAGTTCAGACCTAGACATGATCTGCACTGAGAGTAATAAGTGGTATGAGAGTAGATAGTCAGTTAAACCAGAACTCCTGCATGCTTTTTTTGAGTGAGAAGGTCTGATCTAATCTATAATCCAATAAAACAAAAAGGGGGCTGGTGTGGCAACAAGTATGTGAATACTAGTGATGGCTGGACCCGCCACGTTAACCAGCGAGAAAAAGATTTTTATCCTTCTACCGGCCCGATCAGGAGCAGCAAGATCTGGCCAGTGGAAGAATATGTAGAACCCGGTCTCTAGTAAAAGAAATCGGGCTTTAAAACATGACGTCATGTCCGGTAATCGGAATAAGGAACTGTGAGTTCCAGGTACCAGAAGTGATGGCACTGACTTCACTTTTGTTTTTTCTGATTCACAAACAGGCGGGGAATATGAATCTCCCTGTGAACAGGCGGACGTCAGACTTTTCTAAAAGTCCGATCCACCTGTTTGCGAACTGACCTTATTCTTATGGTGAATCCAAATTACTTGCTTTGAGTGTTGTGCCATGTTAGCCATATGTGAAGACTGCATGAAGACTGCATGCAATGTATGCAAATTAGGAGTTCTGATATCACTGGAAGTGATGGCCAAACTGTCCACAAGGCGGACAGTTCGGCCGTGAACATGGATGTTCACATTCCTAGCCGGCGAGCAGTATGGGTGTCCGACCCGCCCTGTTCGCCAGTGCGAAGTAGCTTACTATTCTTCCTCTGGCAGGATCAGGAGCAGTAAGATCCTGCCGGAGGAAGAATCTTTCCACTAGAGACCGGGTAGAGAACCCGCTCTTCTCCTGAAAGATTGGTTTCGAACCGAGTCTGCATTCTAGGTACCAGATGTCACGTCACTGACGTCACTTCCGGTTTTCCTGATTCAAATTCCCCGCCAACTTAATTAAAAGCCTGTTTGCGAACGGACCTGGCTGAAGTTCAGCCATCACTAAACACTGGTCGCAAACAGTATTTAAACCTCTGACAGTCAGGCAACTAGTATTTTTAAATAGAGCTCAGCAATATAAGTTACATATTTCGTCACTGAATTACTTAATATGGCTTCTTTTAAGTACATATACTATATGTACAAAAGAATTGCCATACCTTGCCATTACACCTATTTGTAATGATCCTTTATTAAATTATATTCTAAATCATATTAATCTCCCTTTACAGCCATACTAACTTTTTAATATGTCCTGGTATGCTGAAGATGTAAGATGTCCCTCTTTACCTTCCCAACCTCAAATTTTGTACTTTAACTTTACTTATTATGATAAGAAAAAAGCAGACACCACAATGTGTTGCCTTCATTGTGTAACAATGACAACGTCATGCAGCAGTATCAGTTGGCAACATACAGCATCAGGACTAACATGGCAGTGCTTTCAAATTCAGAATCTTTGTCTTTGTCAGGATGCTCAGAAAAGTGCTGACAACATTCAATCCACATCTTTTTCTAGGACGAAGACACTTGTGCTTCTATTAGGCTTTTATGATTGCTGGTAATTGGCTTTTTAAATACCAGTTCCACTAGGGAATAAGTAAGATTACAAAAAGCCATCATCTTGACAACCTTAAAGGTTTGACCATAACTACAAGCTATCACTCTCCCACATGTTTACTCATATTTACAGATTTCTCCTGGTCTTTAGTGATGAGCAGCATAGGCAACATTCGTATTCGCGGCATGCCGCGAATTTTATGGAAAACATTCGGAAAATATTCGCATTCGGCAATATTCGGGGTTTTTTTTGTTATTGCGAATATCGGCAGTTTATTGCGAATTTCGCGCGCGCAATATATGTTTAACATGGTGCGAATTTTTATGCGAATTTTAAAAGTGACGATTTTCGCAATATTCGCATCACCCCAATATTCATTTAAAAATCTGTTGATGGTGTTGCTAAGCTCTTGTTGCAGCCTTCCCATTCGTCCACTCACATTGAGAGGGAAGTGTAATGGATAAAAAATACCGAATATCCGGAATTGCGAATATTCGGCAATATATTCACCATCTTCGCGAATTTCCGAATTGACGATATTCGCGATTAATATTCGGAATCCGAATATTCGCGATCATCACTACTGGTCTTAGCTGTAGCTACTGCTCAATATCTGGGCAATGACATGGACCTGGATATGCAGTGTTGATACAATGCTAGTAATTTGGCCATGCAATTTGGAAATAGTTTGATGGAGATTTCTCTGAAAACCTGATCTGTATGTGGACCCAGGCATCTAAGTCCCCACTACAATTTTTTTTTTACATTGGTATGAGACTCCTGTCACTCTTCAAAGCATTTTGCTGAACATTTGTCTGCAGCTGTAGTTGTGGAATAGCTTTGGGCAATCTCCCGCACATGTATTGACTGTACTCTGCCACTGTTCTATACTGGCTGATGGTTCGAAATCTCGCTCACATTGTTTTAAAACATTCTGATTCCCTTTACACTCTTCACATTTCTCTCTTCTTCCAATGGATCTCCCCAAATGTCCTTAGCACAGTAGAGATGGTAAATTTTTTTTAAAACCAATTAAACAATTTCAAGTTAATTGCAAAGCCCCTGAGCATGGTATCCTCACCAAACTTGCTGGAAATGTAGAGAAGGGTTGAGGTATGCTACAAAAAAGTATGGCTCTAACACAAATAGTTTTTGCATAAATGAATTTCTACTTGGGAACTCTGGAATCTAGTTGACCATTCTGTTAATTAACCTCCCTAGCGATATGCCCGAACCCAGTTCGGGCACAGGCACACTGCAATAATCGATATGCCTGAACTAGGTTCGGGCACATCGTGGGAGCTCACCTGCTCCGCCGCCATCGCCGCCATCGCCATCTTCGCCGTCCGTCGGCGGCTTCTTCCGAGTCCCGGAGTGACGTGTGACGTCACGGAGGCGGGACCCGGTCTTACTCTAATCCAGTTCAAAAGTGGATCCCGATAGCAGAAATGCTCGCGCTGAGCATTTATGCTATTGGGATCATCTCTGCTCTCTGCACGAGCAGATCCGGAAAAAGCCGAGGTCTTCGGCCTCTTCCTTGATCTGCGCTCGTGTGCCGATGATGTCATCGGCCGGGAGATTTAAAGGTACAGAATTTTTTTTTTTTTTCTTCGATTTTTTTTTTTCATTTTTTTACATTTGTTTTTTATTTTGATTGGATTGGATAAATGTTTTATAAATGTTTCATCCAATCCAAATCAAAATAAAAGAAAATAAGTGTAAACTTATAAAAAAAAACATTTCCCCCCAAAATTTTTTTTTTCTGTACCTCTAAAGCCGCCATAGCGCTTCAATCTCTGGCCAATTTTGCGAATGATCACCATGCGCATTCAGGGTGATTGCTTGGTGATCAATCGCAAAATGAACGCGCCCACCTGGCGCAACCGTTCGTACTCGCACAAAACTTTGATCAGCCAGAGAACAAACGTTTTTCTCTGGTCGATCGCCAGTACTTTGAATGGGGACAAGGGTCCCCATCCAAAGTATTGGTTGTCAAATCGTAAATGGTGTATTTCGAACGATTGACCATGGCCTGATGATGTCATCATGCTGCGGCCGATTGTTCGATAAACGCCCGCCAAGCATAGCGTCTATGGCTGGTTTAACCTCCCTAGTGTTACGCCCGAAGCAAGTACTGGCGCAGTTTGATCGTGAATCAAACTGCGCCCGTGCCGGAATCAGGCGCAACCGCTGGCTCTCTGTGTGCCTGCAGCATTTCTACAAGGCTGCAGGCACACAGAGCCTTTCCGCCCCCATCGGCGTCATCGGTGACGCCGATGGGGGCGGAAAGGCAAAACACTGTATTACTTTTGGTACAGAAATCTGCACCTCAGTGAACCGCCAGGGAGGTTAAGACCAAGGTATTATTATTATTATTATTAACATTTATTTATATAGCGCCAGCATATTACGCAGTGCTGTACAATACATTAGAATGGAGATACAACACAGTATAACACACAGGTACAGGTAATGACACAGGAGGAATAGAGGACCCTGCCCGGACGGGCTTACAATCTAATAGTCTGTGAGTTGTCATAGCATGCTGTGTCTGGATCTGCTGTTTGTTCTAATGGCATTCCTTGTTTGCTATTGCTTCTGGTTCTCATGGCACATGGTTGGAAGTAATATTGCTTGTGCTCATAGTATGTCATGCTTACAATAGTGGCTAGTTCTCATGTTGGTGGGCTCTGCTTGCTGGTTCTAATAAACTATGATACATTATAATACACTATGTACATAAACAAAGTATTGTTGG
>CM070032.1:113719186-113731733 GCA_036250615.1 Ptychadena robeensis | reverse complement strand
GCACATTACTCTTATGTTGAAGAATTTTTAAGCTGATCATCACCTTAGCTTTTGTGATAAGTTTACAACATGCAGTGTTTATGGTCTCTGACCACCACATCCTGATCTCTCTATCTCTCTTCCTCACTGGCTCCCATTATTGGCATTGTCTTGCTACATTTGTTGATGAACGTGTTACCGCTTGTTGCCGCCAACTGCTTGGGTCTCTTGGGTCTAGTGTATATGTGTCTTTTTTGACCTTATGTCATACCTGTCAACCTTCCCGTTTTGGTTGGGAAAGTAAAAATTTTTATGTGGCTTTCCCGGCCAAATCCTGTCCCGGATTTTTCCTGAATTGAAATCGCACTGATCTAGCAGGGAGAGGACGTTATTCTTCCTGCTAATGTCCCACCCCGCACATTATGACATTGGGGGTGGGACATTAGCAGGGAGAGTAATGTCCTCTCCCTGCTAGATCAGCCAAGAAGTAAGCCTGACACCAGAAGTGACGTCACTTCTGGTACATGGAACGCGGAAGAATCCAGATCGGCATACCGGAAGTGATGTCACTGACGTCACTTTCTGTATGTCCCCCGTTATACAAAATTGACAGCTATGTTTTATGTACTGAATACTGGTCTAAAATTTTATATTATGGTCCAATTGTGTAAAAATAAAGACCCATTATATTTACTTCTTAAGTAACGTTTGGTGGAACCTATTTAGCTATATATCTGTGCCTATTAAACCCCTTGTAGTGGGGTCATTAGGGAATTTAGATAATTCTAATTTGTATAGTTTAGGTCCACTGTAAGTAGATGTAATAATAATCTAGACAAACTTCTGTTGCACTGCTACATGCCATTCCAGTTATATTCTGTTTGTGACAGGCAGCATACAGACAGCATGCATAATATAAACTGATCAGGGGCACTGAAGCAAACAATATTTTAGCATTTCAGGCACCAAGACATGTAATAGTCTAATTGAAGTGAAAGCAGAAGACAAAACAAAATACGTTTCCTAATAACAGAAACTGAGAATGATTTACAGAAGACTTACTGAAAACTACAGAGCTACATTTATAGTTACCTGCATGAGGAATATTTCTATTGGGGTCCTAAACGGCAAATGCATTTGACAAATATTTGTGCAGGGTGGCTGGGGTTTATAAGTAGAACCTGAGAAATCAAGATGCAGGAGAATAAAACAACCATCCCAATCATTCAAATCTAATAATCCTGTTCCATAATACTCACATTTGAGTGGTTATTGAATGCTGAAATTAACAAAGACATCAATAATGAATAAGTTTAATTGGTAAGTGCTAATTAACTGATACATTTGTATTCAGAAAGAGCCTTGTACATTTTGGTAGAAGCAACTACACAAGTAAGTGCTAAAATGCATCTAACAGGGTGGTCCACTTTGTGTCAAGATGCTTAAAAAGCAAGTATTTAATACGTTTTTATTTTGTCTGGATTCTATTTGCTAAATTAGCAATAATTGTAGAGAATGTAGCTAGTTCTGTGGCTGTACAGGATTGTTTCGTTTCATGAAGAGGCTTACCTGGTTTACAATTGTGATGGTTATTGTTAAGAAAAACTCCACATGAAAAATGTGAATTGAAAAGACAAATTATTTAAATGCCTTTTTTTTTTATTCATTATTGGACATTGCTTCAAGCTCAAAACTGTAAGGGCCATTTCACACTAAATGCACTGGTAACGGACGCGTTAGCGGCAACTCTACCGCATCCGTTAATGGCATCTATTACCAACAAAAACCTGCATTGAGTGGCGGTTTTACATATGAACAGTATGGACAGTTGACTCAGTCAGTGAGGGGGGCAGGTTATTCTCCCTTAGTCAGCATAACCGCCGCAGAGTGCTCGCCCAGGGCGCCCGTCTCCCTATGACTGCCCCTGCCTGCATTACCACATTGCGATGTGCTTGCATCTGCAAAAATGCATGCAGCAGGGTTTGTAAAGCATGCGCGTAAATGCGTACGCGGGGCCAGTGTGAAAGCAAGCCATCCATGCGTTATTATACACCACTGCAGCTGCAGCACTGCTAGTTTGAAATAGCCCTTACAGTAGGAGAACATTGTGATTCTTTTGATACTTACCATCTAAATTGACTCAGTTGAAAGGGAAACCACCACACACATGGCAGTAAGCATAGTCTATGGTTTATATTCAAGTAATGGCAGATTTTGGCTTTTCTCCATTTGCAATTTAGGTGAACTAATGCAGAATATTACCCAGGGGAACCACCATTCTTTTGGAATGTGATTTCAGAAAGATAACTGAAGTAAGCAACATACTTAAAATTTTTAAGTCTTCTCCAAATCATGCTACAATCAGGAGATAATGCCTTTTTACATATTATTGCCCAACACATACAAATGCATGTAATTTATTGTATCCAATGGGTTAATGTCAGTGAATTCATGTTTTTTATAGTCAATTAAAATAGTTGTCAATACATGAAAATACATCTTTATATACTATGTAGCCAACTTGCACTCTCTACATTATGAACTGTCATTCATAAAGTGTAGCTTATAACACATTTAGTTATTTATTAGCTTGGTTTTCTATATGAATACCAGATCTAAATAGGGCCTGGCAAAATAGAAAGAGTGGGGCAGCCAATGAACATGGTCCCTCTTCTTAGCCCAACCAGACCCATTGCCATACCTTAATGTGCAGACCCTCTACGAACTATAGCCCAGAGTTGTGGGGGTCAAGAGGTGGGAAACTCTTTGGGAATCTGTTCCCATCCTCCCCCCACCCTATGGAAAGTTTACAGGTTTACGCAGGACCCCTTGCCTATTCCTATTGATTGTTAGAATGAACCTGCAAAGAAAAACAAGAAGGTCTTCACAGGCAATTATATTGCTAATACTAAAATTGCACAAAAATCAACCATTTATCAGATCATCACGAACTTGAAGGAGAGAGCTTCATTTGTTGGCATGAAGGCTCTTTGGCACCCAAGAAAGTCCAGCAAGTGTCAGGGCTTTCTGCTAAAGTGCTAAAGATCACAAAGCTGCAGCAGGGCCACCAACAGAAATCATGGGGCCCTGTACTCGGAAAAAATTTCACCCCCTCCCGACGAAAGTTGTTGAGCGGGCGGGGGGGGGGGGGATGCTAGCCAACACCACCTCCCTTCGTGCTTCTGCTTCCACACAGTGAGCAGAGTGGCACAGTGAGCAAAGGCAGGGAACCCGGCTGCAATGCTGATCTTTTGCAAAAGGTATAGGGATTGGTGTGCTAAGGACTGGTGTGAATTAATTTTCTCAAATGAAGTCACTTTGCAGATGTTTGTGGCATCTGCAAAAATGATTGTCCGGTGAGTGCTATCATCAGTCCTGTTTCATGCCAACAGTATCCAAAGACCATTCATGTGTGGGGCTGCTTCTCATTCAATTAAGTGGGCTCACTCACAGTTTTGCCTAAGAACAAAGACATGAATAAAGAACGGTACCAAAACATCCTCCGATAGCAACTTTTTCCAACCATCAAAGTCTTTTCATGCATAATGGACTCCTGTGACATAAAGCGAATATGATAACTAAGTGGTTTGATGAACAAAACATTTAACTTGGCTCCATGGCTAGCAAACTCCCCAGAACTTAATCCAATATAGAACTTGAGGTCAATACTCAAGAGTGATGGACCAACAAATAACCACAAACTCTGAAAAACTCCAGTCATTGATAATGAATGAATGGGTTGATATCAGTTGATTGACAGTATGCCAGGGCCAAATCCAGAGGATTTAACACTGCAAATATATACACTTTGAATAAATGTAATGTAATTGTCAATAAAAGCATTTGAAACTTATGTAATGCTTGTAATAATTATATTTCAATATACCACCGAAACTACTAATATAAAGATCTGAACTGAAGCAGCAAACTCTGTGGAAACAAAAATTTGTACCAATTTTAAAAATGTAGGTTTACTTCCTTTAGCGAAAGGTGTCCTGCAATGTAAGTCCTCTTTGACCTAGCCACCTGATGCCTCAACAGTCCCTTCTTGCTGTAAGCTTGCTAACAATTAATAGTAAATCCTAGATAAGGCTGCACAGTTTACACTCGCTCTTTATTTACACCACAGTGCATGGTGGTCTGTCCTTAATTTCTTTCTGTGTGAAGCTATAACGTGTGAATGAAAGCTTACTATCATCATTTCTGTCATGGCCATTCATACAAAGATGAAAATCTGTTGGTAGGTCCGCTTTAAGTATGCCAACCACTGTGATAAAAAGGAAGATACATTGCAGATCCATTGGCAAGATGACACTGCACCCCCCCCCCAAATACAATTGCTGCATGTTGCCCTTGGACCACAAGTTGAATAGCACTGATATTTATATGGTGATTCTCTCCCAGAATAATAACCAGTGGTTTGTTATTACTGTTACATTAGGTTTAACAAGCATTGTGTTTCTATACACCAAAATGATCACGCAATATGCCTTTATTTTATATTCAACACATTGTTGAAACAATGTAAAAAAAAAAGGTTTATCCACACTTTAACATGTGGTCTGTATTAAACTTTTTATTAGATAAGCTTTCACGCTATTGTTTGTGCGGCTTATTTTCATTTAAATATCTGTTCTTTAGAACATTATCCAGCCATAATCCTAAGTATTTAATAAACTACAACATGCCAAATCAAATTAATAGTTAGATACACCACATGTTGTCTACCCAAGTTACTGGAAAAACAGGAGGCCAAGGTTTTGTGAGCAAATATTCAAAACAGTGTGCTCTTAGTCAAAAGTAACCAGACAGTCAAAAAACATTGGAAAGGCAGACAATGGAAACATTAAGGGGGGTTTCCACTGCGTTCTGTGATCCGTTGTGACCCCTACACAGTGCTTGGTGGGGATCCCAATGGATCACATACACTTTAGCTGGCCGGTGGATGCTGTGTTCAGACATCTGCCGATGCAGGGATTAACAAAGTCCCCTATGTTAACCCTTGCATTGGCCAAACGGCTCAGTGCTTCGAACACAGCATCCACCGAGCAGGTAAAGTGTATGTGCTCTGTCGGGACCTCCTGCCAAGCAATGAGCTTAGAATAGGGGGTCCCGATTAATCTGGAAACATACCCTTAAGCCCCCCATACACATTCCGATTTTTCATACGATTTTTGCCCGACTGACCGACGTGGTCGGGAGATTAATCGATCAGGAGATTAATCGGATGCGGAATTATGTACCCAAAATTTATGGACAGGTCCGAAGCGGTCCCGACCGATTTTTCGTCTGATTTTGAGAAATCGGGACCTGTCCATAAATCCATGCTTCGGACCTGTCCATAAATTTTGGTCGATCTGCTGCTAATAAATAGTGTCAGGCCGATCGATCGGTGATAATTCGAATTCTGATTTTGCATGCCAGCCGACCGACCATAACATTTTAGGTGAAAATCGGGTGACCCGATCAGACGAAAAATCGGTCAGGAGAAAAATCAGAACGTGTATGGGGGGCTTAAGTTTATATTGTCACAGACTTTGTAACAGAGGCTCCTGGGTTCCTACCTCCACTGATATGCGCCCTCAAAATCAACTAGGCTTTGCTTGGCAGACATTAACCAGCCCTAACCACCGCCATTTTTCTGCAATGGAAAGTTGAGTTATGTTACATCCGGTGACAGAGTGAATGTCGCAAATGATATGAGGAAATGGACCGACTGTGCTAACTGGTGTAATCTGAGGCACGTAGTCTAAGGAACTGACTGGGAGTCACATATGGAAACTGTTGTAATTCCTACACCGTCCACCTGCTTTGGGTGTAAATACCCTCAAATAATAGCTGACAGTCTGCAGTTAAAGAACATTGTGTTCATTCTAAATCTATTGTGGTGGTGTATAGAGCCAAAAATGTTAGAATTGTGTAGATGTCCCAATATTTATGGACTTGACTGTAGTTTAAGTAACAGGCACAAATCACCGGGTCCTGTAAGGATGTGGGACAAGATGCTTGGGAAGTAGTACCATGATCGACCTCTTTCAGTTGACCATAAGATCCCGGCATAATGAGGAAGATTTAACATACACAGCTGATTTCTTAAAAATGTAAGCAAAGAATGTTGTTTGGATTTCGTGTTATAATTAGTCAGATTTGATTTAATAATTCATAAAAATCAGTTACCCCTTTGCTAACGCTTACGTCAAAACATCTTAGCTCACAATGAGAAGTTACCACCCTTGTCACATTTTGATGAATGTCTGTGTCCCCATTGGGGAGATACGCCTTCTTTATTTGTTCTGATTATTATTATTTCTGCAGTAAGTAAGTGAGAGAAAATATAAAATGTTGTCATAAGACCTTTTACAAGTTCTTACTGTAACTGGAATAAAGTAGAAATCTTCCTGTGGGGACACTTGTTGCAGTCAGGATTAGTCAGGATTCTTTCAAAATAGTTGTTCTGATTTTATGTTGTATACAGCAGACAGCAAGTAAGGAGAAGACTTTGAAAGGAATACATGAAGTACAACAAAAAAACTGCCAAGCTTTTTAACCAATCCTCATGTCCATTTCCTTACTTACCCTCAATATAACCTAGCTAAAAAGGTTTCAGCTTTGGAAATATTTTGAGGACATTTGTAATTTGAGTTAAGCGAGCTAACTCCACACATTTGGCTTGAATCACTGGAAATTTATTTTTTTGACCATTGTGTGTACAGAGTAAGAAACAGCATGAATTAATCAAAGTGCTGCATCTAAGAACAGTTTTTGTTTGCAATACAAATAGGAACAATGACACAAGGCGCACAACCTAACTTGCACCAAAGTACAGAACTATAATTTTTTTTATTAAATAAGAGACAAAATATTCACATTAACCTCTTTAGCGTTTGAGACAAACCCAGTTCATTCGCTCTGGACGTGCAAAAAGTGCACTGAACCAACTGGGTTCTTCTGCAACTGAGAGGTGCCCCGCAGGGAGGCCTTACCTGGTTCGGCATCCGCGGCAGCTCTGTTCGCATCTGGGAGGCTTCCTGCAAGGAAGCATTGGTGAAGCAATCGGCTCCAATCACTTCATGGATGCTTCCTGTTTCCAATGCCATGACACAGGGAGGAGGCTGGATTTTCAAATCATATTGAATACAGATTCTGCTAGGAAAACCTGTATTCAATACCATTTAATGTAAAATACTTACCTTAATAAAGGTTACGTTGCCCCCGATGTCCCCTTTTGAAATTGATACTGTATGTCCCGGTGTGATGTAATCACTCCCATCACACCAGGAGAGAGAGGGGCGGGAGTGCCAAATTTAAAAGGAAATTGTTCTGAATACAATGATAACTATATCCAATTCAATTCAAAGTAAAAAAAATCACAAAATAATGAATAAATATTTTCTTTAAAATAAAAAACATTGTAACAGTTAAAAAATTTACTAATAAGCAATGTTTTCATGGCGTTATGGCATAATTGCGCGCATTGATGGGGATGTCGATGCATCCCATAAACATGCATGACTTCCTGTCCCATACGTTTTCACAGCGTGCAAGCCTGGTGTAAGAGCCCACCCAGATTGCCAAAAGAGCAGAAGATGTTAAAGCTCAGGACTGTGTAGGTATTTATTCTTTATTGTCACCCAAACAAGAAAATTTACCCTTGCCATGGAATAGGGGACCAACTGACAGGGATAAAAAAAATTTTACGGAGTTCAGCTTTAAAGCATGTTTTGTATAATTAATTTTAAGTGCAAAAAATGTACTAGGTCTTATTTTCAAATAAGTCTTATTTCTGCTTCGTAATATCAAGTCATGTAAACTCCTTAGACTGAATTTCTAAATCGGTACAGTGTGTTTCATATAAAATTAGTTTGATGTAATGTATAGAATGGCCACAAGATATCACTGCCATCAAAGCTGGCAGAAGCAAAAGCAAAGTTTTTTTCTCTGGGTAGGTCTTATTTTCGGGGGAGGGCTTATATTAGCAGAAAAGAGAAAATTCAGCTAGGTTTTACTTTTGGGGAAACACTGTAGTTGAATAAGGGAGGTAATTTAAAGATATTTTTACACACTTGTACATGCAGAGTCTACATATACCTGTGTGTATACAATTGTTCCCACTTCAACAAAATTGAGGGGGCGGGTAACGGGATTTTAAAGGCATCAAATTACAAAGGTATGAAGGTAATCACTTAAATAAAGTCCATGATTTTAATAATAAAGTCCACAATCACATAAAGATGTGTCTTTCCATATATAAGTCGTACACTTTTTTTGCTTCTCGACGCATTTCGCGATAAATCGCTTCTTCAGGAGAAAATAGCAATGGATGTACTTCTAGAGCACGAGGAAAACCAGGCAGAGGGGGCAAGAGAAAATAAAGGCAAATTTGGGAAGTTGAGTATTTGGTTATGACCAGATCAGGGTAATTTGATTGGAACCAATATTGGTTTCTATGGGGTGATAACTTCACTCACCTTATCAAATATTTGCCTGTGAAAGGGAACTTAGTGCTTTTAAACGGGCTGAAAAGGTGTGTGTTATGGTCCGAAAAATAAGGGTTATAGTTAGTATAGTCAATTATAGGAATATACCTATATAGTTATTAAAATTTGCATAAAAAGCTTATGAAGCAATAGAATATCCACTATATATTTTTTTTACTGTCAACGTTCACTGGCAAATACTTATGCTGATCAAATGCGGCTCAAAGTTTCCAGTTACTCATAAGTTTGTGTGAGATGTTTCTTTTTAGATTACTGTTAGAAAATATGATACCAACAACTATAAATCCAAGCAGGCATGTGATTATATTGCTCAGCAATCGAGCTGTGCTGCTTATCAATGTGTCAGCATGTTGTACATGTGTATGATGCAAACCATAAACTGAAAGATAAGGGTCCATCAAAGGTTCTTCTACATCTTCTATATTTATACTATGTGAAAAAAGAAGTAGTGTTACACAGCTCCTAGTAATTGAATTTAGATTTCAGACCCTGTTCGACCCCATGCAAAGTTATTCAAATTTGTATATCAGCTCTCATTATATATATACCAGTGATAGCGAACCTATAGCATGCGTGCCAGAGGTGGCACTCGGAGCCCTCTCTGTGGGCATACGAGCGGTCAACCCGCACAGAGGAACGAACTGCAGCCTATTGGCTCTTAATGCTGTCAGTTCTCTTTCCTTCTCTTCTGATTGCACACAGTGCCCCCCCCCATTCTATCTTCTAAGAAAGTAGAGTGTTTTGTTTACATGATTTGTGTGTGTACTACTGTGTATGTGTACTTCATGTTAGATTGCCATGCCGGCACTTTGAGATTAATAAGTGGGGTTTGGGTTTCAGTTTGGGCACTCGGTAGCTAAAAGGTTCGCCATCACTGATATATACTGTGTGTACATAAATATTGGCACACCTGACCATTATACCTAACCTTATACCTATACCATAGACACTATGATGTTTGTTATCTGAACCCTTAACAGCTTCCACTCTCCTGGGAATGCTTGGCATTCAATCTCCAATCTAATTTATCACACTGCTGTTTGATGGGATTAAAGTGTGCCAGCCAATCTAGTTCTCCAATCCATAATTTTGTTAGGTATTTATATGCCTTGTTTTGTGCATTGGGGAACAGTCATATTGAAAGAGAGAAGCTCCCCATACACTTTGTAGATCACTCCATGCAATTTTCTATAGATCTACCAACAACGTTGTCATTTAGTGACCTCCCTGATAGAATAGTTTTCTACTGACCAACTGAATTGAGCCTAAAAAACATTAAGGCAATATGTCCAATAAAGTAATTTTTGACAAGACATACCAGGTGACCTTATCTGAAAACTGTCAGAAGTGCACACAATGGTCCTCAAGAATCTAAAATATGAAAAGTATTCTGGTTTATTCAACCATTTTTAATTTGCTACAAATGTGCATGTTGTTGTATAATGTTAGTTAAGAGCTGTGTCCTGGCATCTGTCTGTTTCTGTCCACATGTCTGCATCATAATAAAAAGCTGACACATGATTTTCTTTGTACTTTTTTGTTGTATTCAGCCTGTGCAGCTTGAATTTATGTTCATATTATTATTGTATGTCATTGGTATAGACATTTTTGTTACCATTAGTACAAAATCCTTGCACTACATTTCATATTTCAATGCATATGTTTCTTTTCAATGCGATATATTGCCAAATATAATTTCTAACAATATAAAACTCATTGGCTATGTAGTACTTTAAAAGAATAATACATATAACCTTTTGGTTTAGTGCGTGTTATTTGATGATTAACAACAACAACAGAGAAAAAGAAAATTAGTATGGCCCTTTTTACTTTCATTTACAAATAATTAGAAATTGTCTCTTCCCCTGCAGTTCTCTATGCAAATAACTTCACAATAATTTTGCATCTGTAGGAAACAATTCAAATGTAAGCTTTAGGAAACAACTTTCTGTAGATTCTTGGCTACTCAGATATGGCAACTCCAGAATACACTGCACTAGCAACACCTTATTTATTTTATATTATACCTAAAGCCCCCTATACACATATAGATTGTGATGTTTTGGCTGATCGACCACGTGTGATGACATCATAACGCGTTGTCAATCGGCTGAAACATCGGATCACAATCGTCCCGTGTGTGCCAGCGCTGTCTGGCTGACCCGGCAGATAGCATCTAGGGACTCCGGCTGTTTAGTCATCCTAGCACGAAGGGAGAGGGAAGGGAGCTTCTAGCACCCCCCTTACCCCCTCAGAAGCAGGCAGACTGGGAGCTGAGAAGACATACCCATACTTTAGACAGGGACACTGTGTCACCATCTAAAGTATTAGACCTATTTAAGAATTACGGACATGTCTGTAAAGGCTTCAATTGATTTGGCTGCCGATTTAGGCTCTTTAAACTTAAGATTGGCACCTGATTGTTCGGCCTACTGACTGCCATGAGCGCAGCCGGGTGGTTGGTTGGTGGTCGGTCAGCCCGAAAAATCTAAGCATGTATGGGGGTCTTAATTGATATATTAAAAGAAATATGCTCATCAGACAGCTGCACTAGTGTAGGATACATCCTTTAAAATTATGGCAATGTGCTTGTTCTCCCAACCATAGAATTAGCAATATGTGTTACCATTATTTGTTTGTTTGTATCAGGGATAGTTCAGGTGGACAAGTTTTGCCTATTATTTGCCTATAATTTGCCAAGTGTACATGTAGTGATTATTTAGTTTAGAGCATCACCATTTACATCTAAATAATTGTCTTATCTGCACCGAATAGAGTCATTGAAGCATCTTTTTAATATATATATATATATATACACATTTAAATATTCTCTGCAGATTTATGAATCTGCATGCAAATTTAAAAAGCTAAAATACCTGCAAATGTACAGATTCTGTTCATTTATAGGTCACTCTAAATACCCTTTGCATTTGTAAAAAGTCACTGCCACCTAGTGACATCTGTTTCATATTACCCTGAGGTTTCGAATGTTTTCAATACCGGCAGTCAGCACTACTAGTGATGTTAGACATAGGAGTGTTATGACTTGTGACTATGTGTTGTGTCGAGAGTATATAATAAGCATGGCATTCAGATCCCTGTAAGAATATAGCAAGATCCCTCCATTATTCAGCTTTCTTTGGTCCCCTGTGCCTATGCACTCCAAACCATTCCAAGAGTTTTTGAGTAGTGATGGCAAGTTCTCTTAGAAAAAGTCTACCTACAAGAAAACTCATACAGATGTTTATGATCAATTTTATTGGGTGATCAGGTTTATTTTCATCATTGTTTGTTCATGTTTCATTTCTTCCTCCTATGTAAGCTAAAACAGGATCCTTCAGACAGGAGGTTAGTGAGTAACCTACCTGGCCTTCCATTTTCATCTGAAATTAAGTGCCAGAAGTGGTACTTAAAATTTAAACAGGTTACCGAGTAATCTGTTTAAATTTAGCTCCTACTTTGGCCCCCTGCACATCACAAGGATCTGTCAGATAATACAGACAGACATAAGCACGGGCACCCACCTGCATTATCTGGCAGGCATAGGCGTCCCAAGAAGTGCACAAGAAGAACACATCACAGGCTGACATCTCTGGCAACAATGTCAGATCCCATGGAGCAGGTGTGCTTCCGCTGTTGTATTGGTTGAAATACAAAAACTTATATCCAATCAAAAACAAAATGTCATGAACGCGTCCAAGGAGTCCAAGGACTGCACACCAGATGACGGGGATCCGATGATTGTACATTCCTTATATTTTGTTGGATTTCCAGGAAGTTTTAAGAGACAAAAAAACAACAAACAGGCAAACCTTATTTTTTGATTGCATCCTTTTTGCAAAGTTTTTTTTCTTCTGAATTTCAGTGATGGTTGTACATCATTGTTCAGGACTTCTGATGTTTGACAATCCAGACACATCGAAGAAGCCCTGACAAAGACCATAATATGATGGATTGTATTAAAAGTTGCAAAGTTAAAAACAGTTCAGGTACATTTTGTAATCATATACTAATGTTTAACCTCCCTAGCGCACTGCTGAGGTCCAGATTTCTGTACCAAAAGTGCACCA
>CM070032.1:113690962-113700985 GCA_036250615.1 Ptychadena robeensis | reverse complement strand
AAAAAAAATTTCTTGGGAGTTTTGCCATGGATTCCCCTCTGTCATGTCATTGACCAGGTAAAATTAGCCTCCCATTGAAGTCAATGGCGGGTTCGCCGGTTCACTGGGTTCGCAAACTTTTGCGCTAGTTCGCGTTCGCTACTCACACACTACTCGCACATCACTACTCACACACAGGTCAATCACTCTTTGACACTAAGGTCTTCTGCAATTTAAGTATTGACTATCACTCTAACATCGATCGATTCTACCACCAAACAGTGTGATTGATTTAAAACTGGTCGATTCCTTTACTTCAGTTCTCCATAGTTGAATACAAATCGATCTAAAACCCATCAGATATTTGTACGATCAACCAAGTTACCAACATGTCCAATCCCTGCTAGATCGCATTTATGTTAGATTTTGGGCGGGAATTGATTCCTGTCCAATGGGGTCGATCTAACATAAATATTGAACTGTGTATGGCTACCTTTAGATGTTTAGAAACTACAGATGGAAGGTCCTTTTGTTGCATGCAGCTCAATAGAAAAAGTACAACAGAAAAAATGGCTACCAAAGTGGTAGTTTTCATCCAGATTTTATTTGGTTATAACACACACTGTTGTTAAAATATTTCACTCTTCCACATGGTTTGTGGCATCTAAAGCTAATTCGTCATGATAAGTGAGATGTTATTTTGGTAGAACATAAATCTAGATTAGAACAAAATCTTCCATGTGCTTGTCAATTTGGAAATCTACCTCTGGCCCGGGACACAGCAATACATGACCAGAGCTATGCAATGACCTTTAACATTTGTCATGAAGATGATAATCAGTTTCCGTCCTCTTCTAACTGTCTTCTTCATTATGTTTGGACATAAGTTAGGCTTTTAAGGGTATCGAAACCACCCAAAAATTTAACATTTTATAAGCTAAATGATCAGTGGTACAGCGCCGGCACTAATGGTGGGCAATGGGGGACCATGCCTGCCCTGTTGGGGCTAGTAATATTACATGTCTATGTTTTGGTTTAGCTTCAATAATAGAGCGCTTTATTTATTACACTTTGTTATTTAGTGTACTTTCCTCCAAAAGTTACATATTTTTGTGTATATGTCCATTTGCTGCAATTGCTTGTATTGTTTAACACAGGAAATCAGGGAAAATTTTATTATTGAGAAGTTTCATGATGTAACAAAAAAAATCATGCTTAGAGAACTATACAAGCAATAGCTTTTTAATTGTTTCTACGTTTTGCCAGTGGAATGCCTCAGTTATGGGTGACTACCATTAAAGATTATTTACAAATCTTGGTCCTATTGCCTTCTTTTTGATGCTTAAACTTAGACACTGCATAGAATTCATTTTTAAGTCTTCGTAAAATTGAAGGTCAGTGTTCTGTAGACAATGTCCAGTGAGACACTTTGAGGATAGTGCTTTCTGTTTTTGTTATGTACCTGCAAACTCACTCCAACAATACTCCATAGCCTGAGGCAAGAACAATGCGATACCTGCAGAGGTTACCAACTGTTTGCAGGGATTTAAACAATTAACAATTGATGCCTTGTGTCTGACAAACATAATTGTGTTATGTTAATAACTATTTAACAATATGAAAAGCAGCACATTGTTACTATGCAACAAGGTATTCAACAAGGTAAAGAAGGTAAAGAAGCACAAAAAAAGTATAATATAAAGTAAATAAAAAACTTTACAAGACAGAAATAAAATGCTATTCTTCTTCAGAAATGTATTGACAATGTATATAGTTTATAGATTATGGACTTGTTTTCCTAGCGTAATCTTCAACTAGTATGTCTCCTATCCAAGCTGCAGTAAATGTCTTTGCTGGGCAAGATGACTGGGCAACAACTATGTAGTGCCGGGTCCTCTGCGATTGAACACAGGTAGACTTGATGAAAGTCCCTCATATTACATTGTTTTGGTAAAACAAAAGGAGATCTAAAGGTGTATGAGGGCACTAAGAGTGCAGGATTTTGTACTAGAAAGTAAAAATTCCACAATGGGGTCTTTTTTTTTTTTTTATAAATGAATGGATACATATGCCCTGACTTTAAATGCATCTCAGTAGTAGTGTTGAGCAAGAATATTCAAAATTCGAATATATTTGAAGAATATCCGACATTCAAAAATGTGAAATTTTTCACCAATGTGCGCTCAGATATTCGCAATGGCAGATATTAGTCATATTATGCTTCGATATTGTTAAACAGCATACATTGCGTATATTTGTGTGCATTGCGAATGGATACACACAATACGCGCAGTGCTCTTGCTGGCTAAGATCACAGAACAAAGAAGAGAAGCTGTAAAGCTGGTTCGCAAATCTTTGTGAATAAGTGCGAACAGCTACGCACGATGTTTGGCAATAAAATACAGTTGAATCGTATTTTATAAATTTCGAATGCTCCTTAATATATTTGCGAAATTACGCGAACTCGAATATACCATGTGCTGATCAACACTATTCAGTAGTTCATTAAACAATAGTTACAAAAACCTGAATAAAAGCAAATGAATGTCAAGGCATGGTTATTTTGTTTAATTAACACTGCGTCCTTTCTACTTAAATATTTACTAGGAACCTAAAACAACACCATGCCCATCTGTTACCTTAGGGACTGGTGCCCATTGTGTCTTTGTTGGCATGTACAGAATGCATTGTGTCACCACAATTCTGTCCTACATATATATGTATGTGTGAACATGAACATTTCCAGTTGCCTTTAACACTTTCAAGATGAAGATTGTCTTTGCAGTTCTCCTGTTATCTCTGTCAGTTGGCAGTTTTGCTCAAAACTGCACCTTGTACAAAGGACTGCAACTGACTGGCTTAAAAGCCACTCAGCTGGCACAATGTAAGTAAATCTAGTTTCTTATTTCATTTGTGGGGGTTTTTTCAATATAATTTTTGCATATAATTGGTAGGGAACCCCTATATTTCAATTACAAAGATGAAACAATTGAATGGCGCTAGAAAGTTCTTTTTAGATCATTAAATTGTATTAATATATGATTTATAAATTAAGGGTGGAATGTGGCGATCAATTTTATGTCTCTTTCCTCTACAGCAAATTTTCAAAATGTATGTATGGTTGATTGGCTCCCTCTGGGTTTTGTATTTAAAACAAGAACATAAATAGAACACATAGAAAAGGATGCTTATGCTGTATATTCTATGATCCCATAATTGTCTGCTTAAATAAATGGAAACTTCACACTATTCTAAAGTCAGTTGTTTGAATCCAGTTATAGATAAAGACATATTGTAGTAAACAACACTAATTTATGTAAAACTTATGAATAATTTGCTCCTGACCAGCACAATGTGATACACAATTAACTAGGCTGAAAATCCTTTTTTTAAAAGGCAATGCCATTGTTATGCATAGCATAGGAAGGTCATAGTAACAGAAGCAAGTAAAGACATTGTACACATTAAAGAAATGCCATATTTTTCTATAAAACGCACCTGACCATAAGATGCACCCAGTTTTTAGAACAGGAAATTAGAAAAAAAAATGAATGTGTTTAAATGAATTAGGAAAAAAATCCCCTGCAGTACCCAATTTCAGCCACAAAAAATGTGTCACTAGAGAGCACACCTAACGGCATCTTATCTTCCTCAACCATGGAGAAAGGAGGGGAGGCTGGCAGGGGAATCTGCACTCTGGTCTCCCCTCTGCGCTGTATGTATGAGGAAACTGCCAGTGTGCAGCTTTCCCAACACACACTCTGCATCGGTTATATCTGCGGGGCTCTGCAAATATAGCCAATACAGTTCAGATGGGAGATCCAGCTGTTTGCAGATCTCCCATTTGCTGATTTTGGGGATGAAAAAGTTTGTCTAATAGTCCCAAACATATGGTAAGTCTATGTGTATTATGTATGACATGTGACTCCACCCAGAAAAACTATTATATAAATGTGCATTTTATCATAGAAAGTAGTCATTGACATCCAGTAAAATGCCTAGGCCTGAGCATTATTAAAGCATTATGCGAGACCTTTCTAGTCTGTTGCAGGCAATCTCCT
Organism: Ptychadena robeensis; assembly: GCA_036250615.1. NCBI lineage: Eukaryota > Metazoa > Chordata > Amphibia > Anura > Ptychadenidae > Ptychadena > Ptychadena robeensis. The sequence goes on along the minus strand of CM070032.1, from coordinate 113,696,945 downwards.
CTTAGTGATGAGCAGCATAGTAGTTTTAGTACTGATGTAAAAACTATTGAATGATCACAATTACGAAGATATAGCACTATAATCAAGATCTTCACTAATTCTCAAAGTGTCGATATTCTCAAAAAAATTTGGGATTAGATTAGTTGCAATCAACACTCTCCTTAAAAGTCATCAGCCACTTTGAACATTGGTAAATCTTACCTTGGAGAAGAGGTATTCCAGAACTCCAAGAATAGTTGTTTACTTGCTAGGGGTATGTACCTGAATCTAATGGAGGTTGAATAGAATCTAGTAAAACATACAACTTGCATGCCCCAAAGCGTAAATCAAGCATTTAAATGCTGTACTACAGGCTAGCCCTGATGACTACCAGATCAGCTTTAAGGGCTGTTTGGAAGTTTAGAAAACTCATTAGTTCCATTTGAGCTAACGGAATACTTTTTTTTTTATCTAGGAGAAAAGTACTGCTATATGTTATTTAACTGTACTTAACCTTCATTCTTAATTTTACCTGAATTGTAACATTTAAGAATAACTGTAAACTTGTATTTAATGTAATTCCAGTGATGTGCATAGCTAACCAGGTCAGTATCTTGACGCAACAAGGTGCAAAAAGTGACACAAACTATGGACGCTTCTGGATTAGCAGTACAACAGGGTGCAATGATCCTAAAAACCCTGGAAAAAACATCTGCAATATTGATTGTGACAGTAAGTAGAACACAGCGCTATTTTTTGCAATTATGTCTCTATGTGTCACTTTAAAACTAACTGTGTTATGTAAATAATAGCATCTGAAGGTATCTTTGCTGATCCTTTTTTTTTTTTTTTTAACTATAAATACCTGTCCCAAGATGTATTTTCTCTTCCCGCTGGTTTAGAGATATTGGTAAAGCCTAAAGCTAGCCACACACGGTTCGATTTTGGTTCAATCGATGCTTGATTAGATGAATTTTTTCATCGATTGAACGAAAATCGAGAAATGCCCACATGGTACGATCGACGATAATTGTTCGATGAAGGCAGAAAAATTTATCGAAATTTGATCGGACATGTTGGAAAATCATCGTCGATTGTGCCAAAATCGTTTTGTTTTGATTCGATATACATAATATAGACCACTTCAATCTGAACTTCAATCGTTTCCATACCAAAATCGACGATTTTAGTAATATTTTGGAATCGAAATCTCACCACAATCGCAAACTCAATGTGGGGTGTATGTGGATGCGATTAAGATCGATTTTCGATTCGACGATTGAATACCTCAATCTAATCGAGCATTGATTGAACCAAAATTGAACCGTGTGTGGCTAGCTTAAGGCTATGTTCCCACTTTGTTCAATTGCCAGCAGAATCACCTACATTACTTTCAATGGGCTTGTCCCCATTGATAGGATTGAAAATCGCCACCTCAGGCGTTTAACTGCCAGTGCAGGAGATTAACAGAGCTTGCTCTTTCTTACATTTACTAAATAACTAATTCAGCTTAGGGAATCTAAATATTATTTTTTCTTATGTCCTCCCTCCATCTTCCAGAGATGCCTCATTTGTTCATTTGTTATCAGCAGTCTCTTCCATTCAGAGCTTCTAGGAATGTACATAACCGCCAATGTCATCTTCAACAATTTTAAGGGAGGACAGCAGGGACCTACCCACAGCATGTATGCCAGATCACATGGAAAAGTACAGTTGGATAGGGGTCAATGGAAGTAAAAATTTTACTTCCATTAAACTAAACCATAAATGAGCAGTTAAAATGTGTACTGCAGGTACTTACTTACTCACTTACGTGATAAGCGTACGTAAAAGCTGCATGGTGCCTGAACAAGTCCTTCGCCTCCCCTTCTCTAATGTTGCCCGTGGATCAGCAGACTAGTAAGTGCCTTTGTTCCCACTATTCCCCCAATGAACAGGGGGTGATTGTATAATATATATTGGGGCACATAGGGGCATATTACCTTTGAATTAAAGGTTATATGCCCCATAGATATTATTAGAGGCTTTGATGATATCTATGAGGCACATAACCTTTGATGATATATATGACACATAATGTGCATTTCTATACTACAGTGTTAATGCTTAATGTATCATTTTACAAGTTTTGTTATTTAAAAATGAATAATGTCTTCTAGCTATACCTGCTGTAATTTTTCATTAAAAATGCCTATACAAGTCAGTATACATTGAACATGTAATGATACTGAGGGCCGCACTTGTGACCCTTCATATAAACTTAATTCAATAGAATCCTTTATTTGTTATCTCATTTGAACTTGTTATGAATGTTATTTACAATATTTGTCTTTTTTTTGGTTTTGTTTTTAGAATTAGGGGGCAACGATCTTAATGATGACATTCAATGTGCTGTCAACGTCATGCGCAACTATGGAATAGATTCTTGGTAAGTGTAGACTTGACTGGCTGACAACTGCATTGAATGTAAAGATATATTCCATCTTTTCTTTTACATCTGTTGTATGGATTGAAAAGTTCCATGGTTCTGCGTCATGTCAATGGTAGCAAGACTTATTATAAAAAAAGTTAATTTTGGGGTTTGTTGGTAATGTTAAGATCCAGTTATTCTTGACCTTGTTCACTTAAACATTAGTTTGCGTTAAAGTGCAGTATAGCTTATAGAGTATAACGTATTAAGTATGTTAAATTGTACATTGATGGGCAGTGTTGCAAGCTTAATGGTTAAAGAGTCACATTTGTGTATTTTTTGTGTATTTATAATTATTATTTTACAATTAGATGCATATACAATGAAATATTAAAAACAGTAAAAAGTTGTAATAATATCCCCTTTCATATACAGTTGCTACAATTATTGGTTCTACACTGGCATGACTGTTGTCATTATTTTGTTTTAAAGGAACATGTTCAAACCACAATGTAAAAAAGCCCGCTTGGGTCGCTATCTACGTGGATGCCGTCTGAGATGTTAAAGAAATGACAACAATACATAATACTTTCTGCTGAATACAATGTATCACAACAATTTGCAAGTGCACCCTTTGAACATTTTCTTTTGCTAATGCTATTTCAATAAAATATTAGCAGCGTTATTCCATGTCTGTGTGTTTTCTTATTGTGTGCAAAGTCATTGTATCTAGCATCCTGACAAGCAATTGAATTACCGTATATATATAAAAAACGTATTGACTTGAGTATAAGCCGAGGGTGGGAAATGCAGTCAGATAGTGGAGTTTTTTAAATGAGTAAAATATAGAGAAAGCACCATTGCCCCTAGGAATGAATCAAACAGGATTCATCTTAGTTAGTGTTGAGCTAGAATATTAGAATTTCGAATATATTTGGCGAATATTGGCTATTCGAGAATTCGCAAATTTCACTAATATGGCGCCAGATATTCAAATATTCGCATTGGGATGCTTATTAGAGATGGTCAAATTTTTCGACTTGCTAACTTTGTGAGCTGATTGCAAAGCCCCTGAACATGGAATCATCGCTAAACTTGCTGGAGATGTAGAGAAGGGTTGTAGGAACATTTGAAAAAAAGAAGTGTTGCTTTAGCACATGTACTTTTTGCATAAATTAAGTTCAAAGTTAAAGTCGAAATTCCGATTTTCGAAATTTTTACTTGACTTTGAACTTAATTTGTGCAAAAACTATTTGTGTTAGAGACATACTTTCTTTTTTGGAGTATACCCCCAACCCTTCTCTACATCTCCAGCAAGTTTGGTGATGATACCATGTTCAGGGGCTTTGCAATAACCTCGAAATCGGCGAAATGGTCGAATTTTTTAAAACAAATTCGACCATCTCTAATGCTTATGGCCATGGATTGCGAATATATAGACCGTTCATTTTAAAGGTAATTACAAGGCGATAATAATTGCGAATCTAGATCACGCTTACGAATATTCGCGAATAAAGAATCTGATATTAGTTGAATTATTCGTGAAATATCACGAATTCGAATATTGCCTATGCCGCTCATCACTAATTAGTGCCACATCATCAATACATTTAAGAGAACACAGCATTAATATTATTACAGGATGGGTTTTGCAAGGCAATTCTTATTTTAAATCATAGGCTATGGAGTGTTGTATGTGTACTGGTAACCAGGCCACTAGGTGGCAGTGTGGAGTTTGTTGATCTCAATCAGCTGGCTGTCGGAAGCCATGGAGCTCACCAGAACTCAGAGAGAAGATGCACCAAAGAGGGAAGCTGCCTGTCTGAAGCATTCAGCATGGTAATTCAGCTTAGGTGAGTGGACCCCCTCAGCTGACTCGAGTATTAGCCGAGGGGAGCACTTTCTGCCCATTTATTTGGGCTGAAAAACTCGGCTTATACTCAAGTATATACGGTACCTCTTTTTTCTGTCAGATTTCTTTAATATATATAGTAGAGGATACCAAGGGTGGTTCCTAGATAGCAGGTTGGGTGGGTGGGTCTTCCCATTCCACTTGGGGTACACTTCAGGATTTATTTTATTTACTAATTTCAGACAGTCAGGAACTCTGAGTGAAAAAGGCCCAGCTGTTTAGAGAGGGTAGCGACTGTATTAGCTGTGGTCAAGTGTTCAACCTGTATGTAGTCCAACTCTCTCTGGAGAAGTGTGCTTACATAGGAAGCCTTGGAAAAATGTTGCTCCTACTGCCAAACTAAGCCTAATTTGTGAGCTAAAAGGACTGCCATCACTGAATGTTTTGGGTGCATTTATTTGCTGGACTTTTTTGTTTATTAAAATGGCTGAGCTAGTGATCTCTCTCCCCTGAACTCCATATCCTAGAGTGATCATGATGATTTTCATGTTGCTCAATTCCAGCGGAACCATCAGTAAATACCTGGTTTATCTTTGTGGCAGCAGGTGACTTCTTCCTAGGATGAAGTACTTAGGCCTAAGTAGCTGGCATAAAGCAAGGTCACATTAGGCAGAGCAAGAAGTCATAAGCTCCATAAAAGCTTCAACATTGCCCAACACAATGTTTATGCAGGGTTTGGACTACCAACTAGGCATGGGTATTTGCAGAGCTGCTTACCTAAAGAATTATGACAACTGACTGCTAAATATTTTTTACTTTGCAGATTGTTTAATAAATGGAGGTTGTTAGGGAAACTGGGCAACCATTTCCCCGGTTGCTGGGCAACCATTTTTCATGGTTGCTAGGCAACCATTTCCCCCGGTTGCCAGGCAACCATTTTCGCGGTTGCTAGGCAACCGTGAAAATGGTTGCCTAGCAACCGCACAAAAATGGTTGCCTAGCAACCACAAAAAAAATGGTTTACCGTATTTTCCGGCGTATAAGACGACTGGGCGTATAAGACGACCCCCAACTTTTCCAGTTAAAATATAGAGTTTGTTATATACTCGCCGTATAAGACTTCCCCCTCTTCCAACGCACGCCAAAAAAAAAAAGGAGTATGTCTACTCTGACTTTCAACCCACAGATCTCCAACACCCTTAGAAGTCAGATCTTTTTTTGTATTAGTAAGGATAGGATAAGTGAAAGCATGTATGCAGCAGAGTAGTGCTTTATGCTAATAGGGAAGCAATATTTTATAGGGGCTATTAGTAGGAAGGATTATGCTCAGGGACCTGAAAATTGCATGAATATAGTCTTAGGGCTTGTTTCCATTGATGCGATCCCGCGCGGCCGCAAGCGCAAACAACCGCATCCATTGGAAACTTCAATATAGTTTACTCTGGTGCGGTTGTGTGCGTTCGGGTGCGGATGCGGTTTGGGGCGCGTTTCTGAACGCTAGCTGCAGCGTTTTGAAACGAATCCGCGTCCCAGCCGCATCCGAATCTGCATTAAAAAAAAATCGCGGCGCCAGAACGCGCAACAACTATACCGTGCGTTCAGCTGCGAGGTTGCATTGCATCAGTGGAAACAAGCCCTTAGGGGTTAACTAGTAAACCACAAAATGTCAAGGTTCTACCATTCAGGTATTTCAAGATATATGTGTTCAATGTAGGCAAGTTAAATGTTGCATATAGGAGTAT
>CM070032.1:113668559-113681332 GCA_036250615.1 Ptychadena robeensis | reverse complement strand
ATATGGAGCCCCAAGTCGCGCCTCGCGCCTCACTAAGGTCCGCACAGACAACATCCGATCCAGCGCCGTCCCCCCTCGCCGACATATCCTCAGCAGGCCGTGGACCTGATCCGTGTCATGCGTCAAACCTGACAGCACACCCCCCCCCTCCTTCCTGCCCCCTGGGTGCAGAGCTCATATTGACCTGGTTTCTTGCGGTCAACGTTTAACAATTGATGCCGAGGGCCGCACTTGTGGCCCTCCATATCAACTCGGTTGCCCACCACTGCTATAAACGGTGTGACAGGGTGAGCTCCTGTCACTGTGGGTAGGTAGGGGTTAAGGCCTAAGTGGTATGGGCTCAGCTGCTCTGATCAGGCAGAGAGATCCCAGAGAAGGGGATGCTGGGAGACTGAGAGATGGTCACTGCTGGAAAGAGTTTGGTTTGTTTTCCTGCTGAAGGACCAGGGGTGAAGTAAGCTACCTGATTTTGCCTTTTACTTGTTTGAATTTGTACTGTTTTGTGACTAAAATTGAATCACTGTTGGAACCATTGAAGTGCTGGATCCTAGTTCATTCCCCTTATCCCTGACAACGTCTTAAAATTGCTGACAATGCTACAGGCCATATATGTGTTCTATGGCTGGACAATTTTCTTTATCCCTTTTCTTATTTTACAACCCCATCTAATAAATTATTACAAAAATACCACATTTCATTTGTGTGGAATGGTAATAAAAGAAATGATGCAACATTAACTTTATCCCAAACTCGTGCGACTCTTGTATCCATTCTTTGTGGTTTTCATGCATTTTAAGAATCTTAGTTGAATTAAGTCACAAACTTTTTAATAGTTTTTATTAAACCTTCCTTTCTCTACACATAATTCTGGGGGCAGTGCATCTAGAAAATGCAATAGTTTGCTACAGAAATGGTTACATATTTCAAAGGTGTTTATTTATGTAATTTATCATTGGTTTGGTTATCATCCAAAGTGCTGTCAAAGTTTTTATAATTATTTAGACTGGAGTATATCTAATTCAGTACCTTACGGAATTATCTCAGCCAATTCAACTCTGTCACATTTAAGTTTGACAAGCCTGATGATATCCTCTGCTGTCAATATCCCTGGGCAAATGTAATATGAAACTCTGAAAGTTTGTCTTCAGCTCTACACAGAGTAAATCTTGTTTTTTTTACCTTGGCTAGCACACTGATGAGTCAGTTGTCCTTACTGAAACACATATGGGATTTGGATTTGACAGGTCTAATAAGATCTGCTCTATAGATTCCACTAATAACAAGCTGCATACAGACTATACTATAATCCAGAATTAACTGTAAAATAAAAAATGAATAGTGTTGCTATAATAAAAAATGGATTTCAACTATTAATAGGACTTCAAAGCCTTACATAAGAATTTCAACTAAAAAGTTAGGCTAAGCGTCTGGAGCTCTTCTAACATATATACGCATGGCAGGAAAAAGACAGAAAAACGTAAGCCTAAACCTTCTGCATCTAATTTGATCCCAGTTATTCATGCAGTCTGGATCTTGTGCACATACTGGGATCCTAAATTTATTTTAAGATCCCATTCTTAGTCTCCTTTTATTCCCTTAAAATGGATGGATAATGGGGGAAAAAATATTAAAATAAACTTTTGCTTGCCTCTAAACTTTCCACCATATGACATATACTTATATGTAGTTTCTTTGAGACTTGGGAGGTGCCATATCTAGTCCTCTCTAGCTGGCAGCATTGGAGGGGGGATATTTTAACTGCAGATGGCATTTCATAATGGTTTTAACCTCCATAGCGTTCTGCCTGTACCATTTTAACGGTGCGGTACGTGGGAATCGCATACCATCCTGCCCTCCCCCCGCCAGTGCCCACGTCACCGATGTCATCAATGACGCCAGTTGTCCCCTCTACTAACATGGAGGTCTATGGCGAGCTCCACCCCCAGCCTCATTCTGTGCCCCTGTGCCGTGATCGGGGACGTCGAGCAACCCCAGAAATGCTGCAGCCACTGAGAAAATCAGGGCTCAACATGAACACTAGGGGTGTTAAATGATATCTCAATAGGCAGTTACCAGATTTGTCATTCTATAAACCCCCAAAAAAGCATGGGGGGTGTTTGTGCAGAGTTACAGAGTGAATATACAGCAGTTGTTTTTTTTTATCATAAAAACAATATAACAAGAACAAAACACATAATCAAAACACATAATATCACACAATCCAAAGAAGTACTAGTAAAACTAAATTCACACAGCAGTTTCCTAGTCTCCTGTCGATCATGTCATGGGTTCTCCTGCTTAAATAATGCCTCCCATGACAGGTCTGTGTTGGGTGAAAGTGTCATAAGGCGTTCGTCAGGCGGTTGCAGCAATCGCTTATTTGTAAATGAGCCCTGAAACTGTAAAATATTAAAAAAATATTTATAAAAAAATAATATTATTAATAAAACATCAAAAGCCAACTGCACACCAACCCCAGAAACATCACCTAAAAATTATTTTGTTGTATAGGTAGCATGATTAGTGCATGTATCTGCAAACCGGATTTTGCAAACCAAAAAAGTTGGGACACTAAACAAATTGTAAATAAAAACTGAATGCAATTATGTGGAGAATGCAAATGCCAATATTTTATTTGTAATAGAACGTAGATGACAGATCGAACGTTTAATCCAAATAAATGTATCATTTTAAAGGAAAAATATGTTCGAAATTTCACGGTGTCAACAAATCCCAAAAAAGTTGGGACAAGTAGCAATAAGAGTCTGGAAAAAGTAAATTTGAGTATAATGAAGAGCTGAAAGACCAAATAACACTAATTCGGTCAATTTGCAACATGATTTGGGTATAAAAAGAGCTTCTCCGAGTGGCAGTGTCTCTCAGAAGCCAAGATGGGTAGAGGATCACCAATTCCCACAATGTTGCGCAGAAAGATAGTGGAGCAACATTAGAAAGGTGTTACCCAGCGAAAAATTGCACAGACTTTGCATCTATCATCATCAACTGTGCATAACATCATCCGAAGATTCAGAGAATCTGGAACAATCTCAATGTGCGTAAGGGTCAAGGCGTAAAACCATACTGGATGCCTGTGATCTCCGGGCCCTGACACTGCACCACAAACAGGAATGCTACTGTAAAGGAAATCACAGAATGGGCTCAGCAATAGTTCCAGAAACCATTGTCCGTGAACGCAATCCACCATGCCATCCGCTGTTGCCAGCTGAAACTCTACAGTGCAAAGAAGATCCACAAGCTCGGGCGTTTTCACTGGGCCAGGGATCATTTAAAATGGAATGTGGCAAAATGGAAGACTGTTCTGTGGTCAGAGGAGTCACGATTCAAAGTTTTTTTGGGAAATCTGGGACGCCATGTCATCAGGACCAAAGAGGATAAGGACAACCCAAGTTTTTATCAATGCTCAGTTCAGAAGCCTGCATCTCTGATGGTATGGGGTTGCATGAGTGCGTGTGGCAGGGGCAGCTTGCATGTCTGGAAAGGCACCATCAATGCAGAAAAATATATTCAGGTTCTAGAACAACATATGCTCCCATCCAGACATCATCTCTTTCAGGGCGATTGAACAGTTAGAGGCTAGTGTTGAGCTCGAATATTCGAATGGCGAATATTTTTCGCGAATATCGGCAATTCGAGAATTCGCCAATATCGCGAATATGTCGGCGGATATTCGCAATTCCGAATATTCGCAATACGGCCATGTATTGCGAAAATAATATTCGCATTGCGAAAATAAACATAGCATGTGACCATTCATTTTAAAGATTTTTGCGATGCGAATATTATTTTCGCAATGCGATTATGATTTTCTCAATACATGGTCATACCGCGAATATTCGATTTTCCGAATATAGAATCGAATATTAGTAGAATTATTCGAGAAATATCACAAATTCGAATATTGCCTATGCCGCTCATCACTATTAGAGGCCTGTATTAGACAATGAATGGGAGAACATTCCTATTTCTGAACTTGAGAAACTGGTCTCCTCGGTCCCCAGACGTCTGTTGAGTGTTGTAAGAAGAAGGGGAGATACCACACAGTGGTGAAAATGGCCTTGTCCCAACTTTTTTTGGGATTTGTTGACACCATGAAATTCTGAATCAACATATTTTTCCCTTAAAATGGTACATTTTCTCAGTTTAAACTTTTGTTCCGTGATTTATGTTCTATTCTGAATAAAATATTAGAAGTTGGCACCTCCACATAATTGCATTCAGTTTTTATTCACGATATGTATAGTGTTCTAACTTTTTTGGAATACGGTTTGTACTTATGTGTACTGGAGCTGTCCGCAGCATCTATAGAGTAAGGTAATTTTTTTATGACGGATCACCCTTAGAATTGCGGGGGGTGGGGGTTGACGGCCAGGAACATGGAGTACAATAGGTGAGTATAGGCATGCTTGACACACTGATCAAATGCAGATTTATGTCATTAATTTCAGTCAGAAATATTTTGATGTGGGTTAATAGGTGTGACCTAATGTGTGTTAAAATGTATAATTTTCAATATGAATTTTCTTTGGTAGTTAACCATAAGACCATAAAAACCATTGCCATTAAAAAAGTAAAAATGCAGCATTCTGCTAATGTCCCATTTTTATATATCAGGGACTGGTCATTGCTGTTTGCTAATTATGTGCAGTTATCGTATCACCCCTCTACATTTCTGCACAGTTTGCTCATAAAGTTCCACTTATGGTGTGCTCCCATACAATGTAAGGATGTAAATGAAGCTTGCAAAAGACACAACAGTAAATGATAGTGTGACCAGAATGGTATGGGCTTGGAGGATTAGTTTAAATAAAAAATACATCTTTTAGAGTCCTAACGCATTGTATGTATATTTAAGCGATGGCCAATAAATGGGCCTTTACATTATACAAGCTTTTGTCTAAAATGTGTTGTAAAATGCTGTACAGTGAGGACAGAGAGGGATTACAAATGGCATAGGGAGAGATAAAGGTTTATTAGGAAGCTGTAATTTAATTGTTATTCCTAACTCTTTGTATAATAAGCCATGTGATTGGTCTTTTTGTTGTTCTTTGTCTTTAATTTTGTTTTGTGGTTGATTTCTTGCCTTCCGCCAATTTTAGCTGCTGTTCTGTCTATTACAACTGCCCTCCTTAATTTTATTGGTGGTTGGGGTTGGTTTAGCTTTAGTATCTGCAGTTTAACCCCAGCCTGTGCGCTTTGCATCTAGCCTAAGGACCCTTTCACACTTTATGCATTTTAAAGGCATGTGTTTCTGCATATAAACAAAAACACAAAATTACATTACGCCTGCATTTGCATTGTTTTTTGAACAAATCAATTAAAGCTGCATGAAAAATGAATAAAAAATGCAACACATGCAGTGTGAATGGTAACATTGGTCGTCTATCTGCGCAGTAAAAAAGACATCTGAGGTAAAAAAAAAAGTGCACGTTTTTAAATGCAATGCATATAGTGTGAAATGGCCCTAAGATTCATCATCTCTCCCTTTTTTCTGAGTGTGTTTTACATTCTCCAGTGCTGTATTCCAGCTCTTCTGCACAGGCATTTGCAGTAAATCTCCATCGACTTTTAGAATGCTGATAAATTTTGACTTTAAAGCTGTAAACAAGCTCAGTGATGGAGTGTTCTGGATGTCTTGTTAAGTTTATCTCTGCCAATGACAAGAATGTACCATGGTGAATTAGAAAGGGACAAATTAAAGAAATTAAAGTGCATTTTCACATTAATATAGTTTGTCAAATGGTCTAAAATATGAATGTACTCCCCCCCCCCCCCCCCCCATCCTAGAATTTGCTGCTTAGTTTGGGTTCACCAAAAGCATTTGTTCAACGCGTCATAAATTAAATCCATGTCTAACCATCACATACCAAAAGCCATATATCATTCCTCCAACAAGTTTTGTTCCAGCCACCCTCCTCTACATCCAAACACAATCTATAGAAGCTCATTACTCTCCATCAGAATCATATTACCTAAAATATATTTACCTCCGCTTATTTACTCGCACACACAGGCATCAACAGTGCCACACAAAATAAATCTAATAATGAAATTCAATATTCTTTCATGCACTTTAGGAATTTAGTTGGTTAAGTTGATTGTGTGAATGATTAGATTTCAAGGGTTACAGAGAAATTATGTTGTATAATTATGCAATGATCTACAGGCCAAAGTCCCATTTCTGTAAATTTTCCTTTAATGTGATTAGGTCATACCTGTACATTTTTCCCTATTTAAATAAGCAAAAACTGACGTCATGGTTATCACTTCCGGTATCTGGAACAAGAATGTTCTGGACTTCTGCGTTCCAAATACAGGAAGTTACGCAATTTTCAGTATTGAGATTATTTTATATATATATATATATATATATATATATATATATATATATATATATATATATATATATATATATATATACCTCTTCTCCCTTCTATTTAGCAGCTGGTTAATTTAGGATTTCAAAATCCCAGGTAGAATCCATCATTTATTGAAATCTGGATTTTGCTGAGAAAATCGCATAAAAAAAAAACTTGACTTTCCTGGCCAAAATGGGATGGTTGACAGGTATGGATTAGGTATACTGCGCAAAACTGAATTTTCACCACATTCACTAAGCTAACTGAACATTCCATTGCAAAGACATAGTTCAGTTTAGTAGATCAGCACCATGGTTGGTATATAAGTTTAGTATGAGCTTAGTATAAAATCAGTGTGCTAAACCTTGATTAATAAAGATAAATAAAATAGCGGACATTGTAGATTTGTAGATATGTACCACATAATCTTTTCAATGCTATGATATGATGTTGTTGATGTAGTGCAGTGTCATTGATTTTCCTGATTCCGTACTGTAATAAAAATAGAAGATTAGGTTTTGGGAAAAATTTTACTGAGGGGATAACACTGTTTTTACAAAAATGCTGGCTGACATTTTGCGTGAGTGTTTGGTATTGCTTAGCAAGTAAACTGTTGAAATAATATAAGAGACATAGCCGACATGCTTTTAATGCAGAAGAGAGTATCATAATTGAATTTGTGATGAGTGGCATCAGTATTTAATAAAAAAAAAAAGATCACCCTAAATTAAACATGAATTATTATAATTTTAACCTGGGTGAAAATGATTTAAAACCACCCCACTAGTGATGTTGCACAGTGGCAGGCTCTGGGCGGAAGGGGACTTGGGAAGGGGGGGGTCCAAGTGTTGAAGTGTTCCCGCTGCTTGATTTATCTGGTCAAAACCTGTTATTGACTTGTTTCTGTTTTTGATTCTTTTTGACAGATTGATACTTTAGCCTAACCTTAGTGGATTTTACCCTGGGAAAGCCCCAGTGGGGTGAAACTTGCAGGAAGCAAGTCATCCATGTTTTGTATATGGCAACCATATTTGATTGATGCCTAGATTGTAAGGGATAACACCTGGTGACCGCATTAGATTAGATTAGGATCATCACTCGTCACCCAAGGTAACCTACCATAGAATCCCGAATAGTGACATACTGTATGTAATTTGTTATTTTCATTATTGAAAATTATTAAGTCCTGACACCATTTTTAAGGTTCTTCATTTTGAAAAGTTACTTGCTGGTAGATATGAGTTAAGCAAATCTCATGTTCATGGCCTAAACTAGATTTAACCTATTTACTCAAAGCGTTAATATCTTAAATAAAAAGAAAAAATTTATAATTTCATACCCCTATGATGTGTAAAAGATGGGCACTGTAAGGTTGTGTTCTACAGTCAATCAGGCAGGTTGTGTCTAAAGACTCCATGTAAAAAAAGAGTGAATTATGGATACCCCAACTATAAACTAACCCTTTCAAAATCTTAACATAGGAAAATGTGTGCTATGCCTGAACATACCATGGTAAACCTTTGTAAATCTGTTCCATGTCTATTTTCAGACTCTCTCTTGTGAGTTATTCTTTATGAAAATGACACCTTCTTTCTTATGTTTCCTGTTAATGGAATTGTGATTTTGCTTAATCTGAACATTGGATTAATACCTTTCAGCAGTCAACGGTGGCACTTAAGCCACTTTGCTCTATGGATTGAATACAGATATTTGTAATGGTAAGATAATCTCTCAGCAAAATTGCACAAAGAGAACAGATGGATATGTAACAGATAACTTGTAAATCCAGGCCTAAGGCTCTGATTTTAAACTCCACAACTTGCAGAGGATTCTGAAGAGGATGTATCACATCTCGGGGGTCTCCTGATTTTAACAACACTATGGTTCATTAGTACATAACTGATGTTCTAGTGTCAGCTGTCTAGACTCTTAGAAGGGATGCTATTGTCAAGAAGCACAACTGTTTCAAATTTGTAAAATGGATACAATCTGTTTTTGAAATGTGTTTTCTTTTTCAGTGTAAGCCTGCCCATTGTACCATGAGTGTCATTCCTCCAGTACAGGTGCTTTACCCTGATTGACTTCCACTTTCTAAAGGCCACAGATGTTTCTCCAGGGATTGTTAACTCTTGCAGTCCACATTTTATTTCTATCTGTATCAAGTTTATAACTTGTGTATATTCCTCATCGACTAAAAGGTTACCCCGTCCCCACCCACTTTTACCATAACCACCACCCACCTTGTCACCCATAGTAAAAAAAAATAACTGTTTCTGCAGAAAATAGTTGGATATATTTCAGCCCACAGCTTAATAAACAACAGTTCACAGAATGATGTAACATCCAAGGTCACTGACCGTGCCCCCACCAATTTGCAACCAACCATAACTGTACGTGCCAGCCACCAGGCTCAGATTTAGCATGATGGGTACTTCCATAACCTTGACTCCGTTTACCAATTAACCATTTAAACACAACATAACATATTGGTCATTAAGCCTCTTAAGAGCTCACAGTTACACCACATCAGCACATCAACACATTAACCAACAAATCAATTATTTTTACAATTGTGAGCTTTTAAGCCTTGTGATAAAAAGGAGTCTGTTTTCTTTTGCTTCATGGTTGTGCTGAGCACAAAGCCAACATCAGCACCTCCGCAATTTTGGAAGATTTGTGAGATACAACATTGTCTGCTACCATGTGCATCATTGTAATGTAAAGTATTTCAGATACTGTTCCTTTTACAGGAGGTTTTATTAATGATAAATATGTATTGCTAATCCCAAATGTAACTTTTTTTAAACTACTGGTACGACAATCGTTGATCATTATGTTAGCCATAAAATGAAAAGAACTATTGGGGGTTACATTTTTAAATGCCAATCTTTTATGTTTTAAGACTTTAACTTACATTAAAGTAGTAAAAAGTTGTACAAATATTTGTTAAAAACATAAAAAAATCTATTTGCAAAGCAATAAACAGTTAAAATTAAAAAATATGATAAAATATAATATTCATATTATACGTACATTTTACCATTGTAAAAAGTGTTATTGCCCTCCAGGGGCCCTCTTGTGGCCTGAAGCTCTAGGATTCCATTTTATAGGCAATTATAGAATATTTTTTTATGCAGTTGGGGGTGGTTGAGAAGCCAAACCACCTTCAAACATTAGACATTGACATGACATGACATGACATCCATAAATTAATACAAACTGCACTGGTTTAAAAACGACAGCAAAGTTGTGCTTTTTAAACTGTACTAAAGATTGCTATTTTCACCTTCAAAATGTCACATTTGCCATAAGCACAATCCTCATTAGTGATGGCTGAATATCGGTCGTGTCCATCCATGAACAGGGGGATCGGACTTTTAAAAACGTCCGCTTGTTCGAAGAGAACTTTACGACTCTTGGCATGGAAGTTGAATGAAAATTATACCGAAAATGATGCCGGGACAGTTCCTGTTTCAAAACTGGAAGTGACGTTGGTCAGATGTCACGTCCGGCCCGCTGTAAGTGACGTAGTTCAGCCCGTGCCTGGTACACCCGATCTACCCGATCTCTAGTTAGAATTATAGACTTCTCCTCGCTGGCGAAGGGGACGGGTTGAACACCCGTACTGTTCGACAGCGAGAAGAAGAGAGAACATTCAATATTTGCACCAAACTGTCCGCCCAGCCATCTGTGAGAGGATCAATCACTACAAGATATACCAGGAAATGTTTAACAAATCATACTTGCATATGCAAACACATCTCTAAGTGTAGCAGCATGGTAAGGAGAATTTAAAGGATTAAAGCTAGCCATACACGTGTCAGATTCCATGGCCGATTGATCACTTATCCGATCGATTCCAGCGATCTCAGCGGGAATCGGAGCTCCGATCAATCAGCCAATTAAGAGTATCCGATCGCTGCATACCACCTTGTCCCACGGATTCCTGGACGATTCCTGGACGATTCCGTGTCCGATCACTTCCCAAATGGCAACTCCCCCTGATGTGTGCAGAATCGGATCAGAAAGACCAACATGTTGGTTCACTGTCGGATTCGATTCTGAGCCCCCGATCAATCGGACGCGAACGATCGGACAAGGTGGGCTGCACACGATTCCGGCACGATCGTTTCGCGTGCACGCGCCCGGAATCGATCGTCTCGGAATCCGACCCGTGTATGGGGGCCTTAAGACTTTATCTTTTATTTAGCTTTCTTTATTTTTTGAGTTTACAATACAATTATACAATAAATGAGAGAAATAAACACTATAAAGGAGGAATATACAAAGCCAAAACCTTGTGGTTCCAAATTGTCAAAAGCGAGATCCATCATACATGAAGCCAAAGAAAGTGTGACGGATAACGCTACTCTCAGAAGCAATTGTTTTCATAGAAAAAAACATTGAGGTCACAATCCATACATAGCGATGTAATACTGTGACAGATATTATTCAAATAGATGTAGCTATGAGGATAGGATGGTGTCTTTCACACTTAAAATCACACAAAAAATATAAGTAGGTGCAGTTTGTTTTAAATGTTGCTGTGCTCTTGGAAAGGTTAATACATTGATGTGAAACACAGGGTTTCATAGGTGATATTACTATGAGTAATAAACTCAAAGTAATATCACTTTTCATGGTGGACATTGAGTCATAGCAAGCATGGGCAAGTTCATGAAACCCTGGAAAATTGTCTTTGTTCTGGCAGGATGCTATGCAGGCTGCAAAGCTGTCATTGTAAAAGAACATGGACCAATGGCTTTCTGATCGCCAATACTGCCACAGCCTGTTTGCTGGCATTGATTGCTATCCTTAGAAGGTGGTTGCCACTATGGGCAACAAGAGGATTGCCAAGCATTCCAAGATCAAGTCTTTTGTAAATGATTGTCTACAACTGCAACCATCTTGTCTCCATCATATACTCTGTTGATATTCCTTTGGACAAAGCTGTGAAGAACAAGGATGTTTCCAAATTTGAGGAAAGGTGCAAGGCAGACAAAAATTGTTCTTCCAGAAGCTGTGATTCAAAAGAATTGTTCATTTGATGTAAAATAAACTTTATAAACATTAATGGTAATATCTAATTATCAATTGCAAGATGCTCATGTATCTCTCATGTAGGCCTAGTATAATACACTTATCAGAAATGACCTAAAAAGTTATACTGTGCCAATTCAAGTGATCATTTATTAGTTTCACCCACTTGCAAGTGAAAGGTAAAACAGAAGCACAGGAGTGGCAACCGCAGGCCAACCCAAAACGTCAATGGTCAGAATCAGAAACAAACTCCATAAGGGTGGCATGTGGACCTGATCTCCTGTAATGGAACCTGTGCTGAACATTAGAATAAGCATCGGGACCGTTTTCAGGTTCACATATAGTACATGTAACCAACATAAATGTTATGCTGCTGTTATCAGATTTAAACCCCTCAGACCCACTGTCAAACCTCATGATGATACTGTGGTCACTGGGTCCTTCACTTTTTTAAGTGATACAATATAGAAACTTTTTTTTTTTCTTTTATCCTTGACCTTTGATGGCCTTTAGCTGCCCATGTACACCTTTTACACAGGGGAACCAAAATTAGTTTGGTTTTTTATGTAACCTATACAGGACTTTAAGTCTAGTATTTTACAAGACTCAGTCTGCAGAGCGTTTTTTTGCAAGTAAATTTGCGAAGTCCCTGAACATTGTATCATCCAGATTGTTGAAGATGTAGAGAATAGTTGTGGGAACATAACAAAAAATCTAATTGTTCTAGACAGGACATTTTTGCATAAAAATTGGAAGTTGAAAACCACAAAATCTTGACTTAACTTTAAACTCCAACCAATATTCAGTTTTTTTTAAATTAACACAGAAAAAAACAAGGCTAAATTAACTAGTTTAACATCTCTCCCCAGAAGTTAGTGATCACTAGTGTTGAACGGCAAACGCTAAATTCGAGTGAATGTTTGCAGATGTTTCTAAAATAATTCAATTAGTCCACATTCTACGGCCTTACATTGTATGCGCACTGATTCGCAAACACATCTGAGAATTACTATCACAAAGATTTGCATGTATTGCGCATCGCAATGCGCACAGATACAGTGGTTTGCAAAAGTATTCGAAAGTATTTGAACTTTTCCACATTTTGTCACATTACAGCTACAAACATGACTCAATTTTATTGGAATTCCACGTGAAAGACCAATACAAAGTGGTGTACACGTGAGAAGTTCAACGAAAATCATACATGATTCCGAACCTTTTTTACAAATAAATAACTGCAAATTGGGATGTGCGTAATTATTCAGCCCCCTGAGTCTATACTTTGTAGAAGCACCCTTTGCTGTAATTCCAGCTGCCAGTCTTTTAGGGTATGTCTCTACCAGCTTTGCACATCTA
>CM070032.1:113643918-113655236 GCA_036250615.1 Ptychadena robeensis | reverse complement strand
TGTAGGTGGACTTTATGAGTGAATTGCAAAGCCCCCGAACATGCTATCATCACCAAATTTCTTGGAGATGTAGAGAATGGTTGTGGGAACATTCTCTAGCATATGTAGTTTTTGCATTAATTAGGTTCAAAGTCAAGTCAAATCTGAACTTATTTAGTGCAAAAACTTGATATGCTAGAACAATACTTTTTTCTTTACAATGTTCCCACATCTCTTCTTTACATCTGCAGCACTTCTAGTGATGATATCATGTTTAGGGGCTTTGTAATTAACTTACAAATCTTCTAAAATAAATAATTACACCTCAAAACAAAAGTACATTTGCTGTGTGTTTCTGTGTCTTAGTTGCTGCATTTCCCTTCCTAGGCTTATACTGAGATTGGGTACCTTGGCTTAGATTCGGGTCAGCTTATACTCGAGTATATCAAGAGGGAATTTCCTACGGGGGGGGGGGGGCACATCCCAAAATTATAGAAAGAATGGAGGTGATGAGGGTATAATAGCCTCAGCACCTAGATTTCCCTTGGGGGTGTGAGCCCGAGGGCGAGGGGACTTTTTAGGCCACAGACGTAGTATTAAATATAAAGTAATATACAGTAAGAAGATAAACATTGAACAATCATTGCACTAATTGTTCAATGTTTATCTGTTTATCAATGTTTATATTAAACATTTGGGGAAAATATTAAAGCCTGAAACTGGACATGTAGACTGTTATGTCTCAGTAATCAAGCACTTCAAGCAATCATATATACATTTTAACATAAATATAATAAATAACTTTTTAAACCAGCAGTCAGTCCATTTTCATCTTTAAACCCGCTTTATTCTGCTGGGGTCCTGTTCTAGTGAGAACATTCATCCAAATATGGCAGGAATGTACAGCGGAGCAATGCTGTGTTAATTAAAACAAACTGCAAACCATCTGTGGATAGCCTAACATACCAGGTTGTCATTATCACCTTGGATAGGCTGATGCAGCTGTAGAGCAGAAAGGGGGCCTGTATATTTGTCTACATACTTGGCCCTGTATACTGCAAAATGTCACAGAGATTTTGCTTGTAAAAATGTAATCTTTAAAGTTTCTAAAATCAGTGTGATTTACTTGGCATGACAAAACAAAATGATGATGCTGCAATAACTAACTTAAATATTTATGAACAATTCTAGCTAGCAAATCCAGCTGATAAAGTGTATCTACATAGCAGTGAAGTGAAGTATACAGTTAGCACATTATCCTGGCAGACCAAATACACAATTGGAGATGAAGTTGTTTTCTTTTTATCTCACACAACTTATATAGGGTGGGAAATATAGGACTGATTAAGGTACATGTAGAAGGTTTTTGGAAAAGTTACAGTTGTCAACAGGACAGCTTTCCCCATTGGGATTAACCTTCTGTTACTTTCTCAGGGACAACTGCCTATAAGACAAAAGAACAGTCACACCAGTGAGGATACCAAAAGCCTGTAACACCTGACAATTGATAACATTTACCCATTCTAACCAAATCTATCATCATAGGCTTTATGGTCTATTGATCTAGGCATATTGCAGGATAAGTTATAATCGGACTCCCCCCAAGCATGTGCAAGTGAAGACTCAAAAACTTAATTGGGTTTTCAGATTAAATACATAATTTACTTATTAAAAGATATCTTTCCAATTACGGTATACAGATTTTTTCTCCAAATAGAAAAGCAGGAAAATTTACTGAAGACAAATATGTAGGGTGTTTATGGGTGTTAAATACATTTTATGGCTTTGAAAAAAATGTAGATAAGGAATTTTGAATAACAACTATTTCAGGATTATAATTGTAAGTTTTATTATGATTGCTGCAAGATTTTCATATTCTAAATATGGAAGGTAAAAGATCTGTGCACTGAACTCAAACTAAGAATATCTGGGTTAATATAACACTGACCTGAGGGTTACTCTTATCTGCCCTGACTTCTGACCTAATCACAGTCATACCCTTTATGCTGGCCATACACTCTGAGATAAAAATTAGGATCGATTAAAACCAACCAATATATCCCGACCTGCGCTATTCTGTTTGGATCTTAAATTTCAGGCAAAAACGCTACCACATTGAATCCAATTATGTACAATTTACGATCTTAAATTTTTTTTAAGAGGATGTCATCGAAATTAATCGGCATTATATCGGCCATTGTGTGTTTTTTTTTTATTCATATAAATTCATATATATTATCTATATACTCCTAAAGTAATTAGTATAATAGTAATCCTAAAGTAAAAACATTTCTGTCATATAGTTGTAGACTCAGTGCCAGTACGTCCTCTGTAGCGGATACCAAGTGTATTCAACAATAGGAAAAATGTAGCAGATACGAATTACACATTTCCCAGCGGAGAAGTTAAAAACATGCTGTTTATCCACGAAACTGACAGCTACATGCCGTAGTTTTAATATGCTAATGTTCTGCATCGGCAGCAATTGATTGCTCAAAACACAATGAGGTTTCCGATCTTGACAGACCAATTAAAAATTTTGAAACATTCCATTAAATGACGAACGAGAAAAAACTGGCAATTATGATCGTAAGAGATCGGTTTGTACCTGTGACATGCACGGATTTCAGGACGAAATTTATTGGTTGGTTTTAATCGATCCTCATTTTTATCTCAGAGTGTATGGCCAGCATAATGTTGGCACCACAATTAGTGTGCTTGTTATAGACTTATCTTTTTCCTGACTGGGCTGTAGAGATGGTTCACAGAATGTTGATTTTTTTGAGTTAACAGCAAAGCTCTTGAATATGGTATATTAACCACATTTTTTGAGATGTAGATAAGGATTTCAAGAGCAATTAAAGTTTACATTTTTCAGCAATTACAGTGGGGCTTAAACTTAACAAAGCTTGACTTAAATCTTAACTTAATGTATGCAAAAACATTATGTGCTGATGCAGTTCTCTCTTTTTTGCAGTCCCACAACCCTTCTCTACATCTCCAATGATTCAGGTGATGATATCGTGCTCAGAGGCTTTGCAATTAAGGCTAGGTCTATACTAGATTTTTGGTGCTTTTTTGGCAACTTTTTTGTGTGGAAAATGCGGCAAAGAAAACGCATCCCATTGATTTGAATGGGACTATCTACACTTGTGCGTTTAGGGTATGGTGCGTTTTTGAAAACTTCAACCCTGGTGTTCTGGTGCACTGCATGCGCTGCCTGCCGCATCACGCCAAAAATGTTCTGCACATTTTCAGAGCTCCTTTTTTTCCGCCTGTGTGAATAGAGAACATTGTTTCCCTGTCCCCATCACTTCTTCCTTCATCCTAGCACATATGGGTGGACAATTTTTCTACAGGGCTAAGTACTACTCCTTTAATTAAGGTTGGGTCTACACTACAGGAAATTACATGCCATGCTATACTAGCGTCAGGGGGGCTTCATGGCAGACGTGACTGTCCATGAAACATGTACCAATGGGTGTGTTATGTGACATGTGCAAATGCTCCCAATGCATTTTCAGGCGCTAATGGATAGTTGCATTTTTTGCAACGTACGGTAACGTTACCACTAACCATGTCCATTACTGGCAAAAAAACAAATTTTAAAGTGTGCTGTGCTTGGGTCTAAGCATTTTGCAGTGCATACTCTATAGAATGTATTACAAAAACCTGCATTGAAAAACCCAACCAAAACTCACCAAACAGTACAGTAGTTGTAGTGGTGCAGTACAGTGTAGACTCTCTGCAGACATATAGTCTTAGAAGCGACTTACGTTTCCCTGTTTGGAGGTTTGAATATGAACAGTTGCTATGGGGTAATATAGGTAATGCTTCTCTGAGATACAATGAGAAGCTAAGGAACTTTTTTATCAGGGGATTTGGCAGGGCTATAGTTGCTCTTCTATGAGTTCTATGAGGACTGTTAACTACAGGAAGCCTTTCCCTTAGTTGCATTCTTTCCATGGGTCTTTCAGAGAAGTAAGCCAAAAAGCAATTTGATTTCAGATCACAACATGGCTATCTTATCTGTGCTATGCTATTAAAGCATTTAATAAAAAGTAACTTCTTGTTCAAATATAGTATAGTTAAATCAGTACATAGACAGAAATATACTAATTTATAGCACTATAGTGCTAAATAAACATCACTTTACTAAGAAACAACAAGCTCCATAAGCATATTCATATATTCAAATATTCATATTCACATTCGTATATTTAAACAAAATCAGAATGGTATATATTACCATATTGAGTGCAACAAACACATAAGAGGGGGGGCCCCACCATTATAAAGCAGACTACCATTTTTAAAGGCCCCCATACACCTTACAATCTTACCATACAATTTCTGTACAATCATCTTTTCTTCTACCAAAACCATGTAATATGAGGACCATTCGAAACCTTCCAATCACTATGTATTCTATCAGGGAGGACCCGCAACTATATAGCTGTTGGTAGATCAATGAAAATTGTATGGAGTGTTTTTTTTAAATTGGATCTTTCTGGTGCTGAAAAGAGTAAAATAGATTAATGCCTTGGACAAGGTATGAAAACCTTAGATATTTCACAATAACTTTAGTGTGATTTGTGGCACCAGGGGTACACATGGTTTGTGCAGATAAAGGCAAAATAAGGAAGTGTTCCACACCAATACATCGGATAAAGGCTAAGGCTCTGCCACGTTTTTGTACATGCTGCATTCATTTTGAATGGGGTGTGTGCCCGCAAATCCCACTGTGCAAATTGCATAGTGGAGCCTCGGGCTAAAATTTCAGTTATTAAACTGCCATCACAAAGCAGCAAACATGCATTTGAAGTTGCTGGTTCCTCTGGAACATCTTCCAGAGGATTAAAGATATGCATAAACCTTTTATTTGGCTACCCCAATGTTTACATGCAGAAATGAGTGCAGTGGGCCCACTACACTTCCAAAAAATCTTGTTTACTGATGAGTGCCATGCAACCCTGGATAGTCCAGATTGATAGAGTGGTAGGTGGTTGCTGGATGGCCACTATGTCCCAATAAGACTGCAATGTCAGCAAGGAGGTGGTGAAACCATGTTTTATGCTGGAATCATGGAGAGAGAGCTGGTCTGTCCCTTTAAGGTGTGAAAATTAAAAGTTTGTGGAGTTTCTGACTGATCACTTTCTTCCATAGCATATATATTGGGAGCCTTTTGGAGCATCCATTAGAAAAAGATCTATTGTGGGAGGCAATTTACATCCAAACAGCAGCTCTGGGAGGTTTTTCTGACATACTGGAAAGAGATTTAAGCAGTAACTCTCCAAAAACTCACAAGTTCAATGGATGCAAGAATTGTAACGCTTCTACAAATAAGGAATCCTATGTTGATATGTAACTTGACCCATTAAGATGTTAAGTGAAAAAACTTTTGACGTTCGTAAATATGACCTCCTGGCGTTGCAAATTACCATTTCTGTTCTATACAACCTATAAAATGGTTTGAAACTCTGTTGTTATAATAAAAACTGGTAATTTTTGAAAAACAATACTGTTATAATTTGGATGTTTGTTCAGTTACATTCCAACTATGCTCTTATGGTTGATGGCTCAAACATATGCTGATTGCAACTTGCATCGACTTTTTAGGGAAGTCAGAGAACAATAACATTTGCATAATCATTTGGAATGGGGTGTAGAGTGTGAATTCCTGGCCAGATTAAAGAAAGACATATTGGCTCATATTTTCTTTGCTAGACATTTAAAGTAGTGAATGTTTAAATGATCCAACTTCTTCAGTTGCATTGCAGAGATTTACATAAATTTCTTGTCCATCTTTGTTGTGAGAGCAATTTTTCTCTTTGACAGTTGTCCCGTTAGAAGATTTTGGTCACAATGGTCACTCTTCTCTATCCACTTTGGATTAAAAATATTGAGGCGGACTAAGAAAAGATAATGTAATTTTCGGAGCCAGTTTTTCACCGGATTCTTTACCCAATCTTAGTGAAAAGATTCTTCATCCAGCGGGATCTTACTGCTCCTGATCCTGGGGGTAGAAGAATAGAAAGCTCCTTCTTGCCGGCAAACAGGGCAGGTCGAACACCCAAACTGCTCACCGGCTAGAAGGAGTGTGAACATCCATATTCTGCCTTGCGGATAGTTCAGTCATCACTAATCACTAGGAGTGGCAAGCTTTCCTGAAAGACAACTCATGGAAAAGCATAGAATCAACTTGATCAATGCTTCTCTGATTGGCTGATACTGTTTAAGCCTACACAGGAAGCAGAAATGAGATGTGATAAAGTGACAGAAATGCTTAATTTCTGGCAACATCAAGAGATATTTTCTGAATTTGTCATCACATCTAAAAGCTAGCAAGCACTTGCTGGGTTTAGATGTATTTATTGATGTTGTTATTATTCCCAAGCATACTAAACATTAGTATTCAAGATACAGGGTTCATACAGCACCAATCTAATGTAGATAATCTGTCGCTGAAAATAAAAATGAGAAAATAGTTGGGAAAGCCAGATTCATCTATTTTACATTCGATTCCATTACATCTGGATAAAAATGTAATTATGCAACAGATTAGAGAGAGATGAATTACTGCAATGTGGGTGCCTACCGAGATGATTCTTCAAGGCTTTTCTTCTTGAATATGCAAAAAAACAAATCTTACTAATCCCGTAACAAATATCTATTTACCCATTTCCAGATGCACAGTATAAGATGTCTTCTATAATGGCGCTAGACTCACAAATCTTCCTCTATAAACATATGTAAATGTTTAAACGTCTAGTAAATTGATTTTAGAAGCAGAGATTAACGACAAATAGCAAAGACTGTTTATAATGAATGAAATGTATTTTGCTGTTTTTTTCTACTCTTGAAATAGGCTGAAACACAAACATCCCAACTAGCACAGATGAAAAACAGTGGCAACTTGTCAAAGTATATAGGTGATAAACAGACCAGACAGATTTGGTCCACAAATACTGTATATCCTGGTTGCTGAGTTTTTCAGCAACCACATTGTGCATAAAAAGTCACTCTTGGTTTATACCTAGTACCTGGGTCCCTCAGGACTAGCACATTGTGACCCATTCTCGCTGTCCTTACTAATCAGTATGGGGCTGTGGGGCACTGGGAGGCGATGAAGGGCTTTGTGTCAGCTCTTTTCAGTGCTTCAGCATCTCTATAGTTACACTGTCTTGCTTTTGTCCCAGGGTTGAGTGACTAGTGGTAAAACACTGTCATGCTGTGTATATATTTTTTTGGAATAAGGAGCTTCCACTCTCAATTAGTGTTGAGCTCGAATATTCGATTTTTGAATATTTAGCTCAAATATCGCTATTTCGCCATTTGGCGAATAGTTGCGAATATTTCATCGGATAGCTGATGCGATCGCGATTTTATAATCGCGATCCAATGCAATGACTGGGATCGCGATTATGTAATCGCAATGCGATTTTTTTCAAACGGAAATGACGGATATTCTCCCAGTCGAATATCCGAGCTCCATTGACTTGCATGCATTGCGCATATATGATCGCAAGTGCGATTTTTAGATCGCAATTCATGTCGTAAGTGCGGATATTCGAGATTACGAATATGGAATCGAATATTATGGCGGATATTCGCTTTAACTTCAAAGAGCACATCTGGGAATGACAATGGGTGTGATATTCCAGGTGTGCTCCTTGAAGATAGCCTAATTTGCATATGAATGTCCCGTGGGGGCTGCGGCTCATTCATATGCAAATTTGGCTGGGAGAGGGGTGACATCTCCGACTTGTTCAGTGTATAAACAAGCTTCAGATCCCCCGGATAGCACAGAGCAGAATGTGCAGCCGGGGGATCTGAGTTTAGCTGGACGGCTTCATCTCGTCAGCTGCAATACAAGACAAGGACGTGCAGGACGAGATGGTGCCGTCCCGACCGCTAGGGCAGTTAAGAGATAGATGAGAGACATGAGACTGAACAATGCAGAAAAATGAAGGTCGCTATTGAAGCATCCTCATCATCCATAACACCTCAGCAGTGCCATAGGCTAATAATATTCATGCCACATTGCCTTATTGAGGGAGTAATTGGTGACAAAGGGGCCCAAACCAGTTACTGAGTACATATGCATGATTATATTTTTTAAAGGTCTGGAATTTTTCAAATTAGAATCTGTTTTATTGATGTAATGTAATATTCAAATTTTCAGAGATTTCATATATTAGTTCCACCTTTTAAGTTGAATAACTGAAATACAGGAACTTTTCGACGATGCTCAAATTTTTCGCAAATCATCTGTACTTTGTTTTACCACTTTTTATGGATTTTGTTCTATACATTTTTTGGCAACACTGCAAGAATGGCCAGACAGATTGTGTTGCTCCATATCACAGATACTCAAGAGCAGTGAAAATTGCTTTCCTGACTTCAATGAGCAACTTCGTACTTTATGAATAAGAAACTGCAAGAAGACAGATATAGTCTGGCTCATTTCCTGGCTGATGAACTTGGAGAATCATATAGCCCAGTGACTAACTTAGTAATAATAGAGGACCGCACAAGCAGCCTGGCCTGTCCAGAAGGCCCCACAATAACATTTTCTCTTTAGAAATGTGCTTATGCATGCCAAGTAATGTGTAAGTAGCCTGGGTTCGATGATGCTGGTCATCATTTAACCAGTAGGAATAGCTGCAATGGAGTATAAACAGTGTTTGTCTATAGGGATTGGGAGCCATTGAGGGTTAGGGGAACGATTTGTTTTTCCACAACTATATATATATAACCGGATGCCAAAAAAGTTGGAACAAATTGTGAATAAAAACTGAATGCAATGATGTGGAGGTGCCAACTTCTAATGTTTTGTTCAGAATAGAACATAAATTATGGAACAAAAGTTTAAACTGAGAAAATGTACCATTTCACCATGTACCATTATCAAAAATATGTTGATTCAGAATTTCATGGTGTCAACAAATCCCCATAAAGTTGGGACAAGGCCATTTTCACCACTGTGTGGCATCTTCCCTTCTTCTTACAACACTCAACAGACGTCTGGGGACCGAGGAGACCAGTTTCTCAAGTTTAGAAATAGGAATGCTCACACATTCTTGTCTAATACAGGCCTCTAACTGTTCAATTGTCTTGGGCCTTCTTTGTCGCACCTTCCTCTTTATGATGTGCCAAATGTTCTCTATAGGTGAAAGATCTGGACTGCAGACTGGCCATTTCAGTACCCTGATCCTTCTCCTACGCAGCCATGATGTTGTGATTGATGCAGAGTGTGGTCTGGCATTATCTTGTTGAAAAATGCAGGGTCTTCCCTAAAAGAGATGACGTCTGAATGGGAGCATATGTTGTTCTAGAACCTGAATATATCTTTCTGCACTGATGGTGCTTTCCAGACATGCAAGCTGCCCATGCCACACACACTCATGCAACCCCATACCATCAGAGATGCAGGCTTTTGAACTGAGCGTTGATAACAACTTGGGTTGTCCTTATCCTCTTTGGTCCGGATGACATGGCGTCCCAGATTTCCAAAAAGAATTGTGACTCGTCTGACCACAGAACATTCATTCCTTTCATTTTGCCACACTCCATTTGAAATTATCCCTGGCCCAGTGAAAACACCTGAGCTTGTGGATCTTGCTTAGAAGTGGCTTCTTCTTTGCACTGTAGAGTTTCAGCTGGCAACGGCGGATAGCACGGTGGATTGTGTTCACTGACAATGGTTTCTGGAAGTATTCCTGAGCCCATTCTGTGATTTCCTTTACAGTAGCATTCCTGTTTGTGGTGCAGTGTCGGGGCCCGGAGATCACAGGCATCCAGTATGGTTTTACGGCCTTGACCCTTGCGCACAGATTGTTCCAGATTCTCTGAATCTTCGGATGATGCTATGTACAGTTGATGATGATAGATGCAAAGTCTTTGCAATTTTTCGCTGGGTAACACCTTTCTGATATTGCTCCACTATCTTTCTGCGCAACATTGTGGGAATTGGTGATCCTCTACCCATCTTGGCTTCTGAGAGACACTGCAACTCTGGGAAGCTCTTTTTATACCCAATCATGTTGCCAATTGACCTAATTAGTGTTATTTGATCTTCCAGCTCTTCGTTCTACTCAAATTAACTTTTTCCAGCCTCTTATTGCTACTTGTCCCAACTTTTTGGGGATTTGTTGACACCGTGAAATTTTGAATCAACATATTTTTCCTTTAAAATGATACATTTACTTGTTTTAAAAACATGTGATCTGTCATCTTCTATTACAAATAAAATATTGACATTTGCCATCTCCACATCATTGCATTCAGTTTTTATTCACAATTTGTTTAGTGTCCCAACTTTTTTGGAATCCGGTTTGTGTATACATACATACATACACACCATATCCATCCTTTTTGTCATGACCAAGTTTTGTATGCTACTACAGTTTGCCTAAGAACTTCCGCAACTGGCTGACATCCACCATTTAAGGCATTTATTTGAATACCTTCCTTCCAATAGTGAGTCTAATCTTCCTGCATTGTATGGTGGTGGTGAGTCTAATGGTTCCAAAAATCCCCCAAACTTCCTTCATAATTAAAATAGGTATTAAAACATTGACACGCCAGTCATTTTACCAAACTTAAACATTTCTTAATAAAAACTCTCTTTGTCTCCTGTAAGTGACACAGCTTTTCTATTTAGCTATTTAGGTCTTTGCTGTATGGTTTTTATCCTTATTAGGCTGTATAGTCTAGTTTAAAGTGAATGCCAGTGTAGTAATCTTTACATTATCTGCATGACAATACTGATATCTGTCTGTTTAATTGATACTGGGTGTTTTTAGATATCTGTTTGAGTATGTGCCAATTGATTTTGTGTTTCTAATTTAGCTCCTTTCATCACTACTCCTCTTGAGACTCTTGATGGATTAGTGGAAGATGTTGCCACTTTCATGTGTGCAGTTGATTCATATCCTCCATCAGAAATAACATGGACACGTAATAACATTCCAATAAGGTATGTAAAAATGTATAATGCCTAATGTGTGTGTGTGTGTGTATGTGTGTGTATGTATATATATATGTGTATATATATATATATATATATATATTATTCAATATGTTAATATGCAAGGTACTGTAATACTTAATTACTACTATACATTGCTATATTATATACTTGTATGTAATAACAATTTAACACCAACAGCAATATAATCCAATCATGATGGTAAGTAAAGGAAAGGCTCATTTAGATTGACATAGATTTTTGGCAATTATGGACTTACTTACTTAGGCGATCTCCCGCGATTATAATTGTGGCGTGGAGATCACAGTGATCGCCATCACATGGGAAACAGGCAGGGGGGGGGGGG
>CM070032.1:113605546-113643904 GCA_036250615.1 Ptychadena robeensis | reverse complement strand
GGAAATCTTGCCCAACTCTGCCTGATAACCCCTGACCACGGCCAAAAGGAATGAATGGATGCATTTGATTAATAAATCAATGAATTGAGACGCATCTGTAAACGCGTTCATTTATGTCTATGGCCACGATCAGGGGTTATGTTATTATAAAAAGTGCGGACAAGCCCTATCTCTGTTAATAGGGTACTGTTTTTTTTATTTAGGCTTCTGTTCAAAGCCCACCAAAACTTACCTAACGTACCCATCATCCCTACTCCTTTCCTCTTCACGTCTCTTTTGTTTTCTTCCACTGAAAGCCATTGTATTTGGTGGTATTCACAATTCACTGAGCTCCAGTAAGTGACCTATTCTTAAAAAAAATGTCTGAACGCCTAGTTACTTGATTTTATACACCTGTGGCCAAGGAAGTGATTGGAACAATCACTTTTTGCCATGTGTGCCCCAATACTACATGTGTTTGTGTACAGTGGTTTAGTGGTTGGCCATGCAACACTGAGGTCTCAGTTCAAATTTCAGTATGACACTATCCTCAAAGACATTTTGGTTGGTTTAGTTGGCTCCCCACCACCCCAAAAAACTGCACTAGACTGTGACATACAAACAAACTTGCACTGTGTTAAGCCCCCCATACACCTTTAAATCATTCCTCACAATTTCCTCTAGATCTTTCAACAACTATTTAGTGACGGGTTCTCCCTGATAAAGAATAGAATACATAGTGATTGGAAGGTTTAGAAAGCTCCTCATATTACATGGTTTTGGTAGAAGAGAAGTTGATTGTACAGAAATTGTATGTTAAGATTGTAAGGTGCATGGGGGCTTTTGTTACTTATATATGACTATAAGAATGACTAGAAAAATCGTGCATGGTGGTCTGGTTCTTTGTTTGGGCCACATGGCTGGAATACTATCACGATCAGAGTCTGGACGCTCATCTCCTTACCATCTAATGATACTCCTGTTTGCAATTTTACCACTATTTGCTGTTTTTTGCTGGCTCTGGGTTTCCCATCTTAGGCTGCTTGCTCCTATTCTCATTTCCTGTGCTTTCTAGCCTATGTTTCCTCTCTTCTTTTTTTGTTTGGATTCCCCTTCTAGTTGAAGGGGATCCACTGCTATACTGTATATTGACCTGCTTCCACTAGGGAAATGTGCTGCCAAGGTTGTTTCTTCATTTAGTTTTGTTTAGACAGAACTGCTGTTCCCATTTAGCTTTTGTACTGTCTATGTATATTCATTCTATCATTTTAATCTTAATAAAAATCTATTGAAAAGGGAAAAAATATTAGCCAGGTGAGTACCAGGCACTATAGGTTCATCCAGTTAAGCCCAAGAGGTATGCCAACCTCTGCCTATAATGTTTCTTCATTGCTTCAGTGCTTTTTTGCTTCAGTTGGATGCACTTGAAAAACATCAGTTTAACTCCTAAGATCCAGAACATCTGTCATCAATAAAATTGTTTTAAATTGTTGTCACAGTGAAACATTTTAGATTGTAATTTAAAATGACAAATCTAAGTGCAAAATTAAATATTTAACTAAATGGCTGTGTTATTTGGGGAAAGAGATTAAATACAATCATCTTTTAGAATTTCCCACCTAGACAATAGTCTACTAATTAAATTCAAATAAAGCATTGGGTTTAGAAACAAGAGAAAATTTTACCCCACACTTCCTGGTACTCCCACAAGTTAGATTGGCTTTATGGGCACGTCTGATGTTCTGCCTAGAAACCCAACCACTGTAAAGAGACATATCTTCACTATAGCTCTTAATGTTGAAAGGCTACAAATGTCAAACAAGGTAACTATTTAATCCAGTCCACCAAAGTACATTGGATAACGTCAGCTATTCTATTTAAAGGTTCCCAACAATAGATATTATAACCATGGATTATGCTAAGAAGCTGCTGGACTATACTGGCAGGGGGACAAATATCTGGCAAAGGCTACCTCAAAGCCTCTACTCTGCAGTTTAATGTTGCGGCAATTAACACAGATCTGTATCATATATTTGGTGATCCTGGGAATCTTCTAAAAAATGTCAAAATGCTTCAAAACATTTGGCAGCACAATAAAAAAATTAGTAATGCTCACAGTATTTAGTACAAATATACAAATGTGTCATGTGTCAAATGTTTGAAATACATTAAAATTATTATTTTCACCTATGCAATGTGATGAGTTGTGTAAATTACAACACTGACTAAACAGAATTACAATTCTTTTTGTAGGTATGGTGTATACCTGTTAGCCTTGAAATGTAGAGATTATATGGTAACAGATGATAAATTTGTGTGCTAAATGAACGCCTGTTAGAAAATGCAGCTGCCTTGGCTTGGACTTCAGCCCTTTTAACAGAATTCTAATTCATAATAATAAAAACAAGATGGAAAAACTGGATCCTCTAAATCAGTGGTTCTCAACCTGTGGGTCGGAACCCCCTCGGGGGTCGAATGACCATTTCACAGGGGTCGCCTGAAAACTCTATATGATAAGATCTGAATAGTTAAGTTAAATCTGAACTCAGGGTAAAGATGTAATTATCCCTTTCAATGGGTCACCCACACTTTATTCAGGGTTAAATGGTCTTCTAGGTGTAATCCTTTCTTAGATGAGTCACAAACCCCAATATTACAAGTAAAGACACAATCAGTTATGTGTACATTTGTTCTAAATTAGTAATTCATTAGGTTTGCACTAGCACTGGCATCACTGGGTTAGGTGTCACACGGAGCCGGAAAACCCATGGTGTCACCTCATGTTGGTGTATATGGAATGCTGTGAGTAATATGGGTGTCAAATTGTGTAGCAATGCTCAACAGCTACAGTCCCATACAGCCTTCCATGGCTTTTCCTTATGTGCATGTTTATGATAGAATACTTTTCTGACTGAAGCTTTATATCGTATTAATATTTGATGGATTTCACTTTCAAATCACCAAGTAGTAGTATTCATTAGGGGAGCCTAGATAAAAGTGTAATTACAAAGTACTTTTCACTCCACCACCATGGCGTTTTCACAGGCTTTTCCTAGAATGGAAAAAAAGAAACAAAATAAGTTCATCAAACACATTTTTGGCAGTTGTCAGCACGTAAATGTGTTTCCAATGAGTTTATCTAAATTGTGCTTGCACAGAACAGCTGAGCAGAACATTTTCCGTTTGCTCACCTTCTACTTGTCTAAACAGTTGAGTAAAAGCGTTCATATGACCAGGAGCTGAGGGATGTGTGTAAATGTAAAGACGTCCCTTGATATTGTTACCGTTTCCCAACATGATATATGCTCACATCAAACAACATATAAGTGTCAGTGAAACTTCCGATAACCCAGCTAACCAAACAGATGAAGTAAGTGCTCGGCTTACTGGAGCCTTAGTATGCTTACAAAATGTAGCTGCATTAGGGTTGTCACCTTTTCTAGGAAATAATACTTTGTGGACTATTTTTCTTATGATAACATGGGAACAAGTCAATAAAATACCGACCAGGTGGTTACCTTGCAGACTTAAATTCATCTTATATCAATAAGGTATTTATTAAAATCATGTGGAATGGTACTTGATATGGCTTGGGCATATCCTATAAAGAGAGCCCCCCATCTACATATACACATGGTCTGGTTTTCACTAGTGATGAGCGGCATAGGCAACATTCGTATTCGTGGCATGCCGCAAATTTTATGGAAAACATTCAGAAAATATTCGTATTCTGCAATATTCGGGGTTTTTTATTGCGAATATTGGCAGTTTTTATTGGGAATTTCGCGCGCGCAATATATGTTTAACATGGCGCGAATTTTTAATGGGAATTTTTAAAGTGACGATTTTCGCAATATTCGCATCACCCCAATATTCATTTAAAAAACTGTTGATGGTGTTGCTAAGCTCTTGTTGCAGCCTTCCCATTCGTCCACTTGCATTGAGAGGCATGTGTAATGGATAAAAAATACAGAATATCAGTAATTGCGAATATTCTGCAATATATTCACCATCTTCGCGAATTTCCGAATTGTCGATATTCGCGATTAATATTCGGAATCCGAATATTCGAGATCATCACTAGTTTTCACAAACATCAGCCTATGGTTCCTTCATTTGTATATGACTGGTGCATAAATCCCTAAACAACCCAAATTTTTGCTAAAGAATAGTATATAAAACCAGAATATAATATTTTTTTATTTATTTGTGGTATCTTTATTTAGCAATTTAGTTTACTCAGCAGAGATTGTTCATTTTGCAAACTGAATGTTGATAACACTTAAGAACCTTGGTGGATACCTAACGATTAAATAAATACCAGTGCTTGCAATTACTGTCTATGTATACTGGAAGCTTGTTCATTAGGACTATCAGAGTTATTTTTTCTACTGGGGTCACAAAATTAAATACTATACAAATATATAAAAGTTGGTTGGTAGTGATGGCCGAACATCGGCCAGGTCTGTCCGCGAACGGGCGGATCGGACTTTTAAGTCCGCCTGTTCACGTACAGATTCAAATTCCCCACCTCTAGGGGGGAATTTGAATCGGAAAAACTTCACCTTACAGCATAAGGTAATCAATCCCCCCCCCACACACACAATAAAAGCCCATCTAAATGGGCAAATTAACCCTTGCGGTGGGATGGGGCACATTGCTTTCATTGATTTTTTACTTTTAGTTAAAATTTGTTATGAATTCATTAAATAACCTCCCTAGCGCACTGCTGAGGTCCAGATTTCTGTACCAAAAGTGCACCATAGACTTCAATGGTTAATTTTTCTCTGTTGTAGGCCTGTAACTTCCAAAATATGTCCATACAAGGGTCTAATAGACATCCTGAATATAATAATGTTTAAAACAAACATTTATGTAAAATAAAAAATAAAACATTTTTATAAAATGAATGAGAAAACACAGAAATCAGGGCACAAAGCTATGCTGCTATGTACTAAATGTCACCCAAATAAAGTCTCTGGTGCCCCAGATGTGCCCATTTGTAGTTAACCCTCTCTAACCTGGTGTGATTGATTTGGTAAAATCCCACCAGGGAAGAGAGGGTTACTGCAAATGAGACTTTTTATTTTGGCGATATTTTGTACATAGAAGCACATTGAAATCCAGGGGAAGAAGATGCCAAAGGATCCAGTCAGCATGCCACATCGGGGACACCAGGACAGCACAAAACTGTAAGTATGCTCTGCCAGAGCCCCGATGTTCACTGGACGGCACCATCCCGTCTAGTGTGATAGAGGGAGTAGCAGCGCTGGACGAGATGGTGCTGTCCCGACCGCTAGGGCGGTTAAAGAGTACACATATTTTTTTCATTCACTAAGCTAAGTAATATTTATTTTACACAGAGAACATTCCCATGTGATTAAATTAATAAACCCCAATGACTACATATGTGCTTACAATAAATTAGATATTCTGCACACAGGTTGTTTGACACCCGTTACAGCATTCGAGAAAACGGACAACTCCTGACAATTCTTAGCGTGGAAGAAGGCGACGATGGCGTGTACTGCTGCGTGGCTAAAAATGGTGTGGGAGACCCTGCTGAAAGCTGCGGGGCTTTACAAGTGAAAATGAGTAAGTGTCAATGATAATAAAAATGGGGTCGCTTTGTGCAAGCAGTTGTTCATTTCTTAAAGCCCAATTAGAAAGCCTGTCATGTTATGTCTGAGGTGTGTTTAAAAATAGGCCATCCTCCTATTCACTGTACTAGCATTGTAGTCAATATCCATATCCAAATATATTTCTATTTTTATATAAATAATATCTATTATTTTATCATGCTGGAACAACAATTAATTATTTTTAAAAAAATATATTTCCATCTCACAATAGAAAAGTTTTTTAAAAGAAAAAAAAAGATTGACACATTAAACATTCTTTTTTGCTAAATGGTATCAGAGCTGCTGAAGGAAGCCAGGCATCATAGATCTTTGTGGTGATATTTTTATCATTATTACATAAGCATTAAATATCTATTTTTTTGTTACAGAATATTTCTTAATGAAACATACGGTACATTGTAAGAAACACTTTTTTGTTGTTTTTAGAACCAAAAATCACCAGGCCGCCAACAAATGCAAAACTTATTGAAGGTGTGAAAGCTGTTTTGCCATGCAACACCTTGGGAAACCCAAAGCCTTTTGTTTCTTGGCTGAAAGGAGAAAATACTGTTAAGGTAAAGCAGACATTGTAATTTACTGTTTCCTAAGAATGCCTAAACACGGAAAAACATATATTTCCCTGCACACTCCAAAGAACTGGGACCTTATAAAATGCAGGCAAAGCAATGCACTGACATGGTCAACATTGGTTGTGGTAGAGCCTTTAGCCCATCGGATATGAGAACCGAGCTGTTGGACCTTGTGGACTGATGGTATCCTAGACAGCCCTGCTTCAGGGACTAAACTCTTGGGTGGGGGGGGGGGGGGGGGGGGGTATTTGTTTAATGGTACTTTAGAAGACTACATGGCTGATCCTAAACTGGTTCCAATTTAAAGGGGAGCAGTTTCACCTGCTTTTGGTGATTCGGGGGCAGCAGATTCTTGACCCCCCCCCCCGTGTCCTTCGCCATAGGAAGGGGAACCAATTAGGTGGTGCTTACCTTAGGGGTCAGATTGTTCCACTGTCATTGACACTACTCCAACTATTGACAGAGGGGATTGAAGTAATGCCAACCCACTCCTGTTAGAGTGTTTGTTGCTTGATTAGAAAAAAC
This sequence comes from Ptychadena robeensis, assembly GCA_036250615.1. Classification (NCBI taxonomy): domain Eukaryota; kingdom Metazoa; phylum Chordata; class Amphibia; order Anura; family Ptychadenidae; genus Ptychadena; species Ptychadena robeensis. Next base: position 113,637,189 of record CM070032.1, on the reverse strand, counting down.
CCTGAAGAAGCCGCTTTCAGGGGAGAAATGCGTTGGTTTACAGTCTAACACCAGACACATTGATTTATTGCTGTGATGTATTGATGTGTTTTGTGCTTTTATGGTGATGTATGACCTTTTTAATATCCTCCTTTTGAGGGAGTCGTGTTTCTTAACAAAGTCAATTTATATGATATGTGCTTTTAGTAGATTTTTTAGGTGCCAGTAAAGCCCACTTAAAATTTTGGTTTTATATTCATATATATTGGGCGTGGCACCACCTATAGTTGGAGATGGTTAGAGGGTGGAATATTGTGATTTATTGGTTGTGGGCTTTGTAGAGCTGATATTACTGGTTAATCAATGGAAAGCCACAGCCACCTTGATAGAGACAGGGATTGGATTACTCACTTCAGGCAGTAGCCACATATCAACACACCTCAGCTTATTTATTTTTCCAAAAGACTAGCAGTCCAAGGCATTTTTACACTGCAGCATACCCGTCATATTTATTGTGAAAGAATAAAGGAAAAATACAGGAAGTGACGTCACTGAAGTCACTTCCGGCATCAGATTTAGTTTTGACTGATTTAGGAATAAGAGAGATTTAAGGTGGGTATACATGTATAGATTATTTTATTTGATCAACGAAGAATGAAAATTTTTTGGGTTGATTGAGCAAAAGCCTATAATAGCCAATCTCTTTGATGGATACATTTTGTTCGACCTCGAACAAAAAATCCTTTTAAAGGTCATCAAACATGTTGGTAATTTTTTTTATTTACCAACAAGAGGGTGGGAACTTAGAAGGGAGTGTAACCCCCCCCCCCCCCCTCTTCTAAAAGACCCCAATTTAAACAATTCATGAAAACCCCGGGATTGAAATTGGAAAAAAACATGACTTTCCCTGCAAAAAAAGGATAGTTGACAAGTAAAAACTGCAGTTATATAGCTATGAGGCTGTAGATGCATTTTTTTATTTTTTATTAGAAATTCAATACAAAAGATAAATTTTTGGTACTGCTCAAGCTCAATGAACAAAGCTTTATTGGGGTTATCTAGGTCCATCTTCAACTAGTTCACAGTGCTAGTGTAAAATTTAACTCCTTTAAGGTAGCCATAGATGGGCCGATTTGTCACCGATCGATTCCCGATCATTTCAGGCGATCGGATCGGGAATCAATGGAAAACCACCATGGGAATCCGATTTGTGCTCAATTTGGACATGAGCCGATCCATCAATCGGAAAGGCTGCTGCATAGGGCTATGGGTCCACCAACGTACTTCGATTGCCAAATGATCGACCTAAAAAAACAACATGTTGGTTCAATGTCTGATCCGATTTTTAGTCGACTCCGATTTTATTTGGTCGATCGTTCAGGGTGGGCAGAACCCGATTGATCGCCGATCGATTGTGTGAACGCACACGGTGATCGATTGGTCAAAAATCGAGTGAAAAATTTACTTTACACAGACATTATGTTTTCTCTTTTATTGTAGGAAAACGCTCGCATTTCCATTTTGGATTCAGGAAGCCTAAGAATTCAGAAAGTCCAAAGGGAAGATGTTGGTCAATATCGTTGTATAGCCAAGAACAGCCTTGGTACTGCAATATCCAAGCCTGCCCTGCTAGAAGTAGAAGGTAGGAAAATGTACAGTACTATCCATCTGTCATTATTATCTTGTATTTATATAGCACCGACCTATTACCCAGTGCTTTACAGAGCATATATAATCATCTCACTAACTGTCTCTCAAAAGAGATCATAATCTCATGTCCCTACCATAATCATGTATATGTAACTAACATAGGAGAATCTTTTTTTGGAGAAGCCAATTAACCTACTGCATGTCTTTGGAGTGTGGGAGGAAACCAGAGTACCCAGAGGAAACCCAAGCAGACACGGGGAGAACTAATTGCAGATAGCACCCAGGCCAGGATTTGAACCTAGGACTCTAGCGCTGCATGGTCAGTGTGCTAACAACTTTGCTGCCACTGTGCCGCCCTGGTTCCAATAATGATGACAGGAACTGATTATTGTCAAGCAGAACATATTATGCTTTATATTTTATAGTGATAAGTGCAAACTACGACTGTCAGGCCCATTTAGTCTTTTAATCTGATCCTTTGGCTTCCCTCCACTTGTTCCCAACTGGAGATAATGCCTAGAGCATGAATGTTATGGTCTCCTTCTAGAGGCCATCGCTTGCCCATGTCTGCAATAAAATATTTAGGTTTACAATCCAAAGCTTTTTTTCACTACATTTATCAGTTTTTATATTTCTTTCTTCTTATATCCTTCAGCATGATTCTGCTTAAGTTTACCACCAGCCCATTGGTCAAATTTAAAGCCCAATGTGGCCCACAAGTCAAAAAGTATGCCCACCCCTGGTCTAGTTTCATAATGGGCATATGGTGCACATAAGGTGTTTGGAGTTTACTTAAACCATTATGCGTGTGTAATAACTCAACCCTGAGTATGGGCACTAAATGTACCTGCTAGTGATGGCTGACCAGCAAGACTCATGTATGTAACAGGGCTGGTTGCATGCTCGGGAGATGCATCTTCAAAACATCCTCAGTGAAATAGTTGAGAGGTACTTTGGGTTATATTATAATTAAAGATTATTAATGAAATACACAGATTCTACATTAGTATGTAAATTGCATGCAGACTGACAATCACAGTTTGGTTGGCTCATTTGCAACAACCAAGGGCACGACATATAACAGATGTTTGGAAAGCTGTCAAGGGTAATCTAATACCTTTTTGGATGTCTTAGGTCATACTCTGTTCGCAATCCTAAAAATTGCACTTGACACACCTTCTTCTTCCCTATTTCTTTTAACATTTCTAACTAAGGGCTTGAAAAGGTTGTTCTGTATTGGGCCTCCTTTTCTATCTTCCTCACCTGGGAATTTTCCTGCAGTTAGGACATCCGGTTTCATAATGTCATAAGGACAGAAAAACCTACTTAGGCTAGACTTACACCATCATTTTTGGTATTCTGCTGGGGATGGTCTCCTCTTTGTACAGGCACTCGTGGCACAGTTATAAACCTACATGTGCCTTTTTGTGGCTTACCCCTGAACCCTAAACTAAGCCTTCCCTCCTCCTACCCTTGTGAAATGAGAGTAGTAGCTGATTTAAAATGAGGGTAATTATGGCTACTGTAACTGTAGTCAAAAGTCAGAGAAACCGGTCGGTAACAAAACCAGGCAATGATATCTTTGAAATTAAACATTGGGATCCATATTGCATGCAGATTGCTGGGACTTTAAATTGAGCCAAGGAAATTAGCTATCACTGTAGTCTGAATGCCATTTTCAAGCTAATGTTGAATTTAACACATCTTTTATGCATTGGCCTCTTACAGCCAACAGTCAGTCAGTCAGTCAGTCTGATTTGTTACTTCAACTAGCTGATTTATATGTAAATTGCAAAGTCCATAATATCACCAACATATTATCACCAAAATTGCTGTAGTTGTAGGCAAGGGTTGTGAGAACATTGTAAAGAAGTACGTATTGAGCTAGCTTATGAAGTTTTTGCATAAATTAAGTTTAAAATTAAGTTAACTTAAAGCTTAACTTACTTGAATTTGAACCTAATCTATTCAGAAACTATATGTGCTAAACCAATCATTTTTCTTTTTTTAAAATGTTCCCACAACCCTTCTCTACAAATCCAGCAAATTTGGTACCATTTTCAGAAAAGACGTCCCTGTGAAATGCATTGTCTATATATTCATATCATACTTAAAAGCCCAGACATTTAAACTTCACACTAACAATTAATTCATAAGAACAGGAGAGCGCTGTGACCTGTGGTTCTCTAGCACAGATGGTTCTGAAGATAGTAAAACATGCTTGACAGTAGAGAATGTGGAGGCTTGTAGTACCCCAGCACAGATGGTATCTTGAGGGTAGTGTACTCTAGTAGACATAATTGTTGACACACTCATACGACACACACAGAAAGAAACACATGCAATTACACACATATAAACAACACACACATAAATAAAAACAGGCATATACACACATATATACAATGTAGTAACTTACCATTCTCTCTTCCATTCTGCATCCAGCTATGGATTATGCTTCACCCACCCCCAGTCTTCTGATTGGCTGTGGATTCAAGGAGGGGCAGTGATTGTGTGAACTCAGGAGGAGGGGGGGCTGCCGACAGCCCACAGGCACATTCCAGGCTGCAAAGAAGCTTTCTGTGTGGCTGTGTTTACTTGTTGACCATTTTTTACCTCAAGTTTGGGAAAAGTAAGTCAAAAATATGGCATATAAAGTGCCCTCCAGAACCTTTGACCAGCCCACTTTGCATAAAGAACTCCAGGAGCCAGTGATCATATTATAAGGTTTAAAATTATTTAAGGAATTAAAATATTTCTGTTGCATATTGATTAAAGAAAGAAAAACAAAATGCCAGAAAAGGTAGAATACAACATACATGGAAGACTCCAGCTTGACAGCCAGAAAAAGTCTGACTAATGTTTCAGGTAGAACGGAAGCAGACTGAACATGCCACCCTGTCCTGGAATGACATGACCTTCCGTTTTGCATTGCAATGTCAGCTTGCTAAATATATAGCCCTCGGGCCTGTATTTGTTCTGGATATAGAAGGGAGTTCTGTAGACGCTGGTTTCATTTAGGAGCTCCAATAGATATCTGGTTTCAGCTTTCTGCTCACTTATCTGTTCTATCTGTGTTTTCAGATGTGACAAGGAAACTTTATTTAAATATAATGTTTTATAAAAGTATCTTCTAAGTAAAAATTGCTAGGTTAGTTGGTATAGTTGACCGATACTCAGACCTCCTACCACATCTCCAATATGAATATTGACAATAAAATCGCCATATATTATCATTATCAAAATGCGTATTTAAGAAGCTGTAACAGCTTCTTAAATTTAGGTAGGCCCCTGTGGTTCTTCTAGTCCTAGACCTATGGGCACAATGTGACTATTTTTATAAAACATTATATTTTGCCTATAACCTTGTCTATCATGACTAGTTGTCCAAATAAAACATGGTGAACATGAAATTAGTATGTAACACTTGATGAATAAAATCTCACATTTTTTTTTTGTAGTAGTCCGTAAAAACTGACTAATGCCTGCATTCTGCTGTAATAGAACTACATTGTTTGTTTTTATGTTATAAGGGAGCGTAACAATAATTAATTTATATGGTACTAAACTTAAAGCCTGTAGTGTATAAAAAGACAGATGGATAGAAAACTTTATAATTAAAATAAAACACACCCTATCAGTAGTGATTGACAGACATCAGTCTTAAGGTCCCCATACACGGGTCCTACACCTCGTCCGATCGATCACGTCCGATCGATTGGGGCCCAGAATCAGATCCGACAGAGAACCAACATGTTGGTTCCATCAGATTGATTCAGGGCCGATCGGGCACGTTGGTGGTGGACCACAGATCGATCACCGGGAGATCTGCACAGAGGACCACATCCCACATCATGTCCTGGCAGCCCTTGCACGTTCTACCACTGGGGAAAAAAAACACACCCTCCCCCATTCCCACCCCCGCGCAGCAGTAAAGACAACACACACAAGAATGCAGGGCAAAGGATTTTACTACTAAAAACAGCCATGGTTGGCCCTCGCTCCATACAAAATCACATTAAAAACATCATAAATATATACATACAGGTCAACATGACCAGGGCAGGGGTAGATGAACAGCTGGCCACCCCAAACCAGCAACCAGGAACCCATAGGGTCCACAAAGTCTCTTAAGGTCAACGTGACCAGAGGGGAACAGAAAGGGGTGCCAGGGATCAGTTGCCCCCTTCCAGCTCCTGACGTAGGCCTGCCAGTGTCTCCCTCATTTTGCCCATGCTGTCAGTCACCGCCTGCAGCTTGGCCTCCATACTCTGCAGCTGCTGCTCGCACCTCAGGAGGCTGGATTGGATGCGGCCTGTGGCCACTGGTTGTGGGTCTGAAAAAAAGAATACAAAGAAATTTGTCCCCACTGCTAAACTCATCCCAAACATGTGCCCTGCTAACGCCCAGGCCCTTTGCTATGGTCATCTAGTTGCCATTAGCGGCAGGAGAGCTCCCTGGGGAGCACGACCGAGTTTTTAGGCGGCCGTCCGCGCGATTCCGCGGCCGCCCAGCACTGAGCGGCGCATAGAGGATGAATGGCCGGCGCTAAAACCGCGAGATGCGGTTCTTAGCTGCGGCTGGTCCTTAGCGGCGGTAGCCGCGCCGCGGGCTTCCGCTCAAGGAAACTAAGCCTAGTCAGGCCCACGTCACAGTCTTCACAGGGAAGCCCACCACCTCAGAACCAGTGGCAAGAACAGCAATCCCATGCTAGTGGTCATGAAAGAAACACCCCGTTGAACTACAAAACAATGGGCCGTACAGCACATGTGGCCTAGGGGATGCTGGCAATGCTGTCTCTTGTGGGTCACACTACTATCACATACAGAAGAATAGGCTTGGAACAAACAGGAGGAACTCCGTATTCCTGCTCAATAGACCCGTGCCTCACCTCAGACCCCTTACTAACTGCTGGGCACTGTAGTCCATCAAACAGTCCCACTAGCTCAGTTCCCCATCTGTAGGCACCGCCACGTCTGGGGGGGTGGTCTTGCTGGTGACTTCTTACCTTGCGTCTTCCACCATGCTGCTCCTGGCCGTCTGCACTGGGGACGTCCTATGGGTGTGGGATGCGGTTGAAAAGGAAAAACACATTTAAAACCCTTCCTAGATGTGTTTCCCAGCATTTGGGTGGCCCATGTCACAATGTCAACATACACTCGGGCCGATGGCGGCCCTTTGCATCAGGCGCGGATGTGTCTGTTCTGTCCGAGTTTTGAGGTCGTACCACTTCTTGACCAGACGGTCCACGGGTACGACCTCACACCCCCTGGCCTCGCGGATCTCGCTAGGACCTTGGCGATGAGGTCCCGCTTCCTCTTGGCCAATGCCCCAGCAGTCATCTCACATCATCGGTCCCCCCGCCTCGAATTCTGGACCAGATGCAGACCTGCTCTGCCCATGGGCATCGGCCCCCAGGTCCTGAGGTGTCAGCATTGGTGACTCTTGGTGGTGGTGGTCGGGTGGGGCCACTGGCTCCTCTGGTCCTCTGTCCACCCGGGCGGTGGTGGTGGCAGGCCACTGCTTCCCTGGTGGCCTGCTGGGTCCTTCCCCCTCAGGTCTGCCTGTGGTGGCGTTGGTGCTCTCTCCCTCTTCGGAGGGTTTGGGTGTCACAGAGCCTCCCGCTAAGAGGCCAGACATGATGGCCCTCCGAGCCTGCCTAGCACCAACCTCCTGGGCAGGTCTGCCCCCTCTGGTATCCATTGTGACGAGAAATGCATATTATGGGTCTGTGTTCAGCGCAATACATGTCCCACCTGGGCAGGACAGAGTAGTGGCGACATTGACCCACCTAGTAGTCACACCCTAAAACACTGTCCACCCAATTGGGAGCTGTGACTACTTCAGTGGTTAACATATGCCTCCACAATACACATCTAGGCAGGTCATAGAATGCATTGCCAAAACTGCCCTAGATGTCACTGTTCTGATCATCCACATTCCGCCTCTACCAAATCATTGCTGCAACTCAGGGCTGCCCTCAATAAGCAAAACATGCATGTGTGAGGCCTGCACAGTCCTCAAGTCACCTACCTGTGGAAGTTCCAGGATGCTGGCTGTCTGTGGCTTTCTGGTCCTGGACCCTTGGTGGCGGATCGGCCTCCTTCTGCTTCCCCCTGGAAAATACATCATGACCTCATGTCACTGAACTGTCCACACCCGTGCATCAGCCCTGGGCCTCAGCGATCACCCACGCTCCTGGCCTACAAAGCATGAGCTGCAACCCGGGCTGAAGCACCATGAGCAACCAGCATGTGTGAGGTGCCTGCAGAGTCGCCTACCTGCAGATGATGGACCAGCTGCCGGCTTCTCGTGGCCCTGGACCGTTGGTGGTGGATCGGGCCTTCTCTTCTTCCCCCCTGGAAAACACAATCGTGACCTCATGTCACTGACTGTCCTCACTGTTCATCGTGACCTGACCCTGGGCCCTCAGCGATCACCCCACGCTACCTTCACCGTCGATCGCTCCTGGAATCTTGCTACTCTTCTCCCTTGTCCTCACGCTGCATCGTCCTCTGGCTTCTCTCCCCTGCCTTCTCTGTCCAGATGTTGCGACGACCTGCCCATGGGCGCCCCCCGTGTTTCGCTACATTCAGGCGCGAACTCTTCGGGGCGTGTTTCCGGCTGCTATAAAAGACCCCCAATACGATGCTTCACGCATCGGTGATTCCCCCGGACGTCGACGATTCCCTGTACGACCCCGACGATTGCTCTGTGGCTCGCCGATTCCATGCCAAATCTTCAGACCAGTGAGTAGCACAGCAATGGTTTGCCGACTTCGCCCGTTGTGCGGAGGCCTCTCTGTGTGCTATGTGTTTTCGCCTGATTCATGTCCCCGTTGTTTCAGACCGTGTGTCCTGTTGCGCCTATTCCGGCACCTCGCCGATTCCTTGGAGCCTCGCCGATTCCGGACCACGCTGATTCCTTGCGAGGCCGGGCCAATTCCACCCCATATCTTCAGACCATGTGAGTAGCACACAATGTGTTTGCCGACTTTGCCCATGTGCTAGGCCTCCTGTGTGCTATGGTCTTCCCCTGATTCATGGTCCCCGTTTGTTTGCAGATTGCGTGTGTTGTTGCGCCGATTCCCCCAACACCTCAGCGATCCGTTGGCCCTCGTCGATTCCTGTACCTCGTCGTTCCCCCAAACTCACCACACGAGAGTAGCAAACATGCCTTTTTCGGACGCATGGAGCACCTCAACTGCGTTGATGTGTATCTGTAGTTAATCTGCCGTTTCCTCTGCTCCCCAGCTTGTTCCCCCCTCTCGGTTGTTGATACGCCTGTGTGCTGCTCAGGGAAGGCTCATTTCTGACCCATAGGTGAGTGACCTTTGCCATGGCTGATGTGGTGGGATCATGTCTTGGTGCATCACCAGGTGTATGTGTGTGATATGACAAGGTTGTTGGTTGCCTGGGCCAATATGTACTCACTGTGCAGCACCTCCTTTGTATGTGCCATTCCCTTGAACTATGTAGATGTGCAGAGATGTTTGTATGGTGGAGGCCGTGAGGTCAACTGAGTTGTGGAAGGCGGGGGGTCATGTGCATCCCTGGACATCAACAGAGGGCCGCACATACCATCAATCGAATATGCAGGTAGAATATGTGACAGCATGCATGTCTTGGAGACGTCATTGTAGAACTTGGACTGATGTTTAGAATGATAGGTTGGGTGCCTTTCATGTGTAATGGCTGTCCTATGAACCTTCACTGTAATGCTCAAGTATGTGTTAGACATTTCCACCATTGGGGGCCCAGGCATGCCCCTGGACCTCAGGATCCCTAGAGAATGGGAGTGGAGGAGAGACAGGGATTTCCTCATGAGCCATCTGGTTGCTTATTGACTCTTGCACCTACTGAGAACGTTTCACATGTGCTGACATTGTGCTCCTCTTTACAGCAGGCCATGGCCCCCAAGAGGAAGAGAGGCCTACACTGGAAATGACCCCAGACCAGCTGACGGAATTCATTGAGCAGTATCGCCAACTGCCATCCGTGGAAAGTCAAGAGCCCTGACTATTCCAACAAACCATACACACACCAGGCTATCAACAACTGCTGGGCTTCTGCCGGGCTTTAAGCCCACCGCTACCATGACCGACCCCAAAGAACAAGATCTCCAACCTGCGGTCAGTCTTCAAGAAGGCTCAAATCTGGAGAACCGCAGGGCGGTCGGGGGCAGGTGTGGTTGAGGAGTTGGGCCTGGTTGTGGTACTACACCCCTGTCGTTTGTGCAGGACCAGGAGCAGCCGAGGGCAACAACCTCTACAATGGGCTACGACCTGGGGGTGGGGGGCCTGAAGGGCCCAGGGAACTTGCCCCAACCCAGGAGGATGGTTCCACTCCGGAGCTCCCTGGCAGTGCAGTGTAGTTGATACTGTTATTTGTCTGTAATGCTCAGTGTTCGCAATGTTTATGCTGTCAGTAACATTTTTCTCCACCCTCCAGGACAACCTGGTCCCTCGCATGAGAGGAGCCTGGTCCCTCGCATGAGGAGGAGCCTGGGTCCCTCGTATGAGGAGGAGCCGTCCGGGAGCCATGTCCCCTCCCCGCGTTTCTCACGTGGCCGCAGGAGGAGAGCTAGCATGCCAGGAACAGCCTCACCCAGACCCTGCAGCAGATCCTGGCAGCAAGGGCGGACGAGTGTGAGGCCTATGGTTTGTTCATTGCTGCCAAGCTGCGCAGGGCATCAGTGGACCAGCGGGAGGCAGCACAGGACTTGATCACGGAGATGGCGTGCAGGGCATGCAGGGGGCAACTGAACCCTGCAAACCCCCGGTTGGCTCTAGTTCATCATGTGATGCCCCTGGGGACCCACTCTGCCCCATCATCTGGCCAGCCTGTGCAGCAGCCCACATATTCCTATGGACCCACACTGACCGAGGAGGGGGGTTACACTTACCAGCAACTTTGAGCACCCTGTGACTGTGTGTTTTCGCCCATGAGGTAATGGCATTGTGTTAATATGTTATTTTATTTTACAAACACACAGCACAACTGTTATTGAACAGAAATTTTTATTTTGACAAAAAATAAACAGGTTTGAACTTAACTCAATGGCTGATCTTTGTGCCAATCAAATGGGGTGCATAGGAGACATCAGGTGGTCATGTCATTCTGCCAGGAGACCGCCCCCACACCATTGAAATAGGCTACATAGCCTTCACGGTTGGCCTGGGCCTGTTTGTGTCTGGCGAAGGAAAGTTGAGGAGCTTGCTCTTCATCTGCCGGCACAATTCAGTGCCAGCCATTACACCACCATCAGATATGCGCCCATTCCTCCCCACATCCACCATCAGGAACTCTAGCTTGGCATTGACAAGAGCTAACATGACAATGCTGTAGAAGCCCTTATAGTTGTAGAAATAGGAGCCAGAGTTCCTGGGGTTGGCGATGCGAATGTGTTTCCCATCCAGCGCTCCGCCACAGTTGGGGAACTGCCACATGTCCACAAATTGCTGGCCGACAATTCGCCATTCATCTGGGGTGGTGGGAAGCTGGAAGACAAGTGAAACAAACATTAGAGGTATACAGACTCAACACATTTCAAATAGACAGATCAATTCGTTTGGACTTCAAGAAGTGGGGATGTAACGAATGAGGCCTGTGGTATACCAGGTGCATGTATGTGGCATCCAAGGATGTGGCACTCAGGACAGTTGGGTACTGTGTGTGACGGGTGGAAGGAGCAGGGCAACTGTGTTTGTCAGCATTGGGATGCTGGACATCCCTTTCCCCCCAGGGAACATGACCGAGACACCCCTGCTGAACAAACAGATTACCTGGGGGGGGGGGGGTTCATACTTGGTGATTTGGTTTCTGGGGCACTATTGGTTCACCCATGGGAAATGGTTATCACAGTGTTTGGCACTTGACCAAGGTAAAGCACTGGGACATTCATACACTAGCTCTATTTGATGAATGGTGGCTCGATGGGAAGTGGAATGGAAGGTGGCTTTTAGTTTGGAGGGGGTTGTGGCTAGGATGGCATACATTTATTAACATTGTTACATACCTTGATATACTCTGAGGCTAACTCATCCACAATGGCCTGGCATGTCTCCGGCACAATTCGTACCAGAGCTTGTGCTGAGATGGCACAGGAGAACTTGAGGTCCTCGTAGGAGCATCCTGTTGCCAGGAAGCGCAGGGTGGCTACCAGGCGTTCCTCCGCAGGGATGGCCTTCCGCATGGCTGTGTCCTGCTTTGTCAACCTGGGCCGCAGACGCTCTAGGAGCATGGTGAAGTTGGCATCTGTCATGCGCAGGTAGTTTCTGTAGTCATCTGGGTGATTGTCCCTGAGATGTCTGAGTAGGGACATGGTGGAATAAGTGTCCCTTTTGAGAAGCCAGGACTTGGCCCATAGCCTTCTCCTCCTCCTCCTCCTGCTCTCCTTCTCCTCCAATTCCCACAGCAGAAGTGCTGCCACCAGTCGTGTCCTCCACTCGGGCATGCTGTCTGCGTGGTTTGGCAAGGTGCAGCAAATGTGATGGGAAAGCCACACACCCTCTTTATTGACTTCTGCTGGGAAATGGATACACCCAACCTAATGAGGTCATGGCCGATCGATTGATGGTGGGGAGTCTGATCGATCGGACACGGAATCGTCCAGGAATCCGTAGGCCAAGGTGGTATGGCGCGATCGGACGGACTTAATTGGCCGATCGATCGGACATCCGATTCCCTCTGACATTGCCGGAATCGATCGGATGGGTGATCGATCGGCCATGGAATCGGAACATGTATGGCTAGCTTTAGACTTTTCAGCAAATACCAGCAGTTAGCAAACTACATTGACTTTAATAACACGCTGTATGTTCTGGAAGAGTTGGGGGTAACGTACTGTGGTAATGTGGTCCCCCCCTCCAGAGCATACCAGACCCCTGCTGGCATAGGGCCAGTTATGCCTGGAAAAGGAAGGAAACAAACAGCGTAAAGTGACAAACAGCGTAAGGTGTAAGCGTAAGGTATACCTGACCCATTTTGGCAGACCTGGAAGGAGAGAAAAGGGAGGGGCACCCCACATCTCTGTCCAACCAGCCCCCATGCCAAACATCAATGAGGGGGAGAGCCCTCATTAAGTTAAAGGGGTTTCTTACCCATAACCTTGCAATGGTGTTGTGGGGGCTCATTGAGTATATGGGGTTCCCCTTTACCAAGAGGACCTCCGGATCTCAACCCCCACCCTATCGAATTAGCATGCACAGTGTCCTCACTGGACTCTTTCTAATGTTAACAAAAATATTAACTGATTATACAGTTTTTTTTGTAAACTATTATTAGTTATAGTTGTTTGTCATCTAAAAGTCACATAAACCCTCATGTTCAAACAGTCTTTTCTTGTACTGCAATCTATAAGCATACATCACAACACATTTATCTTGAGGGAAAGGATGGTGTTAAAATACAGATTGCCTGAATTGCTGACTTTAATTATAATAGCGCAGCAGATGTTTTATTTATTTACCTTGCAGGAAATGACTTGGGACAGCTACACAGAACCAAGTGACCTCATGGAACAGTTAGAGCGCTCTTGGCACACACTAGCTGCACAAGTTAATGAGCCCAGAAGTGTGTTATATAGAACATAACAGCATAACAACAACACAAATTTTGACTGAGCAGGAAGTAAGATCAACATTTGAAGTATAGGTTAAAGAATATATGTTGGCAAGTACTTTTGCTTTGCAATCCATAAAGAACATTTGCTTTGCCATTCATAAATAACAACAACATATTAGCCTTTCATGTTTGGGTTTATCATTTTAAATTCATTTTATCAATTAATTGTAATAGTTTTTATACTTAATGTATTATGGATTTTTTTGTGCCTTAATTTGTAGATTTGGTATAGAATTTGGTTTAGAATTGGTGTAGTTGAGGTCTATCTCCAGTCAGTGGTTCCCAAACTTTCCATGCAGGGCCCTCCTTTTCTAGATAGGAACCCACCATATATATTCGCATGAACAAATGCCGACATTCGCAAAGAATTCACAAAATTACTTCTTAGTCTTGTCTTATGTGATTTCTCGCTTAAGCACACAGTTAAGTCAAAAGTTTTACTAAAAAAAACTGTGACCTGAATTTGAACTGAATTTATGCCCAAACTGTGCTAGAGTTTTAATGTGCTAGATTGTAATGTTCCATAACCCTTCCCTACATCATTTCCAACAACATGTTCATGGGCTTTTCAATTAAATCAGAAAGTCAGCTAGTCAAAATTTCTAAATCAAATTCCACCATCTCTTTTCTTGGGTTAAGATACTCCTTCAGTATTTGAATATAGTTCTGCATGTAATGGTCATATAAAAATAATAATTTCTGTTCAATAGCAAAGTGGAGGAAATCCGGAAGTGAAAGTGTAAACATATTTAAGAAAAACATCACATATTAATTGGGACCTTGTCACACCACCCTCTGTTCCCAGTGCTTGCCAAGATCATAAAGGCGCCAGAATCACAGAATGTAACGTTTGGTGCGGAAGTGTCACTGAGATGTACAGCAACCGGCATCCCAGTCCCATCCATCAGGTGGTTTGAAAATGGAAAAGCCGTGAGTTCATTTTATGTGTTAATTATCACAGATTGCAGTATATGTATGTATTTAATGTATGCAATTTGTGTGGTACTAACTAATAGTTAGAAGTAAATTTGAGAGGAGGATCATTTATAATATATGTTATATAATTGAACCTTTTTTTGTTTGGTACAAGGTTTTACCAGAGTCCGTGGAAGACTATGTCAAAGATGGTATGATCTATTCAAAGCTACGCATTACTGCCACCAGACCAGGACTGTTTACTTGCATGGCAGACAATAAACATACCGGTAGTTTTGGTACAGCTAAAGCAGCAGCAGCTATCAGCATTTCAGGTTTGTTTTAAAAAATGATGCACTAAATGTTTACATAACTGTCAGGGCATGTCCCCACTTGAGCAATCACCATGCGACAATTGCAGATGATTGCTACCATGTATTTGTAGGGTGTTGGTCCACGTTCTGAAAAGGGGCTCACCAGATTTTTGATTGCGGGCCGCAGGAGCCCACTTGTGGCCATAGACATAAAGACCACATCTCACTTTAACCACACCATTCACTCTTTATGGGGGCAATCAGGCAGGGTGGGGCAAGATGTTCTGTCCCACCCACCCCCCTTCTTGCCTGCGGGTGCTGTGCCGCGATTCTAATCGCGGGCGGGAGGCCGCAGGAGATTTCTTGGTGATACTGGGGAAAGAATCCAGGAAATCACATTGTCTGATTAAAGAATTTATTTGCAAATTATGGTGGAAAATAAGTATTTACCAGCAAAGGTGATATAACAAAATATTGAGATGAACTTTTGATATAGACCAATGACAGAGGTCAAATGTTTTCTGTAAGTCTTCACAAGGTTTTCACACACTGTTGCTGTAAAGAAACCAACTGTGGGAGCAATAATTTAAAAATGGAAGACAAACAAGACCAATCTCCCTCAATCTCCACACAAGATCTCACCCCATGGGGTAAAAATCCCACAAGAACGGTGAGTTAATATCCCAGAACCACACAGAGGGGACCTTGTGAATGCAACAGAATGTCTGCAGAGAGCTGGGACCAAAGTAACAAAGACTTCCATCAGTTACACACTTCGCCGCCAGGGACTCAAATCTGTAGCGCCAGATGTGTCCCCCTGCTTAAGCCAGTACATGTGTGGGCCCATTCGATCAACTTAATTATCATATTTTCAGATGAATCCAATTTCCACCATAATTTGCAAATACAGTCTTTAAAAATCTGATAATGTGATTTCCTGGATTCTGTCCCCCATTTTGTCTCTCATAGTTGAGGTGTACCTATGATGAAAATTACATACCTCTCTAATCTTTTTAAGTGGGAAAACTTGCACAATTGGTGACTGACTTAATACATTTTTCCTCACTGCAGCTGCTTCTTCATCCTTTCTGTATTTTCCTTAACTAACCTTTCTTAAAACATTAACTGTGTCATTATATGAAAATGATGGATTTGTTTTATACATAAAACAGGAAATGACAAGGATACTACATTTGCCCAAATCTCAAGTAAACTTTTTTCATGTCATCATTATGGGGAGTTGTATGTAAAATTCTGAGGAAAACTGAATTTAATCCGTTTTGAAATAAGGCTGTAGCATAACAAAATGTGGAAAAGTGATGCTCTGCTCACAGCCCAGTTTAGTTTATTATGTATTTATACTTCTTGGAGACCTCAGCTGATCACCCCCAACCTTATTTTCTGTTAATGAGACTTTTCACCCAAAAATACCTGATTCTTTGAATAAAGTACAAACCATTGCATTCTATAAAGCAAAGAACCTAAGAGGTCTTTGCACCAGTCTTATTAAGTAGAAAAGCTCAAATGGAAAGTAGTCGTTCATGTATTCTTTTGGGGAAATTATACCACAAATGAAACATTTTGGTCATGGTTGCAAAATAACCCCCAAAATAAGCCTTTTTTTTTTCTTACATAAAGTGGTGTAATGCATTCAACAATACAGTTAATTAGAAGCTATGAAATTGTGAGGTTTTGTGAACTTTCCTGAACTCTTGCATGACAAGGTATTGCATTTGGCTTTCCTTTAGCTTTTAACACTTCATAAATAATAAAGCCCCCCCCCCCCTCCAAATACCCTCATTACCTGCCCATGCTGAGTTAACTGGAGCTTGTCATAACGAAGACTGAAATATGACCAACTTGTTGTACAGCAATGTTTATAGAAAGTTCTACAGGCAGAGAACTGATGGCAGCACGTAGATATACCATGGCTAATTATTCTCTTTTTTCTTGTTTCTACATGTGTTCTGGGACCTCATCATAAAACTTCAATATAGAGTGGAGGTAGGAAACTTTTTTTCTTGTAAATATTTTAATCACTGTCAGCACAAATAAAAGGAGCCTCATACTTTAATCTATTGATATACTGAGTTATTGACATAATGTAGTTTGAAGGATTTTACACAACTCTACTCTGTTAGTAATGCGCCACCTACAAAAAAATAGGGATCACATACTATGAAGTGAAATTATCACGCCTTGCTTTTTTCACAGTTGAATTAATGTTTTTATTTTATATGCATTTCAAATCTTTGCCATACACGTAGCGAGCCGCGGTCCATTTTGCCGCCATGTCTATAACAGTAGACAGTTTAGCTGGGTATACACTGTTCGATTTTCCATTCAATAGTATTGTAATAAAGTCAACTGTATTACACGTTTTTACCACCACATACCGCCTTGTAGGTCAGGCGCAGATGATACTGCGGAGATCTGCAATCGAAAATGAAAAAAACCTTTTCTGATAGCAGGAGGGGAGATTTTTATGAGATCACCCCTCCCATTGTGGGACATGACACCTTGTCACGACATCATACAGCTGCAAGGGCATTTTGGATATCTGTCCCAAGTGCCCTTGCGGCTATAGGAAAAGTCGTGCCTGCACTGTCCTGGGGGATTGTGACCTCAGCATCACATCTGCGAGACAAGTGATGAGAGGTAATGGGTAATGAGAGGTGCTCCTCCAGAGATGCACACCTCTCATCACTGCAGCCAACATCCCCCCCACTGGAGCTCTGGCAAAGGAGAGAGAGGCTCATCTCTGTAGGAGTTCCAGGGGGGAAGGGTGTCAATGAGAGGTGCGCAGTGATAAGAGGTGCACACCCGGGGACAGCCATTGGGCAGAAGTGGCGTTGGTTCGCCAGTACTTACTAGTTTTTTATTTTTGGGGGGTAACAGTTTTTTAGGATGTAAACTGCTGACAGGTGAGTAATGTGTCTATTTAATGTGTGTTTTTTTTTATATTTTGTGTTTATAATGTGCAAGTCTCTGCACATGCTCTAAAGTACAATCACATAAAAATCATAATATCATAGTACACGTCAGATACTTGTATGATTGACTGAAATTTACCAACATGTCCGATCACTTCGATTTTTTTCTTTCATTTCAATCCAAATTTTGCATTCAATCCGATTTTCAAATCATCGACTCAATACGATTGTTTTTTAAGTTGATCGAATGGAAACATCGAAGCTTGTATGTGGAGCTTTAGGGAGGACAAAGACATGATACCAGGCCTTAAAACCTAATAACCTAGTGTCTATAAAACCTACAACAGGTTTATTATTGTGACCAGAAAGTACAGGGAGAGATTTTTAAATCTTATAATTCAGTGAAAATATAGTGCCTGCAACCAGACTTTGCAATTGAACTTTTTTCATAATTTTATTATAAAATAACACTTCACAATGCAATTCTTCATAGCATACACCCATTTGCCTTCAAATTATGATAGGAACTCCTGATACATTAATGTGGTACCTCTATGCAAGAGGAATTGAAGAAACATTACTGAATGTACCTTGGGGTAGATTTTAATTACCAAAAATGGTAGCCCTGAGCCACACTTAAGCCCCCCATACACCTTTAGATCGCTCCATATAATTTCCATTAGATCTACCAACAACTATGTAGTATAGTGACCTCCCTGTTATAATACATAGTGATTGGAAGGTTTAGAAAGCTCCTCATATTACATGATTTTGGTAAAAGAAAAGTTGATCGTACAGAAATTGTATGGGAAGGTTGAAAGGTGTGTGGGGGCCTTTAGGATTCCTTGCCTGATCCACATCCGGTACCTGGAAACGCATAGTTCCCGGTTACGATAGCTGGATGCGACGTCACTTCCGGGTTAACAAGCTGGCTTCTCACTAGAAGACCGGCTTCATGCCCGGTCTTCTAGTGAAAAGATTCTTCCTCCGGTGGGATCACACCTCTCCTGCCGGAGGAAGAATGAAGAGCTCTTTCTCGCTGACTATAAGAAGGGCAAACATCCATGTTCGCGGCCGAACTGTCCGCCTTGAGGGCAGTTTGGCCATCACTACTGTCCAGCATCTTCAGACCGGCATTCTCCTGTCCCAGTGTCATTAAGGATGCCAAGGTTGTGGGGTAAACAGAATACATTGTAATTTTCCATACTTTAAGCAAAAAAAAAGAAAAATATGAATTTGGTTGAGGGGTATCACCCATGAAATAGAAATTTATCAAACCATATTAAATTTACTGTTTCTGTTAGTGGGATATTGTCCCCAAATTGGTATGCTGCAACTTGGGTCAAGGTCTATCCAATGGTTTCCACAAAGGTTGTAGTGATGTTGGTTATTAAGCAGTAGAGATGGACGATTTCGAGTTAATTGCAAAGCCCCTGAACATGGTATTATCACCAAACCTGCTGGAGATGTAGAGAAGGGTTGGGGTACACTACAAAAAAAGTATGGTTCTAACACAAATAGTTTTTGCACAAATGAAGTTCAAAGTCAAATCAAAATTCAAAATGTCTAATTTGAGCTTAATTTTGGTGATGATACCATGTTCAGAGGCTTTGCAATCAGCTCACAAAATCAGCTAGTCAAATAATTCTACCATCTCTATTTAGCAGTTAATCTGCATCCTTACATTTACGTCTATTGGCTGAATATTTTATTATCACATAATATTGTTGATAAAAAACTGCCATGGCAATTTAACACTACTCAAACTATATTGACATTAAAATGTCCACCAGACTTGCAGGCAAATCTTTAGATCTATCTTACTCAAATTATTGAATCTAGTTTTGTGTTTTCACACTTCTGTTTTCACCTCTCCTTGCTCCCAGGCTTTACAAAGGAGATACGGGCTACTGCAGCACCTACCGTGGGGATATTTGTAATGCAATGCTTCCGAAGGACTCTTTGGTTTTCTTTAACACATCTAAGAGCGAACCAGAAGAGAGCCAGGAGATGCTTGCTCAAACTGCCTGGACAGAGCTGAAGACAGTAAGCCCTCTATGCCGCTCAGCTGCAGAAGTTCTGTTGTGCAACTATTTGTTCCAAGAATGCAACCCAACCGGGGATGGTCCAGCACCAAGCCCATTATGCAGGTAAGATGCACCTAAATTAATGAGGCAGAACCAAACTGTGTTGGTCCATATTGGCAGCATAAGATATGTGAGTTGACAAACTATAGGATTGGTCAGAAGAAGAATCACTGTAGTAATAATTTACAATTGTTATAGTTATAAAAGAGATTTTTTTCTAGTTAACATTTTGGAGTTGATATTATGGTGTCAAATCAGAGATAATAGTAAAGGAAAAATAAATCTACTTAAGCTATTACATTTCAAGTAATATTATTTATTCATCATCATCACCACTGTATTTTCGGGTCTATAATTCCTTACCTGGGTATTGTATTTGTGTGACATAAAGCATATATTGTCAAGCAAATGTAGATAGAAAAGTTTGCATATCTCATGAGTCTATTTGTTTTACTACAGTACAATGCCTGCTGTTTTTGAAACCCGTAGAATTATATAATTGTCATCAGATAATTTATACAGTAAAGTTGAAGTGATCTTTTTCTCAATCTCCCTCTGAGAAGCAAATCTTTTCATCAGTTCTGGAAGTCCTTCTTGTGGCATTAAAACAGCTATTTCAAATATCATGAGTAGCCAAAACAAGAAGCCTTAGAATTAATGTAATGGTGAGGGCATTTATATTTTAATGTTGACAGCTGCTGTTTGACCTTCATGAAATGAGGTGTTGATGTCAGTCATCGACAGAGTGGGCTATATCACCTAGCTGGTAAACAAAGAGCAAATGGTTTATACAGCACAATCATTTTACTCAGTAATGCATGTTGTTTGAAAGGTAATGGTTTGTCAGGATGAATGCGTCTTAATATAGCTGATTTAATCAATAAGCTCCATGTTTTACATAGCTTTTCTGTTGTAGTGAAGGTAAGCTGAAAGTTATAAATTGATGAGCTGCTTATGCTAGCCATACACATGCCGATAAGCGGACAATTTTGAATCTGACCGACGGGCGTGCGCGCTCGCGCCGTCGGTCAGGTTAAAAATCGACCGCTAATCGGCATCCCTGTCGCCCCACTGCTCAGCCGGCCAGAGAACGGACATGTCTGATAATCTCTGGCCAGCGCGAGCCGATGAAAGCCGATGCCATAAGCTTCAATAAAGACGGCGTCTTCATTGCAGCTTATGGCCGGCACAGAAAGGGTGCCGCCGACTGAAGGGGCCCCATAATGCACCGGGGTGCAAACGTCATCACGTTTGAATCTCGGTGCACATCGGGACTAGTCTGCCTGCACACCATCGGCGTGTGTATGGCAGGCATTATCCTCTTAACAATGGTTTAGCTTTCAATTGTAGTCAGCATATGTGACTAATAAAGTTAGGTATGCTTTACTTAAACACCAGGTTTGTTGTCACCTGGTGTGGGTAACCCATGGTGTCACTACTAGAGATGGTCAAATTTTTTTTCAAAAATTCGACCATTTCGCCGGTTTCGACTTAATTGCAAAGCCCCTGGGCATGGTATTATCACCAAACTTGCTGGAGATGTAGAGAAGGGTTGGGGGTATACTACAAAAAAGAAAGTAAGTCTCTAACACAAATAGTTTTTTCACAAATTAAGTTCAAAGTCAAGTAAAAAATTCGAAAATCGGAATTTCGACTTTAACTTTGAACTTAATTTATGCAAAAACTACATGTGCTAGAGCAAAACTTTTTTTTCAAATGTTCCTCCAACCCTTCTCTACATCTCCAGCAAGTTTGGTGATGATACCATTTTCAGGGGCTTTGCAATAAGCTCACAAAGTTTGCAAGTCGAAAAATTTGACCATCTCTAATCACTACATAGTGGTGTATATTGCACACTGCAAGTAATATATATGTATATATACACTGGGAAAAATGATACACATTTCAAAGTGGCCTTTTATTGTGGGCAGTCTAGTCTTCAATAATCATGCTGTCTAATCAGCACCTTGATATGCCACACCTGTGAGAGGGGAAAGATTATCTTTGCAAAGGAGAAGTGCTCACTAACACAGATTTAGACAGATTTGTGAACAATATTTGAGAGTAATGGGTATTTTGTGTATGCAGAAAATGTTTCATAGTTCAGTCAGCTCATGCTAAATGGGAGAAAAACCGAAAGTGTTGTGTCTATATTTTACCACAGTGTGTATATGTATATATATATATATATATATATATATATATATATATATACACATACATACATACATACATACATACACTGTGTATATATATATATATACACATACACACACACACACACAGCAGGAGCAGAGGGCAACCAGACACTTTGGAGGTGCTCAATATAGTTATATTTTTAGGAGTCAAATAACAAGCTTAGTACAGGGTGTCATCCCACCTCAGATGCCACAGATAGTGTGCCACCCCCTGTGATTCCCCCCCACCCCCACATGGGGGATGAGGACTCCAGGTTGGGAACCACTGGTCTAAATATTGAAATGAATGCTTACTGGGTCAGGAAATAATGTGAACAATCATCTGCAATATGTTCATGCATTGAAACTATATTTTACTGCAATCTGGAGGGGAGATCATGTGTTTTTTGTAGAGGTAAACAGCAGCAGACCTCCATGTATTCCGTTTTTAAGCAAGTCAAATTGTTTTTGATGTATTGCCAGCTATATAATAGCATGGATATGCTTTGAAGTCCATGTAATAACTAAACCTTTAAAACTTACTGAAGAGCTTGCTCTGTGCTAGATAAATCTTGGCTTAGGAGCCTTCCTTGGCTGTAACAACGAATTCAGAATAGGCCTTCAAAGCGCTGGGGATAAAAATCCATCATGAAATCTATATTGCATGCTGTGAAAGGATCAATATTTTGTAAGTGCATATTTCTCAGTAGAATTCAGAAAGATTGCTCCAGACTTCTGGGCTTTGTAATATTCTTGGCATTGTGAACGCTGGTTTTTCGTAACCTTTACGAAGACTTCCATCAGTCACCTGCAGCTGTAGAGTTACGTTGCTTGGATAGAAGCCGGCATGGTAGAGCACGTACATTATTAATATCAACAAATCTTTATGTAATAGTTTATTCCTGTTGTCACTGTGATGAGCCTACTTTGCTGCTGTCACTCTGTCTAGATTTTCCAGGGTGTGATAAATGTGACTCTTGGGTGTGAATTATGTATGAGTGCAGTTTGTTCTGTACAAGATTAACAGGTTGAAGTCACTTCCTAGACTTTATCACACATGAGAAAAGTAAGAAAATGGCCTGAGGTGTTGCCCCTTTGGTTGGGGAATAAGGAATTGTATATACAGTATACTGCCTTGTTTAATACCCCAGCTAGCAGGGAAATCCCATCAGGGTTTAGGTAAAGCAAAAGTTAAACACTAAGTGAACGATTTTTAATTCAAGGTGGCAGTTGATGGTATATCTTTCAGCGGGACAACAACCCTAAGCACACAGCCAAAATATTAAAAGAGTGGCTTCTAGACATCTCTGTGTCCTTGAGTTAGAGCCCAGCTAGAGACCAGACTTGAATCTGCCTGAATCTCTGGAGAGATCATAAAATGGCTGTGCACTGACACTTCCCATCCAACCTGATGGAGCTTGAGAGTTGCTGCTAAGAAGAATGGGCAAAACTGGCCAAGGATAGGTGTGCCAAGCTTGTGGCATCATATTCAAAAAATACTTGAGGCTGTTATTTCTGCCAAAGGTGTATTGACCAAGTATTAAGTAAAGGCTGTGATTACTTATGTACATGTGATCTTTTTACTTTAATATATTTGCCATAATCTCACAAAAACTTTGTTCGTGTTGTCATTATGGGATGTTGTGTGTAGAATTTTTTGGACAAAAATGAATTTGATCCATTTTGAAATAAGGCTGTAACATAATTTTTTTTTAGAAAAAGTGATGCAATGTGAATACTTTCCAGTTGCACTGTATGTATTCTATATTACTATACTACAGATTATCAATGTTCATTCCTTAATTGATACAATATATACAATATATACGTGTTATACAATTTATATACCATACATACTCGAGTATAAACCAATGCAAAACTAAGCCTAGGTACCTAATTTCAGTTGTAGGAGCATTTTTCAGCAGGTTTTTGCCCCACAGCGCTTTTTTTGTAAATCTGATCCCAACATGCTTCTTTTTTCCAGTAAGTACACAAATCTGAACTACTTTTAGGATAGGCTCATACAGGCAGTTATAGGATGGCTGCAACCATACTGGTTTATAGAGCAGTTGTCAATTTGTTGTAGGTGGTCAGTTGTCATGCTTTCCTTCGCATCCTAACCCATTCATTTGGGCAACCATAGGTGAGGCACAACATAACGTGCCTGCCCAGCAATTGCAGTCATTTGGAAACTGCAAAAAGGGGGTTCCTAACTGACTGAACCTAGCCTAAAAGTCTAAAACTTTGACACTACCAATGCAGGAAAAAAGTGTTGCCACACATCACCATAAAATTTGTGCCCAACATAAAGGGGTGCAAATTACTGATACGAATATCCATCCATGTATATATATATATATACCTTCTCTAAATGTGAACCCCTAAATGTCTGACCCTTACAAATCCAATATAATTTTTTTTTGGGAGGGGGGATTTTTCCTGAAAATTTTATAACCTAACTGCGACTTTTCATAGTTATATTAAGGTTTCCCTGTTGTTATTCAATGAAAATAAACTTTATAAACAATTAAATATGGTGTTCTTAAAAAGGTGAACCAGTAGTGTATACATGATGATATTTATACAGCTACTTAATGAGTTCAACCTTTTAGCCTTATTTCACTTGGGAAAATAGCCTTATTACATTTGGGGAAAAAAATCCCCCTGCAATACCGTCTTTTGAAACAACATGCACCTTTACCATCACTGTATATCTCCTCTCTCTGCAAGCTTAAGCTTTCTGGCTGCTCAAAAATTTTCTTTGGCTATGGATTTTAAAAATAAACTTCAATGACATAATTTAATGTATCCATAAATATATCTTTTTTATTAAAAAGATGCATTTTCTTATACATAGAGATGATCACAACTGTTTGAACACGTATGAAAGTATTACGACCACTTATTCTGCCGAGCGACAAGTATAATGTGCTATCTTCTATAAGCAAAAGGTCAACTTTGTCTGATACAATGATACTATTTATGTCCTTTTTTCTTTGCAAACTACAACAGTGTGATGATTGATTAGGTAGTGATATGTTCTGGCAGCACTGACCCTGACCAGCATACCATTCCTTCAGACCTTTAAGAACAGATACAAGTGTCTCTTGTCTTTGACGTCATATGACATTTTCACAGCACACTCAAGGACTTTTCATATCTTATGGGTATTTATTAAAAAAGGGCACCACATACAAGATTGTTGTATAAATAGTAATGTAAATAACATGCTTTGCTATAGAGACGTTACCTAATATACAGTTAATGATCCTTAGCATACCTAAGTATATTATCCATCTGTCCTTGAAACATGTTCTTCTGCATAGTCATGACAAATGGATATACACATATCTATATATGACACCTTATGTATAATTGTTTAAATAACCCATTGGCCTAGGAAAGTAAATGTATTGCAGCCTGCGAGTCATTGAGCATGCCTGTGTTCAGTGGTGTTGAGGTCTTATATTTCCCAAATGCCATAAACAGTAAGGTTCTCTTTGCAATTGGTGAGCAGCATAGGAGACAAAGGGGGCTTCAGGCGGTTGGGGAGGGAAGCATTATTATTAGAGAAGGACCCACATAGTAGATGGGTGGAGTTGGAAAATGCTTGCATGAATCCAAATCATCTGAACTCATATATATGGGTTCCAAGTGAAAGGATACAAATGCATCAGATGCTAGCACCCATATGGCACAGAAATAAACGGATAGACTACCTTTCAACATCTAAATCAATGATAATATTGTTCATGCTAAACCCATTGCACCTGTACAGTACAGGTTTGGGCATAAGTGGAACCGGTAATATAAAAGACTCCTATCTTAAATATATAAAATACTAGGAAAACCAAGAGGGTAGTTATCTATAAGACATGCATATATGAACAGGTGGGAATCATAGGTAGGACGCCTATTAACTAGGCTGGCAAAAGAAATGGAACCAGGCACTCGATTTGTACAGGGATAAAAGAAAACACAGTTCATTAAAAATATTGAGGAACTGGTACTACGCGCCAAAGGTATTAAATGTAATTAATGCAAGCTGTTCTAAGATGTGTTGGCATTGTAAAATAGGTGGGTTCAACATTTCATATTTTCTGGTCATGTAAAGATATAGCCCCCCTGTGGAGGAAAGCCCAGGAGATAATCTATTTAGTGGTAAAGAGGGAGATCCCATTGGAACCTGAAATATGTATATTGTGGCTGAGGTCCACAGGGATGTCAAAAGTGGCAAAAAATATATAATGGCAGAAGTTAAATGTTTGATAGCAGCCTAGTGGAAATGCCCCAAGACCCTACACTAGTCTGGAGGTCAGGTTTATGGACAACCTGACGCCAAGATTAGGACACTCTAGAAAATTTCATTCAGTATTAAAGGAATGGGATTTATTAGACCGTACAAAGTTTTTTTTCTCACAAGGGGAAGGGTGGAGGGGAGGGGGGATAAACATATATGTGAGAAATAAGATAAAGATGTCAACTTCATGAAAGCGTAGCATAATATGTTATGTACTTATATGTTTAATGTGGAAAAAATGAATAAAAAATTATACAAAAAAAAAAAGAGAAGGACACTACCATGGAAGGGAGACAATGGAGAGGGAGCCATTCAAAAACATTGATACAAGACCCAGAGACAACATTAGGTATACTGCCTTAAATACCAGATTAGATCCAGTTCAAACCATTTATCTAAGACATGCTTAGTCAATGTTATCATAAAAATGTTATTCTAATTCTTGAAAATAATTTTGTTTGATAACTTCACCCACCAAGAGGTCATTAATAATTTAAAGTTCAAAAGCTTATCTATATTTTTTTTACAGAGATTCTTTTTTTCCTTGCCATACAGTTTTAATACCACTTTACAGACTAACCCTATTCTGATAACATTTAATGGTTAACGCAAGGTAAAGTTTAAAAGTGTACTTCAATAGGGGGGGGGGGGCATTTGGTTACAGGTGGGAAATGCTTACAAGGCTTTCCTATTTTTGTAAGGTTGATAAATGCTGATTTTATCATTTACTGGGGTCAAAAATATTTTTGCATTACATTATCTTTACATCTAAAAGCATTTAAACTGCTATTTTATTATTTCTATAAAATCTTTGTTTTACCAATTAATCTTTAATAGAGGTTGTAATAGTTTGTTTTTGCTTTCTGACTCGCTCGCTCAACCATCTTTCTCTTTCATCTCTCTCTCTCTCTCTCTCTCTCTCTCTCTCTCTCTCCTCTCTCTCCTCTCTCTCCTCTCTCTCCAGAAAAATACTACTAAAACCTATCTATGTGGAAACAGGCACGTCCTAGCCCATGGCACAGTGGTTTACCACATGCAACGCATGCATTGATGGAAAATCAATTGGCACATCACAGTGATGTGCACAAGGCATGGCCATTGTTTTTAGATGTAATTTGATGCATAACACGCATACACCTAAATGGCGCATTATTGCCTCCTTTGGCTACTCTGTATCCTAATAGCAGCCCAAGTGCTCCATTGGGTGTGATAAACGCATAAAGATTATGCCTTCATAATGCCTAATGGAGTCTAGGTCTTATCCATATCTCTCATCTATCTCTTTCGCATCCATCTCTTTATTTTAATCTATCGCCTATTTTTTTTTTTTTTTAAGTATTAAATGTTTATTGATTTTTCGAATACAGTGGAAGAAACAAAATACATACATTTGCAAAGTCTTATACATTCTACAGACAAAATACACCACTGATTTTTACCAAGAAAACCTGAGGCAGGCAGGAGACCCAGTTCAAGTACACGGGGGCATATGGCACCAAGGCAGCCATTGTCAAAACTGGAAAAAGAAAAGACAGAAAGAAAAGAAGAGACAAAAATATGTACAGGAGAGAAATAGCGCAGAGAGAGAAGGCGGAACAATGGTAAAGAGAAGAGACCAGAGAAAGATGAGCCACCCCCCCCCCCCCATGAAAAGCAAAGGGGGGAGGAAAGGAAAGAGGGCAGGGGTGGGTGTGAAATAGGGACTCCTCCAAGCGCTCCAGGCGGTTAATCTCAGCCAGCCACTCAGCAATGGAAGGGACCGATGGTGATCGCCAATGGCGAGGGATGGCGGCCCTGGCTATCGCAACATACCTCGCTTAGCCCTTTTCAGGGAGCCCAGCACCAGTGTCAACAGGGCGATTTCCGGTGCGGGGGAGAGGGTGGTTCTAAGGGCCTTTGAATAGATAGTGAACACCCGGTACCAGAACTGAAGGATGGGGGTGCCCTCGGCCAACCCACACCGCCAGCAATCCGCCGAGACGGATGGAAACATCTTGTGAAGGACGGAGGGGGTCCTATACCACCTGCAGAGGATCTTGTAGTTTCGTTCATGGGTAGAGCTAGCGACTCTAGATTTGTGAGTCAACACATAGATTTTCTGTCTGTCCCCTGTATCCAAGGGTCGGTCCAGCTCCCTCTCCCATGCCAGGAGATAGTGTGGCGTAGAGGGAGTTGCTTTGGTTAGGAGAAGGGAGAACAGTGCCGAGATCGCCCTGGGTGGTTTGGACTCCAACAGGCAGAGGTCCTCAAAGTAAGTCGGGGTTCGGTTGCAAAACCCCTTGGCCAACAGCGTCTGGAGGAAGTGCTGGAGTTGGAAATACTGTAGCCAGCTCCCGGGGGGTCTGCGGTGCAAGGACAGCAGGTCTTCTAGGGGACGAAGCATAGTGTCAAGTAGGAGTTTAGAGAGAGGGGTGAAGTCATTACGAGTCCAGCTGAGAAACGTCTCCAGGTTGTGGCCTGGGGGAAATGTCGGGTTACCCAGCACTGCGGTGAGAGGGCTGATGGTCAGGACAGCTTGTACTGCCGTTGTATTAAGTCCCAGACTTTCAAGAAAGTCGGGACAAAAAAGGGGAAAGCCGTGGGCGAGGGACGGTCGGCAGGGAGGATCCAAGGAAGTGCCTGAGGGGGGATAGGCGAGAGAGAGAGGAGTCTACCTGAACCCACAGCTTATTCATCCTGGAATATATCCAGTCTAGAGCTTGAGTAAGCACCGCGGCCTTATAATAGAGCTCCATGTGGGGGAGAGCCACCCCACCCTGTTCTTTGCGCCTTATTAAAATGTATCTAATCCTGGGGGGGAAGGACCCCACACATAGGTCAACAGTGCAGAGCGGAGGGAATGGAAGAACATACGGGGCACAGAAATCGAGAGGGTCTGGAAAAGATATAAAAAGCAGGGGGAGAACATCCATCTTGAAAAGGGACATATGCCCGAACCAGGAGTGCTGCAAGGAGGCCCAGGATTCCAGTTTTACAAGAGTGGAGTTAAGAAGGGGTAAGTAGTTCATAGAATATTCATAGGTATGTATTAGCCGAAGAGGACCATAGAAAGGGAAAAGAAGCTGCCAATTGAGATTGTAGGCTGGATGGAAGGGACACATTAAGTGCCGCCGACTTCTGGGTGTTAACTTTGAAGTTGCTCAAATTGCCGAAGATCTTAAATTCGCACAGCAAGGCTGGAAAAGCGACCAGAGGGTTAGGGACAAAGAGCAACAGGTCATCCGCAAACAGAGCCATCTTGTGGTGCATGGTAGGGATGGTCGAAAAATTCCCAGTGCGAATTTTTAAGTAGAAATTTCGACTTTTTCGCCGCAAATTCGCATAGTCGAATTTTGATGGGGTCATTTCAACTTTTCGCCGAAAAAGTAAAAAATTAGCCTGATATTTCAACTGAAATTTCAACTTAAAAAAGAACTTTGCTTTTGATTTGCCATGCCGCTATTTCGCGTGCGCATATCGCCATGATAAATTTTCCCATGTGGGAGTGATTGTGATTGCAATGGCGTAAATTTGCATTGCCGTAAATTCGCGAAAATTCGCATGGTGCTAGCTAACTTTGTCAGCTTATTGCAAAGCCCCTGAAAATGGTATCATCACAAAAATTGCTGGATATGTAGAGAAGGGTTGGGGGGACATTGCTGGAGATGTAGAGAAGGGTTGGGGAAACATTTGAAAACAATAAGTTTTGCTCTAACGTGTCAAGTTTGTGTATAAATTGGGTTTAAATCTCAGCTCTGATTGTGAAGCTCTGCTACTATGTACACTGATTCTTCTATTATAGCTCATACAGCAAATCCAAATTTTCCACCTAATGTGAATTTTTGACCTTATGCGAATTTTCGGCTTTATGCGAATTTATGAGTGTTTATGCGAATTTTTTTGGTTATGCGAATTTTCGACTTTAGAAATTTCTACTCGAAAAAAGTCGAAATTTCGCAGTCGAATCGAAATTCGATTGGGAAACTCGAAATTTAAGTAGAATCTAATTTTATTCATTTCGACCATCTCTAGTGCATGGGCCCTATACGGACACCACAAATATCCTGGTTGGCCCTGATCGCGTTCGCCAGATGCTCCATGGCTAGAACATATAAGAACGGAGACAGTGGTCACCCCTACCTGGTCCCGTTCCGAATTGAAATGGAGGCTGAGAGTGCCGCGTTAAATTAAACCTGAGCCGTGGGGTTATCATATAAAGCCCGTATCCTAGCCAGCATCACAAGGGGTAGTCCAATTTGTTGCAATTTTGGCAAAGAGAAACTCCCAGCTCAGCCTGTCGAATGCCTTCTCAGCATCGACAGAGAGAATGCAGAGCGGTAGAGAATGTTTGGAGGCGTATGCCATCAGAGTGACTGTCCGCATAGTATTGTCTTTGGCTTCACGGGAGGGCACAAAGCCAACCTGTTCAGTATGGATGAGAGAGGGAATGTGAGTTTTGAGGCGGTTCACTAACATTTTGGCATATACCTTGAGGTCTGTGTTAATGAGGGAGATGGGACGATAGCTGGGACAAAGGGAGGGGTCTTTGCCGGGCTTAGGGATGAGAGTGATCTGGGCCATTTGTGATTGTTTAGGGAATAAGCAGTCTGGGGCAATGGCATTAAAAGATGAAAGTAGTGGGGGGGGAGATCCGGTCTAGAAAATGTTTGTAGAAGAGATTAGAAAAGCTGTCCGGGCCAGGGCTCTTACCAGATGGCAGAGACTTGATGGTAGCAGTCAATTCCTCTGAGGTAAAGCGGTCAGCTAAAGCCTCAACCTCCGCTTCAGGGATCGTGGGTAAGCCCATATTCCTGATGTACCAGGCAAGCGTGGGGAGACCTGGATGAGGGGAAGACAGAGCCACAGACAAGGGGAGATTATAGAGATCGTGGTAGTATTGCTGGAACGCCGAGAGAATACGAGAGGTAGATTGGAGGGGCACACCCGAGCTGGAGGACACCTTGGCGATAAACGTGCGGTAGCGTTTAAGTCGAACCGATCGGGCTAAGTGTCTACCACATTTGTTGCCAAATTCATATACCGTCCGCTGAAGCAGTCTTTATATTTAGAGTACGCTAGGTCCATTAGATGTTTAAGTGCTAACCGCTTCTCCTGGAGAAGCAGGAGTGTAGCCTGAGATCTGTCACGTTTATGCGCCCTCTCCAGGGAGAGAATCTCCCTAAGAAAGATGATGGGTAGTTGGGCACAACCTTCAGCAGTGATTACACAGCTATAGTGATAATAGTGGCCAGAAAGGCCTCAGTTGGTGTATGGGGCCTGAGCAAGGATCACAGAGTAAAATGGAGTCAGTATGAATAGGTGGTCTCCTCGTGCATGTGGAGTCAGCTTTCGTACAGTATATGTCTGTCTCTAGAGTATTGTAATAGTCACTGTGACGCGTTTTGAAGCACAAAAAAATAAAAAGGGACCACGTGAACTCGCGCTGAGCGCTCTGAATATGCCAAACTGGTGGCAAGTGGCAATCTTTTGCAGCTGCACGCTTGCCTTTTTCTCAGTTCAATGGTCAGTTATTTTTGCGCCTTTGGGTTGTTCCCACGCTTCTTGCGACCCTGTTTGACTATTTTGGAATTAAACCTTGATTGTCATGTCTGCTTAAATAATTGGTAGTAAGGCTTTCGAGCCTCTAAACAGTTTGGAGTAGACAACATGCATAAAGAGGATGAT
>CM070032.1:113595376-113605521 GCA_036250615.1 Ptychadena robeensis | reverse complement strand
GATGATGTGGTCAAAATACTCATTTGCCTAATAATTCTGCACTCCCTGTATATAAACACACTGAGATGTTACACCCCTGAGAAAGGGTGTCTGAGAAAGGGGATCTGAGAAGAATGTTGACTGTTTATTTTTAGAACCTATATTATTAAACAATATTAACTTAACACTAGAAAAAATGACACAACACCAGTTTAGAGAAAAGTGGATAATGTATTTTTGGCCACAGCTCAAATATTTAACAGTACCAAAAACCATGTCCCTGACAGAACCCCACGTACCAGCTATCTGCCTTGCCTACACAGCACGGTGGGTACTCTCGAATCGTTGCCTCCTCCCACCACCTACACCACTCCACCTTGGGTCATTGACCCTTTAAAAGAGCGCAACGTTGATACCTTTCCAGTGACTGCCCCCCTCCACCAGCACGTTACCCAATTACCTTGATCCATATATAATCATAGGCACTGCCAGGGACCTGCCACACGCTGCGACAAGTAAACATAAGAACTAAAAAACAAATTACAAGAGAAAATAACAGTTCCCATCTCCCAACAACAACAAGGCTGTTACCCCCAGTCTTTGTCCATCACCTTGACAGAAAAAAAACCCTCTGTGCACCCCCAGATCCCCCAAAAGTAACAAAGGAAGGGAGGGAGGGTGGGAATGTCTTCTTCGGAAAGAGGCTGCGTCACTTCCGCCTCCGCCTTTTGTTGCTGCACCGGCTCCACCCCTGCTTCACGTCACTTTCGGTGACTCCTGGGCATTGCGGCAACTCTCCCCAGTCAGGCATCCGTGCGACTTGTGCCTGGCTGCAGATGTTTTACCTCCAGGCGCGCTGTCTTCTTATAAACAGGTATATACATTAACATGTCTGACATTTCTTATAACATACATGATATAAGTACAGCAAAATAGAAGCTTATGTGTTTTACAGCAGCAGTCACTGGAGATCTTAGATGGCTGCCATGAGTCATGAGGTGTATAAAAAATGAAGCATCTCTTATTACAAACAGGGATTACTAATGTAGTCACAAATTACCATCTGCTACATTAGGAACATGTAGATTTATGATCTCAGCACAGTATAAGAGTAAGAAGTTGCTCCATACCTGAGAAAGGGGATATAAAGACCGCGCGGGGGGTCAATTGGCCGAAAAATCGGGTAAAAATCGGCCAGGCACCCTTTGTGTGCCAGCAAGTCTCCACTGTGTTCTCAGCTCTGTCGGGTCCTCCTGCTCTAAGAGCATTCCTTGGCAGAGCCAGGGGGACAGAGGGCACTCCTGTCTCGTGCCCAAGCAGCTAAGTGGGCTTGGCCAAAAATCATAACGTGTATGGGGAGGCTTCAGTCATATCTTTCAGCATCAGTAGGAACCCTGAAAATGAGGCAGGAAAGAAGCTCCCCCTCCTGGCTGAGGCAGACCCGAGCAATCCACTAGGATCACTAGACTAGATCCATGGATTGTCGATGAGCACTGTATAATAAACAATAATACAAAAATTTGGGCAGCAGTTTATTTCTGCATGAACCAATGTATCAGCATTTAAATAAAATACCCTAATATCTATTCAGGTTTATTGCTGTTTACTTAGTGTGTCTGTGTGATATAGTGATTTTGCTATCACATGTTTATTCACTTTTTGTGAAACTATCCTGTGTTGTAATGTGGTGTAGGATTTATATTAAAATTTAATATTTTTTTGTATGAAAGAAAAAGTTAAAGCTGAAGTTTAATCTACAAATATTTAGTCTTCCCTTGTTTTAACTCCTCCTATTCACCCATTAATATGATAATTAGAATTTTTTTAACATTCTTTTTTAAGATACAATAACAACATTATTGTGTTAAATGCAGGACATAATTGTAAGGAGGGTCCAGCAGGATGCTGTACATATATTCATAGATGTAGGGGGCTATGGTGTTACCCATATAGGATGTTGGGCCTTGATGACTTAAAGAACTAAACTCCAATTCATAAAGCAGCATTGCAGCAACCACAAGGATGTTAGGGAGGAAAGAGCTAGATGATACTGTTTGTCCATCAGGCATGGAAGACGGTGGGCTATATTTGAAGCTTCTTTACAATGTGAGTGTAAAAAAATTAATATAGAGAAGACTTGACTTTAGCTTGAAACATGCTACTAAAAAAGTAATTGGTAAGAACTATAACGATAAAGAAAAAATACTAAATAAATATCCAAGAGCAGAAGTATACACTGGTGCATAAGGAAAACTCCTGCAGGTCCTTCATAAAACAAAAAGGTTGGTTTTTAATGGCTCTAAACCCTAGGTGCCTTCGGCCCCAAAAACCTAACTCTAAATGCATAGGGCATAGCAACTCACCTGTGAAGTGGTCACACTCTGACCCAGCTTTCCTAATTAACTTCAATCAACATCAGCAAAATTGTCAGTGTTAAAACCAGGTCTACATATGACGCTGCACCCAGGGGCAGGAAGAGGGGTGGGTGCTGTCAGGTTTTGACTGCGTGTCGGGATCTGGTCCACCGCCTGCTGAGATATGTTGACAGGGGGACGGTCTGGATCTATGTTATATGCGGCCCTTTATTGATGTATATATCAACTCAGTTGCCCACCACTGCTCTAAGCTAACCTCAATGCTTGTTTCCAATAAAGAAGTTTATCAGTACTAGCTCATGTGGCTGGTATCTCATTTCTTTTACTCTGGCCTTATAAATAATATCTTTTGTTTTTCAGGGAACATTGTCTTGCTGTTAAAGATCTTTATTGTTTCAAGGAATGGCTCTCCATGGAAGAGAATTCACGCAAAGGGATTTATAAGTCTGGTTTAATGCTGCTGACACTGCCAGACTGTGAGAAACTTCCAAGCATGCAGAAGAACCCTCGGTCTTGCATTAGGATTCCTTATTTTGGTATAATAGTTTTGTCGCAATACAACAATTAATGGTTAGATTTTTGCTCATATGATCATACCAAATTATAAGAGAGCTACATTTGATTATCATGTTAACTACTCAAAGTGTTTCATTGTGTTGCCTATTCAGAACCAGATCTGTATGACCAGTAACCTTTATTGCATTGGCCCTACCACACTTGACATAGGAAGAAATTATAGTTTTGGCAGATAACAACCATGTTTCTTCTTAATGTTTCAATATTTTCCACTTCCTGGTTAGCCAAAGTATCAAATAAAGGTAATCATTCACATTTATTCAGCTGCTAATTGGTCAGAGCAGCTGTCAATCAACAATAATGATGTGTTAACACCAGCTTATTAGATCCCTGTAGCTCATACTGGAACTTTTTTTTGATTATTTCTTCAATAGAATGACCACCAGCCCTTATTCGTGCAGGAGCCTGGTCCTCCTAATACAGAAGGGCACATAGAGCTAAAAATGATAGGAGCCACGTATATTTATTAATGATCTTTTCTTATTTAATCGTGCATCCTTAAAAACACAAGCAGCTTAATTTACAAAGGGCTATTTACACAACTTTATTAGGGATTTTACATAAACTTATTCTGTCGTCTAAAGGTAATCCAAATATTTCCATATCATAAGCAATTGACATAGAATGCAAGTTCATCATATGAAGAGAGGAAGGTAGGTTCAGAAAGATAGTTTGCTGTGCACTGAAGAAGCAATGGTTAAGGAGCCCTGGTCTGTTGAGGTACTGTCCCAGAGAGTGACAAGAATTGCATAGAGCCGGTCCATCATTTGGGAATTGAATCCCAGGAAAATGCATGAGATTCATCTAGAGCAGTGGTTCCCAACCTAGATATTACACACAGGGGGTGTGCACCATCAGTGGTGTTGGGGGGAGGGGGGCACACCTTGTCCTGCAGCCTCTAAAAGAGAGAGGCTGCAAGCTCAGCTCAGTACTCCTTAAGGCATCATTTTTTACTAGATGGTGGATTTTTTTTTTTTGCTAATTTCAGTATATGACTTTGTGATTTAATTTTAAAGCCCCTGAACATGGTATCTACCTTATAATTGCCGGAGATATAAAGAAGGGTTGTGTGTGTTTTGGTGACATGACATTACCCTAGGGCGGGAATGTTGTGACGCCACTTCCAGGAACATTTTTTTAAATATGTGAAATGCAAGTTAGAGTTGGGGTTGGGGGAACTGCAGTGAAAGGAAAAGTGTCTTATGTTTAAATGATTTTGACTGGTATTCATTATAGATGTTTTTATACAACTATGTCTTAACATTTATATTATTATACCACAGCCAACATTTGTAATACTTTAGGGACTGAATTTTGGTCTTGATTTAGTTTATAGATCTGACAAGCAATAAAAGTATGATGAATCTGTCACGTCCAGTGTCATTATAGCTTAATCTGTGCACCCTTTAGTGACAGAAACCAAATCTCACCCTGCCCATAATAATTGGGCTACAACATATTATGAAGAAGTTAGTCTCTGTAAAGTGTCTCTGTAAGTTGCAGGAATCCTGCTTCACAGAACATTTATAAAATAAGTTGATCAAATAAGTATATAAAAAAAATGAAGAACAATGGGTATCAAAACCTATGTAGTAGTCTGGAGGCAATGCATGAAACCGTGGATATAAAAAATTTACACACTCAGTTTCAAAGCCAGATTTTTGTGATCTAAAAATTAGACCAGAATGCAAAACTGTGAAACGTCTCCTTCCTTCAATGTGACATTTAATTAAAAACAAATAATATAAAAAGAAAATCATACAATAGGCTGGTTGAATACTTTGTTGAAGAACCATTTAATTTGCACGGCCTGGCCAAAAAAAAGTTGCCACCTAAAAGAAAGAGGTCACATATTATAATATTACGTTGGACCGTCTTTAGCTTTGATTACAGCTCGCATTTGCTGTGACATTGTTTCGATAAGCTTCTGCAATGTCACAAGATTCATTTCCATCCAGTGTTGTATTAATTTTTCACCAAGACCTTGCATTGATGATGGTGGAGTCTGACTGCTGCGCAAAGCCTTCTCCAGCACACCCCAAAGATTCTCCATGGGGTTAAGGTCTGGCATCAGTGGTGACCAATTCATGTGGGAAAATGGTGTCTCATGCTCCCTGAACCACTCTTTCACAATTTAAGCCAGATGAATCCTGGCATTGTCATCTTGGAATATGCCCATGCCATCAGGGAAGAAAAAATCCATTGATGAAATAACCTGGTGATTCAGTATATTGCCCCAGTTGGGGTTAAATAACTTGTTGCCAGCTGAAAGATAATGGCCCATGCAGTAATTATCCAATAGGAGGTGCATATCTGTTTGCTTAGTTAAATCCTGATGACAACTTTGTTTTGGCCAGGCAGTGTATTTACAGCATTTAGTGTTCTTAGGTAAGAATCTACTAGTGAAGCTAGCCAGAGATGCTTAGATTTCCCAGAGATGGATTTGTTAAACGAACGTGACATGCGATAATAGGTCATACATCGACAGAAAAGTGCACTATTTTCCTGTGTCTGAAGACACAGCCCTATAGTGACTTTGAAGAAGAAAAGAACATTTGTACAACTGTATAACTGAAACTCCTATTTCAGCTTATTTTTACTTATTCACATACTTAAAAATTCCACTTGAAGAATATTACATTTGAAAATCACATTTCTCTTCTTTTCTCTCCCAGAGTTGCATAAGGAAGGCATTACTAGTAAGTAGGAAAAATCATTTCATCATTGCAAAATGTGTTTCATTTTCTTTCTGTCATATTTATTGCATACTTCTCGACCCAAATCTAAAATTATTCGGTGCAGTGTTTATTTACTCTCTGTGTTAATCCTCAACTGACTTTTTAATTTAACTGCTTAAGGATAAGTGAAGAGCAATACTATAGGTGTTATTGCCCATGGTGTAATTATAGTTTGCCTACATGATTGGTTTTAAAACTTTATTTTGGAAATCATGTTATTTTTGTAAATGTTTAATTTTACATTTGATGTCAAATAAAGGGGCGTGGCTAAAAAATATCTACGCCCCATAGCCATTTTTTTCTATAACCCCTCCCCCCCAGAACTGCTACTGCAATCCCCCCCCCCCCTTTCTTCTGGACCTTCCTCCTCCTAACCCCTTCCCAAAAGTTAGAACTAAGAATTAACTTCCCTGACAGTACAGTTTAGTAAGGGTTTCTGTGCAAAAAGCGGTATGAAAAACGTAACACTGGCAAGTCCACTGAGATCCAAATGTACCAAAAGCGGTACACAGGTTTTGCATGGATTGTATTTTTAAACACAATTTTGTCAAAATGAATAGCATATTGAATAAAATTACCCAAAAATCTGCTCAAACAAGAATTAATAAATGGCAATCGTTTTGTTGTTGCACAAGTACCACTTCCCATTGACCTTCATAGAGTTGCTCTGTTTATCGTTATACCTGATGAGAAGGAAAAACTCCCACAATTGTAAAAAAAAAAAAAACAATTATCGAGGTTATCCAAGTTTTTTTCTTTTGGCCCTCTAAGTATTGGAATTGTCTGACACCCCTTCTCCAAAATAGTCCATATCACTCCACTCCTGGATATGTAGAGATAATTTACATGTCATGTATTCTTCTGGTGTGATTAGTAGAGATATTAACATTCTTATTTGACTTGCTGAATGTGTGAGTTAATTGCAAAGCCTCT
Organism: Ptychadena robeensis; assembly: GCA_036250615.1. Classification (NCBI taxonomy): domain Eukaryota; kingdom Metazoa; phylum Chordata; class Amphibia; order Anura; family Ptychadenidae; genus Ptychadena; species Ptychadena robeensis. Next base: position 113,598,920 of record CM070032.1, on the reverse strand, counting down.
AAACATGATAGCATCACCAAAATTGTTGGAGATATAAAATAGATAAGGGTTGTGGAAAACAAAGTACGGCTCTAGCATGTGCAGTTAAATCGAATTCAAGTTTAAGTGGAAAACTCAAACATTTTGACTTGACTTTGAACTTTATTTATAAACAATGGATACTTTAAATATTACTTCCAACAATCAAATCTTTGGCAATTGGGGGGGGGGGGGGGGGGGGGGGGGGGGGGGGGGGCATAATTTACAACATCCAGGTGTTTGTGATAAATCACAGATATTAAGGGACATTTAAAAATTGCAGAAAGTCCACAAGAAGGCTCTGTTGCTTGTTTACATATCCCCAGCCAGGTCCAGCTTGGTATTATGGATTTCAGTAATTTTTTATCAACCCGAGCTGTACTCAGGAATACTGCCCAGAAGGGAAAATCAAATCTCAGCCACCAATGGATTTTAGGTCCGTGAAAGGTGTTATATAGTTTGATGGACACCTGGGAAGCCTTGTGCCAACTTATTTAGGGACAAGGAATAATGGTCTAGGACTGTGTTCCAGTGAAGAGGTGGATGTCTTACCTAACAAATCGTCTTTTGGATTAAAAGCAGCAAAGATTTCCACAAATACACTCAAACCTTTTGGTAAGCCCTTCAAGAAAGGGGTTTAAAATCTTTATGGATGAATCTATAATCAATGAATTTTAAATCATGTGCATCTCTGAGTTGTCTTACTGATGTCTGTTTTTCTCTAGCAGATCACATTACTTTGGATGAGGACCAAGGTCCCCATCCAAAGGAATGGCCAGCACACAAAGGGTGTGCTCCGATTCTCTGAGCGACTGGCTGCATCATGCTGCAATCGGTGCTTGAGAATCGCGCAAGGATCGCAAATGGGGCTTTATGCTAATTGGAAGATCTTACCAAGAGAGATACCAAGATTATCAAGCAGCTTAACTTAACAGTATATACCATAAACAATTACTTTTGGGTGGACTGTATAATTATTTATTATACAATAATTAATAACTCTAAATTTTGTTTATCCAAGGAACATGTTATAGAGGTAATGGAAGACATTACCAAGGAAATGTCAACACTACCGCTTCAGGAATCCCTTGCCACAAATGGAGTCAGCAGGTAATATATCTTACATCATATTACATACATAACAGAAGCAAATACTTGAGGGCAAAGGGCAGCCTAGTGTCTACAAATGAAACATTTTCTGAATTCCAGTTCTCGTGTCCAAAGAAAAATGTCAAGATCCAATGTGTTATCTTAATATGGGAAAAGAGCTAATAAAATAAATTCTTATCCAGTGGAGACCTTTGAAAAATATTTGCTGTTCTGCACAAGCACCTGCATATTCCTCAGCTGCATCGGAATGGGATTTTCTAATGCTTTATTTGGTTTTAAAATAAGTAACTTGAGCTATAAACACAGAACCTCTAACATTTTTAGAGAATGGTAAGTGGCTGCAGCTGCAGTGGTAATTGCTGTGAGTTTAGCACATTTTACTAAGGAAAACTTTTTCTTTGGTACATATAACCATTATAAAGAAACATGTTTTTACCCATGCAAAATGAAGCAAAAAATGATCAGCTTTTTGTAGGTTGAAAATCGAAAATTGAACACACTTGCATTAACTAGAATGAATGGGTTGAGTGGGCAGTATCTACATCACTCACAAAATAAATCCTAGGGACATCTACACAAAAAGTGTACACAGGCTTGCCTGAAGGGTCCTTCTCTACATGCTGGCAGGGGCAGGCTTTTCTTTTTAGGCTGTGGTTGCTTTTGCAATTTTTTTCAATGCTTCTGGCAAAAAAATAACAAAATAAATTAATTTACTAAAGGTTAATTATATATACTCAACATTTTAAAGATATAGCAAATATTATTACAGATTGGTATCTGCTTTGGTAGATGATGTTTTGCATTTGGCAAATATAGTTAACATATAAATTTGTAGAGAATTGATATGGCTGCACAGGAAAGATACCTTTAGGGTAAATTTACACTGTAGTTATTTGAACGACACATTTAAAGCTTACTAGACGCCTTCTGGTGTCAGAAAGCGTTAATGGCGCTTTAAAGCAAAGACTTTTCTACACAATGTCTGACTCTGCAGAGTGCTTGGAAAGGTGGGATAGCCAATCCCAGGTCATTTTTTAAAGATTTATAAACAAGTGAAAAAAGCTTTGCAAAGGTCTGAAGTTGCTTTCAGAGCTTCACCATTGAAGTCAAGGGGGTCGGTTAACAACCAAACGACACTCTGGATACCACAGAAGGTGGCCGAATAGAAAGTGTTCTGTTCTTTAAACAACCTCATTGACTTCCATTCGAAACTTAAAGCAAGTTCGTTTTCTGGTCCAGAAAGCAACCTTGCAAACGACAGTGTAAATTTAGCCTTATGCTTTTGCCAAATGCAACCTCAACTGTGTTGATACTATGTAACTGATGCAAACAGAACACAATCAGAAATCTGAAGAATAGTATTTTTTTTTAAAGTTTGCTTAATGTAGCTTATTGTGAAGTGTTGATTTGGTCTTACATGGTCAGATGGTAAGACATCAATCCATGCAGGACCTACATTTAGTAATATCATATACCTACCTTGTTCAGAATAGCTACCTGTTCAGCACTACGAACGTATTTTTTGTGAACTCTTTTGTGTTTATTGCCAATAGTTCTAAAGGTATCGATGTTGGAATATGTAAATTGATAATAAAGTAAGGTCCACTTAAGCAGCCCATACACGGGTCAGATTTTCAATCAATCGACTTAAAACGATCAATTTTTTAGTCGATTGATTGAGAATTGAGTTTTGCCCACCTGGTTAAATCGACTTAATCCGATCAAAATTTAGTGAAAATTCAGTCGTTTTTTGATCGGACTGGATGGTAAATTTTGATCGGTCGATTGAAAATTGGTTCGGTATTTTGAGAACCAAGTGTGGTCAACTAATTTTTGATCGATTTTTTTCGACCTATTCTACCTCACTTCTGATTGAAATTTTAATCGGATTATTTTGGATTGATTGTTTTGTGGATTGAAAAAAAAATCTTGTATTACATATGGCCCATGATATTATCGACATACAATTTTATACCGACTTAAAAATTTATCGTTTTAAGTTGATTGATTGAAAATGTGACCCGTGTATGGGCTGCTTTAGTTATTTGTGTCCCCAAGAATGAAGATTTTTACCAGGCTCTCAACAGGGAGTATTTTAAATCTCTGCACCTAGAAGACATCCAAAACATTTTATTTCAGTGGAACAATAGCTAACTATGTTTTATCTATAATTAAATAATATTGAAAGCCAAATGTCACCGGTGACGCCGATGGGGGCGGAAAGGCTTTGTGTGCCTGCAGCTTTGTAAAAATGCTGCAGGCACACAGAGAGCCAGCGGTTGCACCTGATTCCGGCACGGGCGCAGTTTGATTTATGATCAGACTGCGCCAGTACTTGCTCCAGGTGGTCGCGTTTATTTTGCAATTGATCACCAAGCGATTACCCCGAATGCGCATGGTGATCATTCACAAAATC
>CM070032.1:113552747-113574668 GCA_036250615.1 Ptychadena robeensis | reverse complement strand
GGCACTTCTAGTGCCATTAATGAAAACATAGATTCCTGGTGGTAGGTCCGCTTTAAGGGAGCCTCAATTGACAGGCTATTGTGCTATCAGACCATGCACCTATTCACCTATATCTTGACTTACTAGACTCCCCTACTAGACTTCCATCTTGGCGCCTAATGAAGCACTGCTCAAAGACCCACGTAAACACATCAAGGGTGCCCACTCTCACCCCTTATTTTTATCCTCTCAATAGAACCATTCTTATGTCACCTTAGAAATAATCCCAACATCAGAGGTGAAGTTAAGAATTCAGTCACCACAAAATAGCCGCCTACGCTGACGATCTCCTCCTTTTCCTTTCCAATCTCCATATTTCTATCCCAAATCCTCTGGCATCCTTGCATACTTCTAGCCTTCTCTCTAATAAAATTAACATCACCAAGTCTGAAGCACTCTCCGTCAATCTTACTCCGTTACAACTAGCAAAGCTAGCTCCTGCATTTCCTTTTAAATGGTCGAAGGACAAAATCAAATACTTAGGCATTTATATTAGACCCAGTATTCCTTCATTATTCTTGTAAAATTTTTGCCCATTACTATCCAGAATAAAAACTAATCTACGGAAGTGGAACGACATAACACTATCTTAGTTAGGCCGTTGCGCCGTCATTAAAATTACTGTGCTGCCTCAACTCTTATATGTATAGGAAATATACTTCTAGGTTTTTATATAGCTTAGTGGCCAACATCCCAAAGTAATTATTGCACAACCACTGATACTCTCATCCAGGGGAGGGTTAAGAGACCCTGTCCTACATGAGAAGCATCTGGTAAAGTTTCCCCTAAATGAAGGAGCATGGGGACTTTAAAGGCCAGTATGGTAAAAAAAAAAAAAAAAACATTTATTTATAAATGTAAAGTCCAAAGTCATCGACAAAAAAGTCCAAAGGTATTATCTATGCAACAGATCGGAGGAAATTCCTCAGGATTCTATGATCCAGCATATGCCGCTGACAATGCTTATGTCCATATGAGAAGGAGGCGAACCTATGTCATCCATACCAGATGTAGAGACCCCAACGTACGTTTCAATAAATCTTCCTCAGGGGGTATAAATGAATGTCAAAGGTCTGAATCCATTCCTCTGGGTAAGGATTAAAGTAAATGCCAACATCTCTAATCATCATGCCATGACCGCACATAGGAACGGAGGGCCATCACCAGCCAGGTCCCTCCATTAATAGGTATATTGGGTATTGAGTAGGTTTAAAGGTAGGTATGTTGGTGGATCGGGTCCTTGTGCTGCGTTGTGTTACAGGCACTTCCTATTAAAATCCCATTATCTTACTTTGCCAAACTACATACTGTTCTCTCCAGCTTTGTCTGGGGAGGTAACCCTGCTAGGATTAAATACTTTACTTTGACCTTACCCAAAGGTCATGGGGGGATTGGCCACCCTGACCTCCTCAACTATTACAAGGCAATTCACCTCACTAAGGTGGTAGATTGGTGCTGCCATGCTGCTCATAAATAATGGGTAACTATGGAGCAGGAAGATTCACCATGGGACTTAAGGGGCTCACTTTGGTTATTTTACACTCTCATGGCAACGCTTTGCAAACATCCTACAATAGGGAATACGATAATGTTGTCTCGCAAAACTCTCCTTAAATACAATCTCTCCCCTTCACCATCTTCGATGTACCCAATTTTAGAGAATCATTTTCAACAGGGGTTTGCTCTAAACCCTTTTCGCTACTGACTGACAAGGGTACCTTTTAGAGGGCTTGACTTCACCACGCCATCCAGGTGGGTTTCAGTAGAAGATTGAACTCTCATGGACTCGCAATACAGTTTCTGGAGTTCTATGCAGTTACGTCATTTTCTGTATGGCACTCCATTTTCCACAGACTATTCCCGTACACTTACTCCATTCGAAGCTGTGTGCAGGTCAGCATCTCCGGTACGTCACTCAATATCTTTTATTTATAACGCACTTACTGCACCTGTTACCGGCTCTGTCCTTCAGTTCTTAAAAGCATGGGAGCAAGATTTGTCCATGGTGTTTACACCCCCTCAAGTGGAGAGAATCCTAAAGTTTACATATCAATCCTCGATAGCATCCAAATTCCAGGAGCAAGGTTACAAAATAATCTCAAGATGGTACAGAGTCCCAGCTCAACTATCTACATACAATGATGCAATTTAGATAGGTTCTGGAGATGTGGGGTATCCTTGGGGACATTGCTTCACCTGTTTTGGGAGTGTCCTAAGCTGTCACCCTTCTGGAGGTCAGTACGCCATCACATCAAGTTAATTTCTGATCAGGACCTAGGAGATACCCCTGCCCCTTACCTTCTACATCTCAATCACCTCCCACTCTCGACCTATAAACACTCATCATTAAACATATGGTGAATGTGGCTCGGTCCTGTATTCCCCACCTTTGGAGACAAACATCTCCTCCAACCAATTCACTTTGGTTTTGGTTTGGTTACTTTCCCCTCCCTACTTACCTCTCTTCCCCTACTGTTTTCTTTCCTAGTCATTCCTTAATTTCTTTTCCCAATCTGCCTCTTCTTTTTCAGCGCCTCTCCTTGCTCTCGCTTCTCCTTACTCCTTTTCTGTCTTCACCTCTGCCGATTTAGTATTGTTGGAACTTTGCTCCAGGTTATATCAGTTCCAAGTTTAATTGTTGGGGATTCCGATAAGCTCATGAAAGCTTATATTACATGGTTTTGGTAAAACCAAAGGAGATCTAAAGAAAATCTGACAGAAATCTACAGTTGTTTGGGGACCCTTAAAAGACTTTGGTGCTACTGAGCCAATAATTTCTAACAAAGAACCAACATGTCCTAACAACCATATCTGTGGAAAGGTGTTCGGTGTCATTGTTGTAATGGAAGGAAGGAAGCCATACACATCAACTCTTGCTTGATAGATCTTAGATTCCATTGAGTTATGCAATAGATATTTTAACTGTCAGTCCATCAATTGATTGTACAACCAAAAGGTGTGATCAATGCAAAACCAATCTACAACATTGTAAAGAAAGAGAGCAGATTTAAACTATCTTTTCTCTATTTAAATCTGATGCATGTCTGGACTAAGTGAACATCATACATATATTTCTTTGATATGGAGTACCCTGATCATGATTATCTTCATATCGGTATGGTATGCGGGTATCAAATGTAATTGGATGAATAATGAGTTTCATGCATATTTGTGAACATGGATTTCACACATATTTTTGCTAGGTCACAGACAGATTAGGCAAGAAGAGTGTTCTGTCTCTGCATTCCTAACTAAGTCATCACAATGAAAGTCTGAGGTCACATATTTGTTTCTCGTTAGCACACTTTGTAATTTTTTTGTGAAAACCTCAATGGAATGCAAATAATAATTGCTACTCAGATGAATCTATTAAAAACTTTATATTTATTAGTATTACAGCAAAAATGTACATGTGGTTGGCCTCTTCTTTTGAAAATGTTAGTTTATTGGTGATAATGCTCAATCAAATGTGCTTTAATACTTTTCCAAAGATATGTACACAGGTTTATTAAGTGTTGCTGGAAACATTCTTGTTCTTAGCGCCAAGTTAATGAACATGCAACATAAACTACAGTAAAACATTCTGTGGAAATTAGAGGGTGGCACCCTGGTGAATCCACCCCCTTAGGAAACAGTGGTAGTTTGGCAGGTAGAGCTTTTCAGCAATATACCTTGTAAAATCACTAAATAATCTATGCCGACACCTTTACAACTTATTGTAGATCATATAAAGTGACTGCTATATAACTCTACATACGTGTTATGTCACTGTAGTAGACTATAAGTATAGAAGGCAATAAGCAGTTAAGTATCTATGACTTCTCTTAAAGTTTTTCATCTATATATTTGGTCCAGGGCAATGCAAATAAAGTAAAAAATGAAACCACTCCCCCATTTCACTTTAATTTCTATAAGGCTCTTCAGGTCCCCACACATGTAACGAGCCGGGACCGACAGATGAGCTGTGGAGAGCAACGTGATGATGTCATCACCCTGCTCTCTATTGCTTACAGTATCGGCGGTGATCCTTTGTGTGCCGGCCATTAGTTTTGACAGGGACGCCGATCCCCATTCAAACTAATGGCATCGGCCAGAGATTTACGGACATTTCCGTTCTCTGGCCGAACGAGCTTTGGGGCGACAGGGATCTGGGCCCCCATGTGGGCACCCGCGATCCCCGGCCTATTTTGCCGTTGACTGGCGGCTGCACACGCACATCGGTCGGCGGCAAGATCGGCTAAGGCTAGTTACGTGTGTGGGGACACTAACACTTGGTGTAAAGGATCACACATCTGAGATTAGGTAGGATACTCCAATCTCCACTGCAGTCTTCACCTTAAGCTTGGCAGCAATGTGGTGCCTGACTTCTCCTTCCTGGAGGAAAAGTTCAACCATGGTTAACTTAGGTCCTAAATCTCTTAACATTGGTTCCAAATAGAGCAATGCTAGCATTCGTGTTAAAAATAAGGACGATGAGGATGCTGTTACAATATTTTTTTTCGCATTTTCAAATCATGAAGATTATGGGGTCTGTTTAATAACATCATATAACATAATATAACATAACTGAACTTATCATATCTCAATTTAAAACTGGCCTCTGACTGACTACTGCATGCCATTACCTTTTATTTTCTATATTATGGTAACAATCATGTAGCTCAGTCATACAAAAAGAAATAAACTGATGTAAAGATATGCACTTTTAGCCAAATGTAGGTATGCACTTGTCACACATCATGTGTGATGCCAATAGAAATCAACTGTTGTAAAAGTGGTTAAAATAGGCTAAATGTATATTTAAACATTACTAATAATATGTTTTTTTTATTTGCAGGTGTTTGTGCTGTTGGAAAACCAATGTGCCTTCTTTTTGAATACATGGCCCATGGGGACTTAAATGAGTACTTGCGTCATAGATCTCCTAGAGCTTTAAGCAGCATGAGCCACAGCAGCCTTGCCACAAAAGTTCGGCTCTCAGACATGAATCCATTGCCATTATCTTGCACTGATCAACTACACATTGCCCGTCAGGTATCAGAAGGAATGGCCTATTTGTCAGAACGGAAGTTTGTCCATCGAGATTTGGCCACCAGGAATTGTTTGGTTGGTGAAAGCATGGTGGTTAAAATTGCAGATTTTGGTCTTTCAAGGAACATATATTCAGCTGATTACTATAAGGCCAATGAGAATGATGCTATACCGATCCGATGGATGCCTCCTGAGTCCATATTTTACAACCGCTATACAACAGAATCAGATGTCTGGGCATATGGTGTGGTCTTATGGGAAATATTTTCTTATGGAATGCAACCATATTATGGCATGGCTCATGAAGAAGTAATCTACTATGTGAGAGATGGAAATATTTTGTCATGCCCTGAAAACTGCCCGCTTGAGCTCTATAATTTAATGCGCCTCTGCTGGAGCAAGATGCCTGCTGATCGCCCAAGTTTTGCTTCTATCCATCGTATCTTAGAGCGCATGTATGACAGAGCACTTTCTGCTCAAGTATGAAGGACAAGTCGAATATAAACTAAATGTAACCTTGCTTACTATATTCTGGTCTTCCATGATCTGCTGTGATACCATGATACGTGTAATTACACTGGGAATCAGCACATCCATGGGTAGCCATTAGATAAAGTCACCAGAAGAGTAGAAGAATGTTCCCGCACACGACATAACTGATTAACACAAAATGAAAACCATTGGTGACATCCACGTACATCTCAAGCTGAAACAAGAATAAAAATGGCAACGGCAATTCATTTAAATATTGCAAATCAACAAAAACTGCCAACAGCAGTGGAAATTGTAATAATTTTAAGTTAATTTATTGTTAGATAAGAACAGTATTCATTTTCATTTACAAAAAAAGATGTTTCACATACCTTCTAAATAACACAATTCATTCCTGTTATTTTATAGACAAGTCAGTGCTTTCCTTAATATATACATGTAGAGGACGCACATATTTAGAATTTTGACAACTATAAGCAATGTTGTTTTCTGTTGTATTACAGCAAGTTAGAATATACAAGTTTTAAAAACAAATTGTAACCTGCAAAATGGATTTTTAATATTGGACAATCATTGGGACTCACTTGGCACCCCATATGGAGGATGCTAAGCACTTGTTATCTCAACCTTTGTATCGGCTACCAGCTGAGGATCTAAATGGTTTTCAGATATCTGTGGGTCCAACTTTGCACATCATTGAGATAATAAGATAAGAGCCATAAATCCAAGAGACATAAGGAGCTGCATAATGATTTCTCAATGCAAACATAACATTTACTAAGCCACATTTTGAAAATTTTTGGCATGTTGAAAACTAAATGAATGACAGGGAAATGGTCAATTGAGTGCAAAAATCTTGATGGTTGGAATGGAGATGGACAAAACATTATAAATACATCAGTTCTTTGTCCTCCCATTCACTGATAACCAATAGGAACTATATTAGTCTAATTGTCTTATTCAGCCTGAAGAAGAGATCTGCGGCATCCTGAAAGCTTGCTTCTCGAATGAATTTGGTTAGCCAATAAATGGTATCACTCCAAACTTGATCCCAATGTAAGGCTCTTGGTTTACAAATACAGATGGTGCATAAACAATAAGCATAATGATATATATTATACATATTGATATAACAATCAAAGGAGATGAAAATCCTGTCTGGGTGTTATTATATTTGCTTAGTGCCATGAGCTTTAAACAACTGGTTTCTTCTTTTTTAATCACCTTTCTTACTGGCTTCCAGACTACATGCATGCACACCAGCAATTTCTCATTGCAGGTCTCCTAATTCATGCATTGAATAATAACAAAGCCGCTTACATTCTAGAGCAGACGTGGAAAAATTAAGGCCCAGAGGCCAAAATCGAATCCTTTAGTCTTTTCATTTGGCCATTTGTCACCTTAGTGTCAAGGTGCTCTGGATACCGTCATTCCCTGCAAAAAGTGAAGATCACACCTAGAGGATAATTGTTTGGACTGTTTCCTAGAGGCCATAATTTTCCTGAAATAGAATGTTTAGGCTTCTCTATTAAAAGCTTTTATGTATTAATTTTTTTAACATATTTTTCTTTTTTTTAAATATCCTGTCCTAGCTATGAGGACTTGTGACTCCTATGCCGGGTGGCCATTGCAGGCTCTTGGTCCGGCCCCTATGTCACATTTAAAAACCTAGGCCCACAAGTCAAAAGATTTGCCCACCCCTGTTCTAGAATAACAGAATAACAATGCAGGAGATCGATTAGTAGGTGGAAGGCTTAAACTGCACATTTAAGAGATATCTTAAATTAACTTTTAACTTATATGACATTTTTGTGAATAATCTTACATCTTATTTCTTTTTCACGTTTGCTCAATGGCATGCAGTGTATAACCCACAGTGATACTATTGATTCATAACAATGTACAATGTGTACTTTGATTAACAGTGGAATCTGTATTAAATTGTTACTTCGTTATGATTAAAATAAAAGTTCCAAAGCAATTTCACAATCTTCAGTTTTACAAGTGCTAACCTCCATGTTTCTGTTAACATTTTATTAGACTTTTTTATTTCAGCTAAATACAAACCTATTTCACTGTTAAACACCTTTTTTTTATAAATATGATTAAAGTATAGATATTTACTGAATTGTCCAGACTATTTCTATTTGTTATAAAGCTATCATAATCACTAGTCACAAAGGGGCAAGTTCATTTATACCTAATATGCTTAGGTTTCCCCATACACCTTTAGATTTCTCTGTCAGATTTCCTTTAGTTTTACCAAAACCATGTAATATGAGGGACTATCTAAACCATCAAGTCTACCTGTGTTCAATCGCAGAGGATTCTTTACTACATAGTTGTTGGTAGATCTAAAGAATATCTGACAGAGCGATCCTTAGGTGTATGGCCAGCTTAATAAATATCTATTACATTTCACTCCTAGTATAAAAATGAGATTGTTCAACATGCAATCAATTGCCATATTGTCTTTGTGTTTAGCAAACAGCTTGCTATATGCCCACAGAGCTAGGTTGGTGACCAGACTTTTATCCACTGCAGTTAAGCAAAACGGTTTGGTCCCCCCTTCTCCCCCAAGTTTGTGATTGAACAGTGAAGCAGTTTGGCCTTCCTGCCATTCAGGTAACTACAGATCTAAGGTCCAAAATACATTTTTTTAAGACCCTTTCACTCCTCAAGAATCTACTTACCCTCCAACCTCCCTAATCACCATGAATCATATAATGTTAGGTATATTCTTTTTGCTTGATTAACACATTAGAAGCTCTTCTCTTGGTACAGGGTGGAGGGCTGTTGGGCACAGTATAGTAATGTGGAACCAATGGAGGGTGAGGGTGCACTACCCATGATCTTCCTATATCTGAGATGGCACTGGCAGCAGTGTGCACATGTCTGTAGCAACTCCCAGCCACTCATGTTGGGCTGCTGGGCTTTTATAAATCTGGCATGCCCTGGCCCCTGGAGTGTCTCCAAGCAGTAGTCCTGCAGCTGTGGGCTTCTCTTGAGGTAAGTGGACTTTACTTCTCTTGTTCCTGGCCTTTCTCTCTCTAAATGTAATGATTTAAATACATGTTAAATACCACTTTATATGTATTAACATGTACTGAAATTTACATTATCATCATGGATTTTAAAGCTGATGGTTTGGATTCATATAAAATGGGACAGTTTCCTACTATTCGATGTTCACTTAGCAAATACTACTTTGAAAGGGAATACTCAATACTAATAAATTGGGGAGGGTTAAGGTCATGCCATGCTATATTAAGTACCTTTTTATATTCCAATCTTGATGATCAGTTGCTATAAATTATGTCTTAGTACCAAAGAAAATTTTTCAGAATCCCATAAGTCCAATTATAAAAGCTGATAAATAGGAAAGTAGTCATTTTTGCCCTTGTGACGAATATCATCTTCCAAAGTAATGAGACTATATACTATACACACGGTTTATCATTTTTACAGTACTGCGTTTCCTCAAAGAAGACCAATGTTACCATTCACATTGCATGCATTATGTTTTTTAAAACACAGTGTTAGCACATGCTTTTCTATTTTTCATGCTTTGTTCGCAAACACAGGTGTGTAATGTGCAAAAAGCATGTGTTTTCTTTTGTATATGCGTTAACGCACACCTTTCAAAAATGTATATAGTGTGAAAGGGTCCTTGATGTCGCTATGTGTGGGCTCACTGGGTAGGATGCAAAGGGTAAATGTTTTGGGTAAACAAAATGAAAAACAACTGGCATTCCAGTGTCAACGGAGGACAAAAACCTATTAGGCAGTTTATCTCCAGCAGAATCCTTAAGTTACATTTTAAACTTAAGCAAGGTACCATTTTATAAAAGACATAAACAGAGAAAAACAGATATCTATACAAGTTTGGAAATAAGACAGTAGTGGTTTTTAGATATTACATGAATTCTGAGGCATGTTCAACTGAACTGTCTTGGGGAACTTTGCCATCTCCTATGTGGTCATATATAAATGTGTATACTATCTGTATCATTGAACCCTGCTTAAAAAAAGTTTGCTATGCAAAGCATCTCCATTTGTTAAGTGAATAATTTACATAAGATAACCCCAAATGTATTCTTTTACCTCCCTAGCGCACTGCTGAGGTCCAGATTTCTGTACCAGAAGCGCACCATAGACTCTAATGGAATTTTTTTTGTGTTGTAGGCCTGTAACTTCCAAAAAGTCCGTACAAGGGTCTAATAGACATCCAGACTATAATAATGTTTGAAACACACAATTATTATAAAAAAAATTATGAAATGTATTATTTGAATGCTTAAATCTCTTGAATACTTATTTGGTATGAAAGATTTCAAAACAGTATTTATTGATTTCAAAACAGTATTTGTTTGTTTATAATATTTTTATTTTGTTTTGTTTTGAATTGTATTGGATACAGTTATCACTCTATCCAATACAATGGCATTCTCTGAAAGGGTTAACTTCAAAGATCACATCTGGAATGACAATGGGGGTGATATTCCAGGTGTGCTCTTTGAAGATATCCCAATTTGCATATGAGTATCCCAATTTGCACATGAATGTCACGCGCCCCCCCCCCCCCACCGGCAATAACGATAAAGTCGACTATCTCAGTCGTCAATTCTCTGTATATGCGTTATGATTCCACTGCGAACGCTGTACAATGCGATCCTAACATAATAAATAAATTGACAATCAATCATGCAATGATTACAGTGCACACCCCCTTGGGAAACCAATTCCTGCTCAATATTTGCCCTAACCGATTGAGGGTCCCCCTCCAAAGTAACATCGATTGACCAAAAAAAAGAAAAAACTACATGCCTGATCACCATTGACTGATTTCTTCTTTGATTTGTTGGGTTTTTTGGGGGGCTGATAGCTCAAGGTGGGCAAGAATAATTTCCCGTACAAACCACCGCAATGATCCATCATTTTGATCGATCTTTCAGAAATCAATGTGTGTATGGCTATTTTAAAGTGGACCTACCACCTCACTGGGCACTTTACACTATCAGCAGCAGCACTGCTGATAATTAGGCAATCACTGCTCACATTTTTTTAAAACAATGTTCCTTACAGCAGGAGAGGCGATTTTTGGGGTGTGACTTACCTGCCGCGGCAAGCTTCTAAACAATAATGGCAAGGACAGCTGGGAAGAAGTCCATAGTCTTGTGTGAATTGGAATGCAGCTTCACATTTGCAGAATCTAACGTGATGTAATCAAAGCTCCATCTAGTGGGCGTTTTATAGAATTACAGCCCCATAGTCAGAATGAAGTATTCCTGTGTGGACGGAACTGCTTTTCTCATCCTCTTAATGAATATGATTTCCCCGTTTTCACAGATGTATACTGCTGACAGGTGATTATTATGTCAATGTAGTGTATGTGTTTTTTATTTTGAGTATAGAACCAAAATAAGTCTCTGGGTTACGCTGACACACATTCTTGGACCTAATCAATTATTATAGTCACTTCATAAAATGGGCAGAAATTAAAACACAAGACATTGCAGCAGAGGCAGTAGGTGACAGACACACATCAGAAGTATGGAAATGCTTTACTCTACACCGAACAAACCAGACTATGACCTGTACAATCTGTGAGTCCATGTAAAAGTACAATTAAAGTGCTACCAATATGCAGACCATCTGAAACCGAATCCGCGAGCTAGCACAGGTGATGCAGCATTGCCGCAAGTAGATTTACAGTTTTATTTTTTTTTTAATGGCAATGTGCTCTTTTGTGAACCACAGTGTATAGTGTTGACTCATTCTGTGTGTCTTGCTGCTCCAGTTTAAGCTTAATATCTTGAATTTAGTGGTAAGTTTTAGTTCAAGTATTTTTAGTTGTTTTATTTAATTGTTAATGTTACAGAGACTTGTCGACTCCACTATGACTTTAATGGTGAATGACTGGACTTGACAAAATATTGGGTCATTAATGCCCTATACTGAAATGCATTGGCTTCATTAACATATGGCTTCTTTAATGTAGATGTGATTGTCTTGTAATTAACCTTATGTAAACCTTTTAAGTGTTGTAGGAGCAAATTGTATGTGTTCAGCATTCAGGTCAGGAAATTCGTAATGGAATTTTGCACTGTTTTGGTTTAGTATAAACGTTGTATAGTTAATAGACTGTGTTGATATGTTTCGGTATAGGTTTCCTTGGTAAACATTGTAAAAGCAAACAAAGATGAAAGCTTCAAATTACTTTGTCCTTCAGTGGTGGTGACAAACTTTCTTTCTTGAAGACCTCAGAGGGAAAACAAATTAGTGGACAGGATTAAGGTAGGACTCTCAGGAGACAGGTTGTTAAGGATAGGAATGATAACTAAACACTTTGATATGGGGTAAATTTTGCATTGGATTACTAAAAGGATGCATAATAGATGGTAGAAGATATTTCATAAAGACTTTGTATATCATGGCTGATTCACCAATGCATATACCGTATGTATTGAGTAAATGCCACCCTGGGCAACTATCCATATTGCCCATGTGTTAAACTGCCACTGAATACAGCTGCCTTTTCTCAGTTACACCCTCCCCTTAGCCACAAGCTGTTAAAGTTTGTGAAAAATATATTACTATGTTCTTTTTTTTAGATTGTGTAACTACTGATGTGAAACAGTAACAGATATTTTACATATCATCAACAGTTGATAGCTCAAAACCTAACATTGTAGGATTTTGCATTACAGTTTTCAATCACTTTCTTGTAAGTTATGTACTTGATAAATGCATTATGTCTGACATTGGCTTATTTAATGCTTGGGTAGCAGGAGAATGGAAAACAAATTATTGTTGACGCTGGGAAAGCCCCTTGACCTTATTCTTCAAAGTGCATAAGCAGAGACATTCACACTTAATCACTTGTGTCTGTGACTTTTTATAAGATGTTTTTTCCATTAACTCACTGAATAGTGGTCTGGATTTTAAGCTCAGGGAGGTGGAGGAAACAAGACTCCGTTTTCAAAAATATATCCAAAAAAGCCTGCAATCACTAAAGTCATAATGGCATTTATGGGCTACCTTGGTATGAGTTACTGCTGCAGAGTCTCATGATTCATCAGCAGATGGTAAAATGTACTGGACAAGCTCAACAACTGTAAATTAACTCTTCATTTTAGTGATGTAACAAAAGGCAAAATGTGATTGTTAAATAATGTATTTAATTGTCTTGTATTGTTTCCAATTTTATTATACTATTAATTGTGGGTGCGTAAAATTATGTCACAACTTACATGAGCTAGATTTGGCAAATTCACAAACCCATAAAGCACCCAGATGCCTGCAAGTTACAAGCTTTGTATAGTTCACTCACAGTGCTGCTTATTGCTAACTTTTCCTAAAGTCAAACAGGGCACAGGGTTAGAGCCCCAAGACTTTGCCATTTCTAACAGAAATACAAAAGGCCTTCTAGATCATCCTGTAGTAATGAATAATTTGAGCCTAATTATTACTTCAAGGGCTTGTTTCCATGACACAGGCTGGCTGTTTGTCCATGATTTGTGAGTGGATTCTCTCCTTGCTTTAGGGGCATTACCAATGCATTGGTGGTAGCTTGTCCTATTCATTTGAAAAGGAAAACTGCAAAAGTGGACAAAACTTTAAACTTAATTAATGCAAAAACTACATGTGCTAGAGCAAAACTTTTTTTTACCAATGTCCCCACAACCCTTTTCTCTCCAGCAATTTTGGTGATGATTGCAATTGGCTCATAAAGTCAGCTAAACATGCTAAGCCCCTAGACAAAAAATGTGACCTAGGGTGGGAAATACAGCAGCTCCATTATCATGCTGTCTTTGCCACGGCAAATATAATTTTTAGAACACTGAGCTCCCATTGAACCAAGAGCACTACTCAGAGGTGTTCTGCCTCTGGAGATCTGCTTCAGGACATCACAGCTAACTTAATTCTTTAAAGAAGGTGTACACTCAAAATCTAAAAAATACATATATAAAATTAAGGTTTGACATACCTCTGAACTGGTATGATGGGGGCATAATCCCTCCCTCCCCAAAAAAAGTACCTGCTGTTGGCTGGATTTGTATAAAATATTCCATATTTATTTGCCAAGCTTCTGGAGGTTAACTCTGGGTGCAATATTGCGAATGGCCACTGGATGTGTTGAATTGTTTTCTATGTGAAAATACATTCCATTCAGTTTAATACAGAACCAAGATTAGAGACTATCTCTGCGGTGAGTTCCGGGGGTGGGGGTGCACCATGGCACAAAACTGGCAGAGTAGGGGCTGTTAGGGATCAAATTACTCCTATTAGGTAAGTAATTTAGTTTTTTTTCATGCATGCCTCCCTATTATGGCCACTTCTAGTGCCATTCATGAAATGATTAATTTATGGTGGTAGGTATGCTTGAATACAAAGAATATTTACTGTATGTACATTGTCTGCATGAAATGCCTTTGCATGCCATGTGTTTAGTTTAACAATGTTGCATCATGGGGTTGCCAGTGCAGAGAGAAGAGCTGTGAGATGGGCCAAGCATAATTTTTTAACAATATTTATCACATAATTTCATTTTAAGCCACTGTGTCAGCTATTATTCCCTTAAGGAAGCCTGATTATATGTGAATGTGCGGATACCTGTAAATCCACACGTGTAAAACATTTCTGGGTTAGAACAGCTCTGTCGTAAACGTATTTCTGCTTGCTCATTTCCTCGTGTAGACTTGTCCTCCAAGATCTCTGGATAGAGCACAATTCCCTGATCGGTACTTGGTGAGCACCTGCACTACGCAGATGCTACGCATATTAGTCCACCATCTGTAAAGAATAACATTCCAACAGGGCCGAGGGGGGTCAACAAAATTGACAGAACTGTCCATGGACTTCAGTAAATATCATTGCCATTTAGAATTTGTTGTCTCCATTACATTAGTATTTTAAATAGTGTAATTAAAGCACTCAGTTTCCTTTTCAGAAGTTTCTGATTAAAGTTGGATGTAATTGGACTGCAGACTATAGGATTTTATAGCATCTCTAACTACTATTTAGATGACATTAAGTTTACTTATGTGATTGCCTTGTTTTTGTTTAGTTTGTTAACATGTTAAAACATTTCGAGATTTTTTAAGATTTGAGATCACTACCTGGTGCATGGCATCATGAAAAAAAGATGATGTTGACATTTGGAAATCGTAGTCTAGGCTGAGGTCGTCTGAGTCTTCCAACAAGGCAATGACTCAAAGCATACATCGAAATTAGTACAACAGTTCCTCAAGGATACCAAAACCAAGATCCTGGAGTGTCCTCAATCTACTGAGAATCTGTGGTGGATGCTGAAAGTGAATGTCCATTCTATAAGAAGTTGGCAGTACTGCCTGTTGCCAGGGTCTTAACCCTGGTACTCTCTGGCTCCGCCCCTGTGATGTGGTATTTTGCCATCTCATGTGGGGTTGACGTGGACCGCTTGGACAGCCCTCGGAGCCTGGGTGTTCGCTATTGTTTGATTCTTATCTGTTTTTATGCTATCTTTGAAAACATGTGTCCTTCATTTGCTTTTGATCTTGTATTTTGTAAAAATGTTATAAAAACATTGAAACAGAAAGTGAATGTCCATGCAATGAAACGGACATACTTGTACGGACATATTTTGGGAAGGTACAGGCCTACAACATAAAAAAATTCCATCTATGTCTATGGTGCACTTTTGGTACAGAAATCTGGACCTTGCAAGAGCGCTAAGGTTAATGGCCAGGGGGCTAATATTTTTAACTTATTTCAACTCTATGTATCAAGGTAAAAAATGTAGAAGGTCATACTGGGCTTTAAAGGCACTATATCAGGTTCCACAACATTCAGTATTGTATTAAAAGGTCTTCATTTCAAATATTAGAACCAATCATTAAAATTAGATCGACAACTAATTCAAATCATATTATACTGCAAATAGTTACAGCATGGAAAGGGGAGGCCACTGATTGGAACAATAGTGGGTGGGTAATGAAATGAGCCAAGTTTTCTCACAAATATGTATTCTTTTTTAGTGGGCTATACCTCAATATCAACTCTATGTATCAATAAAATATTCTAATTGAACTTTCTATGATTTCTATGAAATCAGAAGAACTGTAGGATGTTTACAAAATGGTCCCTGTTCTTTTACCAAGGTATTGAACTGTGGACATTGGTGTACCTAGGGAAGGTGGCGGGCAGATTGCACTGGTGGTGGATGGGTTTACAGCAGTGGTGGGCAACTGAGTTGATATGGAGGGCCACAAGTGCGGCCCTCAGCATCACTTAAGGGCCACACATAACATTCTCAATCTATACTGACTTGTATAAGTATTTTTAATGAAACAAATTACATCATGTATAGCTAGAAAACATTGTTTAATTTGTTAAGTAACAAAGTTTAAAAAAAATGATACTTCAAGCATTAGGGAACACTGTAGTGTGGTAATGCACATTTTGTGTCACGTATATCATCAAAGATTATATGTGCTTCAAAGCCATTGATTATATTGATGGGGCACATAACCTTCGATTTGATAGACAGGTGAGTTTCTATGCCCTATGCATTAATAGTAAGGTTTCGGGGGCCTCAAGTGGAAGACTGAGGGGGGCCGCCAAAGAACACCCAAAGGGCCCCCGGGTCACAGGTTGGGCACCTAGGGTTTACAGCAACAAAAAGTGTCAAAAGCATAATTGCATATCAAGGATAGGTTTTGAAGGGGAATGAAGGAGTATTGATGAAGTTGGGATGTTTTTTGTTGATGGGGCAGTTCAATTTGTGTGAGGCGGAGATTCTTAGACATATAGGAACTTATTACCAATGAACAAGTTGTAACAGTGGTTGCCATGCGCCGCTGTCCCTCTGCTTACCACCACAGGCCCAGGCACTGTGTTTAGCGATGATTTACTGTTATGCTGTATCATGGCTGGTAAGACACTGTGGAGCAGATCACAGCACATCTGCTATAGGTTTTCTGCAGCACTTCCTAAAGGACCAGTATGTGTCACTTCCTGGGATTTAGGGGATTGGTCATGTATCCTCACTGGCCAATTGTGTTTCTCCTACATGTATTAGAGTGGCTGTGCCCTTTTCAAGGATGCCTCAGTGTCAAGGTTCCTGTGCCCTTCTTAGGCTCCAAATTTCCTTTAATGGCCCTGTGTTACTGATTGATGTCTGTGTTTTGAGACTCTCAAAAACTACCTGTTTAATCCTGGATAGCCTGTCTTGATTCTCCTGTTGCCATCCCAGACTTCCTGACCTGTGCCACCTGCCCTGATCCATTGCCTGTTGGGCTACCCATCTGCCTCATCCCTTGGTACCGCACAGTTGCTCCAGGTTACGACCCAGCCGGCTGACGATGCCTGTGCCTCTGGTACCCTTCTCTGGTGTCCCCTGAACCAGCTAGCTCATGTGCCTGTCCTCCTGCAAGAGGTAGGGACCCGGTGTTCCCCCCAGTGAGTTCACTAAGACAATGACAGGAGGTAGGACTTGTGGCACAGTGGGTTCACACCAGCTGGTTCGTGACACAAGTATTGACCTTATATCGATATCTGCTATACCGTGGTGTGTGCAGAAAAATGCAGTGAATCCAAAAGTAGTTAGAGCGAACTGTTCTCCAGGCCACTATATTGCCAAAAGACCCTCCAGCAAAACCCCAGTCTGTCATCCTGTGATGGAGCTCTTTGCAGCAGAAATGATTCAATAGTATCTTGTCTGCCCATTGAGTGCTGCACCCCTTTTTTGTGTATTCCACATTCATTTATTAGTATAGTGCATAGTGTATTTTTTAAATTGTTTTCTGTTCACCTTCTTTGATCGAGCATCTTAACCTTTTAGATTGTAACGCTGATCGGACAGGATCCTCTTCTCCTCCTGTGTCATAAAAACCTGTTCCCGTGTTTAATCTTGTGTTGCATCTCAACTCTAATTTAATCTACAATGCTACGTTATAGTGATGAGCGGCATAGGCAATAATCGAATTTGCAATATTTTGCAAATAATTCTACTAATATTGGATTCGATATTCGCGAATATTCAAACTTTTAGTGTATGACCATGTATTTGCATCGCGATTACCTTCACAATGAATCGTCACATGTGGTATTTATTTTTGCATTGCGAATATAAAATCGTAATGCATGGCCATAAGCTTCCCAATGCATAATTTCTCGAATATTCAAAAGATCCCTGTCGCCCCACAGTTCGGTCGGCCAGAGAACCGACATGTCCGATAATCTCTGGCCGTTTCCATTGAAATGAACAGCCGGCACACAAAGGGTGCCCGCCGATGCTGTCGGCGATGGAGAGCAGCGTGATGACGTCATCACGCTGCACTCCATCGCTGATCTGTGCAGACCTGTCAAGCCTCCCGTTTTGGCCGGGAAAGTCACGTTTTTATGTGGCTTTCCCGGTCAAATCCCGATTTCAAGAAATCCCGGGTTTTTCCCGGATTCTTGAAATCGAGCCCATCTAGCAGGGAGAGGGCGTTACTCTCCCTGCTAATGTCGCACCCCACACATAATCAGCACAACCGGGGACATTAGCAGGGAGAGTAACGCCCTCTTCCTGCTAGATCAGCTAAAAGGCCGGCAAACGCCGACAGTGACGTCAGTGACGTCACTTCCGGTACGTGGAACGTGGAAGAACCACGATCCATATACCGGAAGTGACATCACAGACATCACTTCCTTTACGTTCCCTAGCTTTTTAATGCCCAAACTTCACAGGTATGGATGTGCTGTGCTGCTCTGTCAGCCCCCACTCGGTACATGTGTGGGGGCCGACAAAATTGGATGAGCTTGGTCTCAGCTCAATTATTCTTTATTCCTAGGTCATTTTGATTTACAGTTTTTTATTGAAGGGAAATTTGAATTAATAATTATACAGTTGAGCTGCTGAAGCAGACTTGTAAAGATGTGATTATCGACATTTCAACTTTGTGAATGCTGTACCTCTTTATGAAGTGACAGACACCTGTTTTTTCTTAAACAGCAGTTTTGAAGACTTCTGCTATTTCCTCACATATACTCGGTTGCAAATAAAGTGTTCAAACAAACTCAAGTGACTGCTGCTTAAGTGATCATTTTCTTCTACTGCAAAACCAAAACAGTAATGTGTGTTTGCCTGGTCCCCTGCAGGTGCTCTGTATTGTATTAATATCAAGAGCTTCCAACCCAAAAATAAACAGTTTATATGCAGGAACAAACTTTTTTCAAAATTTTCAGAAAGATCTGAGGGGTGATCACTCATACATATTTTGTAATGTATCATAAAGGACTAGCTAGTAAAAAAAACCTTGGTCGTCCCAAGCATAGGCTGAAGAAATCTGGTAAAGATTCCTTATTTCTTAAGGAAACAAAACGTTTGGGGTTAAAGTAATACCCTTTATTGGCTAACTCATGAAGTCATCAAAGAAGCAATGAATGTCTCTCTTCTTCAGGCTTAATACACACTAGGGAGACTCCCTAGTGTGCAATTAGGAATAGAGCACAGGTTGGGTTGGGAATGCACCGACATAGAAAGAATTTTAATTGTCAAAAAAGTCACCCATTTTTTATGGGAGTTTACTGAATCATAATATAGATGACTATTTCAGTAAGAGAAAGTACAAAGTACACCATCAGAAACAACCATCAGAATGAATTCATTCATTACCTACAGTGGTAATAAAAAGTCTACACACCCCTGGTAAAACGTTAGGTTCCTGTGCTGTACAAAAATAAGACAAATGTAAATAATTTCAGAAATTTTCCACCTTTAATGTGACCTATAAGCTGTACCACTCAGATGAAAAACAAACTGAAATATTTTAGGTGGAGGGAAGAAGAAATATAAAAATAAAATAATGTGGTTGCATAAGAGTGCACACCCTTAAACTAAAGCTTAGCATACAAGGTTAGATTCCTGTGCAATCAACCAGGGATCAATCACAGCTTGGTGCCATTACTTTGAATGGAGACCCGCAGTCCCCATTCAAAATAATGGATTTTGACCAAGGTTTTCCAACATCTTGGAAACCCGTTTGGTCGAGTTCCTTCGAGCAGGATCCGTTGTTACAGATTAGAGCAACATCAGGTGCCGTGAGCGCGCACAGCGTTGTTTCTTCATCGAGCCGTGTATGCCCAGCTTAATACTTTGTTAAATACTTTGTTCTGGTTTTCTTGTTAGATTTCATTTGTCAGCTGTTTTTTTTTTGGTTTTTCAGTTATTTAGCTCTGTAATTGTTTAACCATCCTAGGTATAACCCTGAGTGTACCTAGAAGTAGATTTTATCTATTTATATTGGTATCCCTGAGCTACAGTTGGGGTTGTTTATCTGCTCCAGACAAGCCCTCGCAGCCCTAGAGAGATGACGTCCTCGGCTCTTCTTCCTGGTTTCATCTCTCTGACATCAGTGATGACCCGGTGGAGGTGTGGGGGTTCCCTTACCATATTCCTGTATTATAATACAAGCATAGGCATCCCAGATCTTCATATCAGCAATGAGGCAAGGAATGTGCATTTTCATGTTGTGTACTTATGTGTTATGTTCATTTTATCATTTTTTCTCAATTTGCCATATTGTATCCTACCATAACTTTGTAACCTTTGTAAATATGAGTTACCATTATAGTTTTTTGTATATGCTCAACTATATTTTTTTATGTTTATTGAAAATCAAAGGCACAGTAAAGCCTTTCTAAAACAGAAGGTACATACCCCAGTCCATCACAAATCAAATAGGACCTCAAATACTACCAGATTTTCTAATTAAACATAGTTATATATATATATTGCATCAACCTATAGTATGACGCTATATATATCTGGAGATAGAGGGGGGATCGAGTAGAGCCCCACAACTAATCTAAATTCCCCGTGAACAAACGCAGGGGCAAGGGGACTTTAACGGCCATCGGTATCAGATAAACAAGGTAAATACAGTTCAAATTTCAAATTGATGACAATTTAATGAACATGATTGATAAAAACATAGGACATTTCAATGTTGGTAGATGTTTCAAATTAATTACTTAACTAGGTGTTGAAAACATTCGTACGTACAGGGTAAAAGAGTATATGAGTACAAGCATAAATAAAATAGGTAAATGCATCAGGATAAAGGTCCTGCATCGGCAGGATTAGCCCCTTAGGGGCTAATCCTAGTTAAGTAATTAATTTGAAACATCTACCAACATTGAAATGTCCTATGTTTTTATCAATCATGTTCATTAAATTGTCATCAATTTGAAATTTGAACTGTATTTACCTTGTTTATCTGATACCGATGGCCGTTAAAGTCCCCTTGCCCCTGCGTTTGTTCACGGGGAATTTAGATTAGTTGTGGGGCTCTACTCGATCCCCCCTCTATCTCCAGATATATATATGTATTTGGGATGTTGGCCAGAACACCTTGGTTTGTGCATCTTCTGTGTCTCTATAGTATGACGCTACTTTAAAAAAATATGAAATAAAAGTATGTATATATTTTTTTTGTTCCTTTCAGTATTTTTGTTCCAGTTTTTCGTAGCAGATTTCCCAGAAGAGTGTTCTCTATAGGGTAAGATTTAATGGAAACATTCTCACACATCCTTGTTAAGGATTTGAACTTCCCCTGCAATGAATGGAGAAAACAGTTACGTATCGCATGTATCATACTTTCCAGATGTGTTACAAAGAGTACTGATGATGGCACATGGAAAGAATTCATTGAATTAAGTGATACTCCTAGAGCGCACACTCTATGTATACTTGTCATTTTCTTTGTCTTCCAAAAAAACTGACTTACACATCTGCATCTGCCTTACTTTCTTTGCTGGATATTTAAAACATCTGTCAATGCACTATTGTCACAGGCAGATCATTTTAGCGATAATCTAAACAAATACATTATTAGCATACTTTTAGTTAATGTCTGTAAATGAAACATTTTGTGTTTTTTTTTACTAAAGGCTGCCATGTCAATTACAGTCTGGAACTGTTTATGATAATGTTGATATATACTGTGGGACAATATATATACTTAACTGCACAAATTTAATTCCAGTGCCAATTGAAGAATTAAAAAAATTTTTTGTGTAGACGAAACACAATATAGTTAAAATACTTATCTTTTATTTATTTATTTAGTCTGTAATGTGGAGAAAGAGCTTGGGTCAGGACATTCGATGACTGTTAAGGATTAGTAAAGACACAATAAAGTGATCGCTAGTGTATTACACAAGGAGAGGCTTTGCACTCTTTCATTGTCAGGTAAGTTCCTGACTGACCCAGGAGCCTGGTTGTAAGCTGACATAAGAAGGACCAGTAAAGGTAGGTGTGTATGCTTATATCCAAACACTACAATTGACATGGTTCACACTTGATTTCCTAGGACAACCCCTAACAAGCTA
>CM070032.1:113519465-113552647 GCA_036250615.1 Ptychadena robeensis | reverse complement strand
ATAAAATTATTCCTCAAAAATACCACTTGCCTAATAATTCTGCACTCCCTGTACAAAAATCTTTGTCAGACTGATCAAAGATTGCCCAAAGGCCCAGAATTTTTTCTTAGTTTTTACTGTGGTCTGGCCACGCAAGTATTTATTGGTTGAACACTTGTAATACCAATAAACGACATGTTCGGCATCTACACAGCTGATGCTGAGACTATATTTGTATGGCATACTATGATCACCTGTATAACCTTATTGAAGCATTTATTGGATAAAGGTTCCACAAGCATTGTCATCCTTCTAAAAAAAGAAGCAAAGCATAGAAGACAGATTTCCAAAGTTCCATCAAAGACAGGGGCACAAGGAATGTGCTTGTACATCCACATGATTGGTTCTAAAAGCAAGCCCATGAAAGAAAATGTGTATTGTTCGAGGAAAAGTTTAGTCCATCTTCACTAAATCAGAACTTTTTTGCTTTTTTGGGTGCACTTTACGTGAAGGCTGCTATTTAAATGGAAGAGATGAAGATATGCCATATTTATCCTTTAAGACAAGAAGCAGCAATACCATATTTTATGGTAGCCCCCCCCCCCTCCAACAAAAGTAAATGTCCCAAAATGAATGGGCACTCAGACTAGAGTACAAATTAGAAAACTTGCACATAAAAGATTTAATGGTTAGTCAATGAATAGTATTCACACTGCTGCCCTGCTGTGATCAGCATTCATCAGCATGAAAGCAGTTGAACATCCCCTATTGACATGGTCAACTCTCCTTTTTACTCTTCCAATATCCATTTCTAATTTGCATGAACTTCTAAAAGCCCTAGTGTCTATTTCTATTAATATGGGCAGCTTGGTGTCCATGAAGCACATGAGTCCTAGGTTCCAATATTGGTCTGGCCACTATCGGCAAGGAGTTTGCATTTTTCTCGGGTGTCTGTGTGGTTTTCCTTCAGGTGCTCCAGTTTCCTCCCACACTCCAAAGACATGCTGATAGGTTATTGTTTTCCCTCCAAAAAGATTCTTCCACGTTAGTCCTTTGAGAAACAGTTAGTGATATGACAATATACATTGTAAAGTGCTGCGTAATATGTTGCTGTTATATAAATAGAGGGTATTGATAAAAATGCTCTTGAACCCTACAAAAATACCCTACTCAACGCAAGTCAAATATTTGGGAATTAGATTACCTTTTTTTTTCAAATATTCTTTATTGAAAACAAATGAATGGAGATTGCTCTCCACATTTATATGTAATATAAAGCAAAAAAAACAAAAAACAGAGGTTAACACATTACTAGATTACCTTTATCTTGTCTCCCATTGTCTCCTAAGAAATCATTTTGATGTTTCCTCCTAGTTTTATGTTGATGTTGATGATTATGAGATGATCAGCCTCTCAGCAGGGAATTTGAATTGGGGAAACCAGAAGTGACGTCAGTGGCATCACATCCTGTACATGGAACGTATAGTTCCTGGTTCAGATTGCTGGATGTGATGTCACTTCGGATTTTGGGAGCCAGTTTTTCACTAGTAGACTCGGTTCTCTCTGGTGAAAAGATTTTTCCTACGTTGGGATCTTGCTGCTCTTGATCCTGCTGGAGGAAGAATAGTGAGCTCCTTTTCGCCAGCAAATGGGGCGGGTTTGAACACCCATACTGCTCACCGGCTAGAAGGAGTGTGAACAACCATGTTCACTGCCGAACGTTCAGCCTTGCATATAGTTCGGCCATCACTATTGATCACCCACAGCTGTATTGTAACTCACACTGTTAAGACAAATGTGACTCCTCTATTCCCCAATTCCCCTATAGTCCACAATGACATGACTAAATGGGCATTTAGTTCTTTAAAAAGGAAAATAATATGAGGCATTACATCTGTGACATCCAAATATATGTACCACACACAAAGAAAAACCACTGTTATTTTTCTACTACATGACACCAGCCGTCCTGAGTAAATAGAAGCTCCCTGCTGTAGATGCCAAGGAACTTGGGAGTGACCTCATAAAACTATTCTGGAGAATAGCAGTTACGTTGCTCACTGAGTTATGGGAATCTCATATACCTATTTACTCACTCACACTTGTGTTTGGTTATTCTATTTTAGTTTTATCACAGAAAGTTCAAACACATCATATATACGGTTCTCTAAAGCTGTGAGATGGTCTATCATGTAACTTTGAAGCTTCACAGCAACACCTTCATGAAATTGTATGTCTGAGAAGACCTTATGGAGCTGCTGCTAGACTCACCTCTAACCTTTCTTCATCTGCTGTTTCTCTCTACAAATTACCTCAATTGCTTCCAATTGTCCTCAGAATGTGGTTTGGCTTTAAATCACCCCTCTTTTTTTGCGTTCTACTTATATTTGCAATTTAAATACACCCATAGCTGCCCCCGTTGCTCTTCCATTTACTTACTTCTTTACTTAACAAACCTAGCACCAAAACTTCTCTATAGCTATACCAACAGTCAGTAACTCTGTCTCGTGACACATTAAGGCTTTATGACCCTATACGCACTGTATTGGGCTGTGCAGTGCATTATACATTGTTATAACGCACTGCTGAAAGCATTTTGGATGCACTGGTGGTCCCAATACACTTGTAAGGCCAGCTTAGTGCGTAGCCCAGTATACGCTAGCACACTGGTGTTTGTGTTTCCAAATACATAGTTAGAGCTCTCTGTCAGATATCCTTTAGATCTACCAACAACTAGTTAGAGTCCTCTGCGATTTAACACAGGTAGACTTCATGGTTTAGAAAATACCTCTTATTATATGGTTTTAGTAAAACAAGATGAGATCTAAAGGAAATCTGAGAGGGTCCCCATACACCTTGAGATATCTCTAACATCGCTTTGTGGACAGAGCAGGGCATGTACCGCGTTGTTGTATTAAAGAGCCCTTAGGCTTGCTTAAACCCAGCTTCAAACAAGCTTTCTAACCGAACTGTTTGCTCTTGGTTACCCATATCCATGTGTTTCTTCAGCTGCAATTCCAACTCTCCTTCCTAAGGTTTAATTTGTTCCCTGACATTTTAGACTGTAAGCTTGATTCAGGCAGCGTATGGTCTTCTCTTGTGTTATATTGTCTATCTTTGTTATTTGTGTGCTAGTTTGTTGTGCAACCCCACATTTAATGATGCTTTATAAATAAAATATTACCTTCTTCTTAAAACCAAAACTTTTCTTTCTGGTTGTTTGCAAAAAGACTCATTCTGGGCTCTCAGCACTGCCCCTCCTCCCAAGTGAATATGCAAACAGCATGTTCCAGGGAGACAGCAAGAGGAGGAACAATGCTGCCAGCTTAAAGTGTGAGTCTCTGTATGAAAGACTCTGGAATCTCAGCACTGCCCTCATCCTGAGTGAATATGTAAATAACATGCTCCAGGGGGAGGAAAGTGAGTGCTGGCAGCTTGGAGTGAAAGTTTTTCTGAATTATTGACTCTGGAGTAAAAGCATTGCTGAGATCCCAGAGACTATCGGTATACAGCATGTTCAAGCCCTGAATGCCTCCCATTCTGGGGGGTAAAGTATGTCTTATAGAGCAAAATATTTGGTTATTGGCAGTTGTTCCCCTTTATTTTGGTCTTTTTTTTTGTTTATACTAACATGTTCTGTATTCCTTTACAAAGTCACTTATTAAACCTTCATTCATGTTCAAGCGCCTTACTATTGTGTCTGAAATCATAATTCTTCCATTTATTGAATTTTGTTGCACATGGAGCTAGAGCTTTCTTAATATAAAACATTTGTTCTGCTCTTTGGGTTTCTGTATTATATCTGTTATGTTTGCTCATCTTTTCTCCAATTCATCAAGAGTTTATCTCTGTCCTTTGACAACCTGAAACGTATACTGTAATGCATCTTGATGTTTACATTCCGCTGTTCTGCCCTGCACTTTGAACTATTTTGTACTGTTTAAAAAGCCTTACAGATTCGCTGAAGCTTGCAGAGATCACTGGCTTAATTCCCAAGATAAGTCTGCAGACCTAGTATTTCTGGATCTGGCTTTAAATCGTGAGCCACAATGTAATGCAGAAACAGGATTCCGGCTCCAACTCTATGACTGGTAAAGGCAGAAGCAGGCATCGGGCCATGCATACTCTAGCTATTTTACTTTTAAACGCCTACAAAACTTCATTAGACTTTTTTGTTCAGAATTCCTGGATTGTATTAAAATAAAAAGATACATTTTCTATTTACCTAGAGCTGTTTTCAAAGGTCAACCCATTAACTTTTTCTCATGTCCCATTTTGAATTACAGGTTACTCACATAATAACACACATTCCTTCCCTTAAAGCAGACCCAACACATATGCTTCTTGAAGCACCGATGTACGGCTGTGAATCTTTAATTCATCCTTGAATTAAAGATTGGGCAATTGATCTTCCCATTTAATAGGCTGATTCTAAGGACTGGTAAGCTGAAATTCACTTGAAAATTTTTACTAAAATTACAGTTTGTTTCTTTGTAGTGAATACTGAGTTTATTCTATGGACCAACTTACACGCTGACAATATAATACCGCTCCATCTCCCCTTTCTATGTAGTAGCAGGTGTTGGGCAATGAACTCAAGAACAACACAGAGAGCAAGATGGTTTTTAACCCCCCTAGTTTAAGGGCTCCTGAGGCTGCTTACCATGTGCTGGTATCCCTGATTTAACATTAGAATGGAGGCAATAAACTTCCTGCAGGAAACACCAATGACTAGTTGCATCGCACACAAACAACTTCCACTCCTATGGTGTGGTGCCAAGAAGTCTCACACAGGATCAGCGACAGATCTGCCTAAGTGGAATGGCCGCAGTTGGACATGGCCCATCGGTAGGGTCAACGCTCCTCCAACAACAGGCACACTGGGACTTACCGCTGCCATCAAGATGGGGGTTCATGTGCCACCCCACTTCCTTGCGCTAAGAGGGCCTTACTTACTCATTGGCCTCAGTCAAGGGTCTTTTGACAAAGCACAGGTTGTGTTGCTCACCCACATTCACCTTTTTAGGTTACCCCACTTAGAGAAAGAGAACGCAGGCCCCTGACTGACTGACCTCCTCTTCCGCAGAGATACTGAGCCCCAAACATCCAGATTCGGGAGCCTTTATAGTCTTCGTGCTTGGCCCCCTCTAGTGTTGGGAGGGCTAACTGTCTGCTCTACACTGCTTCCCTGCAGCTTGGGTACTGCTATCCCTGTTCTCTCCGAATGAGTGCGATCGACTCCACTACATCTACTTTCTTTTCTAATCTTGTAAAATTGTAAGCTTGATTGGATAGGGTCCTCTTCTCCTGTGTCATAGTTTGTACTTGCATGAACATGTGTTTGTCTTTAAACTCTGGTTAATGTACAGGACTGTGTAATATATTGTCACTAAATGTTTATAATTCCCTTCCAATCTTTCCTTACATTGCAAAATCATATCAAGATTACTTTTCTTTCCTAAATTTGTTTTATAACATATTACAAAGAAACAGCAATAAGAAATAGCAGATTTTACCAGTGTGCTCCTTTCCATGCCCATCTTATATGAAATGTGAAGTCACTGAGAACAGACAATGTTCTATGTTTATTTACTGAACTTTTATCTGATAATGTTAAGGTTCACACTAGGTGTAAGGTGAGAGGGCAACTTGATGGCTTCAATATGGCAAGTACCAGTCATAGATGTAAGGAGATCCTGCTGAGATTCCAAAGGCATGGCCCCAGAGGTGAAGTATTTCCGGAGTCTGACAGGCCCAGCTGAAATACATATAAACTGCTTCTTGGAATGTCAACTATTTAAGGAACTGCAACTGCATACTCATCATCAGCCAACTCACAGAAAGAAAGAAAATATTACCAGGCCACACCGTTAGATTTTCAGACGTCAGACTAGTATCAGGAAATCACATTTTTGCAAATATAATTTTTATCATTATTTTTTATAAAAGCACCAAAAAATTACACATAGACATACTTGCATAAAACAATTACAAACTATAATAAAGGAGAAGTGGAAACTGCCCCATGAAGCTAAAATCAATGTTAAGGCCCTTCTATACCTTACAATTGCATGGAGTGATCTAAAGGTGTATGAGGGGCTTAAATGATTGAGTAACAAAGGATGCGTTATGGCCCCATAATCTTACCATACAATTTCTGTACAATCCACTTTTACCAAAACCATGTAGTATGAGGAGCTTTCTAAACCTTCCAATCACTATGTATTCTATCAGGGAGGACCTGGCACTACATAGTTGTTGGTAGATCTAAAAGAAATTGTATGGAGTGATCAAAAGGTGTATGGAGGGCTTTAGGAAAAGAGATGAAACTTTAGCCAACTGTATTTCTAGAAGAGAAAGAAAGATGAGTATGCAACACTGAAGAGGTGGACTTTCAGGGCTCATTAAAGGTAGGAAGAATCTTACTGAGATGAGGTGTTGCCTTAGAGAAGTCTTTTAGCCATGTATATAAAGCTGTTACTAGTTGGGAAAACAATATTTAGTCAAAATATGTGTTCAGAGGGTGGTTAGGGGTGTTATTATGCACAAGATATTATTAATGACCATAGAGCAGTCAAGCTGTTGTACAATAATAAATATGCAATAGATTACAGCAGCTTGGTCTGCTCTTGGAGTGAAGTGATAAAAATATAAAAGGAGGCATATTATTTTGCCATTCGTGCAGATTTTTAGCATTGCAGCAGTACATTTAGACAATTTAATTTGGAAAAAATTGAAAGCAGCATTGTAAAATATGTTACTCAGTGAAGTGACAAATGGCTTTAGTGCTGGGCACTTAATAAAACAGTAAAAATATGGAAGCTGTTTGGTACATTTAGGTCCAAAATCTATTTGAACAATGCATTTAAAACTTCGCATTCACCTTCCAGTGGCAAAAAGTGTTAATGATGCAAAGCAAAGATGTTTCTACAAAATATACACAAGTTTTAAAGCCTGGAAAACGACCAGGGGGTCTGAGCATTCAAGCAGCCACTGGAGAGGCTACAAATCTCATCTGACCTTGCAGGGAGCCTGGAAAGGTGGGATAGGCACTCCAAGGTCGTTTTATTTAAGACTGAAAAATTTGTGAAAAAAGCTAAGTACTGCAGTCAGTTTCAGAGCTTCACCACTGAAGTCAATGGGGTCATTTAACGACCAATAAACCCTCTGAATGTGACAGGAAAATGAATAGAAAACTTACTGCTTGATTAACGACCAGAAAACAACCTTGCAAACCACAGTGTAAATTTCCCCTAAACTATAGGACTTATAACTACAGTAAGCATAGAATTTTTTAAATTTGTTTCTCACAAATACTGATGACAAGATCTAGAAGTAGTTTTCTTCCAAAAGAACTCATCAGAAGTTCATTTGAGAAGCTAATCATTAGAAGAAATTGGCTGGTCAGGATCAGCTAAACAGAAAATTCTTTTGTAGGACACTTTTCCAAGGAAAATGTTCATTCCCTCTCCTTAATTAAGGTTTGCTTTCTTTTAAACCAAGGAAAATGAATGACATGAACGCCTACAGTAAAAAGCAAACAAATTATATTTGAGCTCCATTGTTGCTTTGGTATATCTTTTTCAAATGCAAAGTCTGTGTTTGTAGCGTGTGAAGGAACAGGTGTAATACATATTGGCCCTATTGGTATATATAACATATATACCATGCACATTTTGTACCTAGTGGGTATTGACTTTAAAGCTTTTAAAATCCTTTTCCTTACACAATGCTGCACATCATTTATTTTTTTCACCTCCTCTTTCCAGCAATGTTCCATTTCCATCACGACAATAGTTCCAGATGTGTGATTTTCCCATGCAGTTCTATAATCATTCTCACAGTCTGTTCTATTCCCTCTTGTGTGCACCGAGTACAAGTTATTTCATTCAAAATGGCTGAGAGAACAAGTGAGTTTTACAGATGCCAGTAACTATTTGTTTCTAAATATTGAGATAACATCTTGGCTTAAACCACATTTTCCTCCTTTTTATTATATTCTCATAGTTACAGAAGAACACAACATGTGAAAGAGCAAACTTAGAAAAGCAAAACAAAACATCTTATTAGAGTTTACACGGTGCATAACGATGTGTCCCAATACACTGCTTAGAGCATAACTCTTTCTTTTCTGAAAACAGTACAGACTAATCTTTATGGATCTTTTGTGCCATAAGTAGTGGAAGGATGCTGGTGAACCCGGAGTCCTTGTATATCAGACATCCTGATCTTTCGATCTTTACACTGGCAGGCCTGTACATAGAGATAGTAAAATTTTTCCACTTTTGGACTTTGTGAGCTGATTGCTAAGCCTCTGAAAATTTTATATTCACCAAAATAGCTGGATACACCTCAAATGTTTAGGAGACATGTTAAACTTCCATCTTGGTTTGCTTTGAGAGAGCAATTCTGGACTAAACTGGTCTTCACTCTTTTCTGATAAGCTTCTCTCTAGGATGTAGGAGGTGCCCATAGAGCCAGACTTCAAGTGGATACAGCTAGTCCAGCTCTAGAACCACTTCCAATCACTGTGCTAAGCTACACCCAGTACAAATGACCATCCACTCTACTTACTGATTCTTTTAGTTTAGCTTATACACAGGCCTTTGTTAGAATAGGTCCAATGTCCTCACCACAAGTGCAACCAA
Source organism: Ptychadena robeensis (assembly GCA_036250615.1). Taxonomy (NCBI): domain Eukaryota; kingdom Metazoa; phylum Chordata; class Amphibia; order Anura; family Ptychadenidae; genus Ptychadena; species Ptychadena robeensis. Next base: position 113,544,020 of record CM070032.1, on the reverse strand, counting down.
CAGGGTACTTTACTGGCAGGGAATATATACACCTTTATCACTCCCATTGATCCCAGTCTGCAGGGTCAATTCTTAGGGTTTTAATTACAGAAAAGTCCAGCGAAGGGACCACTCCCCCCCCCCCCCCAGTTACTGGGAAAGGTGTGGGCAGAGCTGCTTGTTTGGATGAAAGAGGAATGTATGCAGAGAGGCAAAGGCCTAGTGAAGAGTCTGCAGAGATTCAGGGGGTAAGATCATAGGGGAAGAGTCTAGAAGTTGCCAGACAGGTGCCCACAGATTCACCACGGTACGTGCCGTGCACTCGGTGCATGAAGGGGTGGTGCTCTTTCCTACATCAACACTGTACCTGGCATCTCCTATCTAGGCCTTACATACACCCTTGGGGAAAAGCATCACCCTCAGCATGGGCAATACCAATTACAAATTAAGGGCTATTCTTTATTGCAGGCCAATGGAATACACAACGTGTGACAAGAAAAGGCTGATCAAACCCATCTGCTTTATTTAATGAAACACAAAGCAGGCAAAACACCTCTTCTGAACTACCATGTGTGCTTCTCAGTTAAATACAGTGGGATTTAGACAGCCTGTGTCTACAGTGCATTCCAAATGCACCCCAATGATGAAAAACAATGCCTATCAACATGATGTGCTTCAATATGCCAAAATATTACAGGTTCTTTAGTGTCATGCTTGGTATAACAATAAGTGAAGAAGCCCTGTTTAGATGTTCCTACAACATGTTTTGTTTTTACGCTTTAATGGGTAATAAGTTTGCGTATTCAAAGTTCCATGAGGTTCTGGTGGGTTTGTGGAGTCTGACTCCCAGGTTGTGGCCCCCAGGCTTGATATACTGGTCCAAAGATGTCAGCCTCAAAGTCAGATGCAGGAAAAGATTAGCAAAGGCAGCTATCAAGCATATTTGAGGTTTGAGCAGATCATATATCAGAAGGTCATCTGAAACCTAGAACTCTGGAAAACAAAAGGTATTAAGGTAAAGGACAGACAGAAAACACCAGAAGCCCTGGGTTAACTGACATCCAGGAAGTGAACAAGTGGTAAAACCCATGGCATGAGACTAAAAAAAAGGTTGCAGAACAGATATAAAAGGTCTGTAGAGGCCAGAACCCACAAACTTTATAAATATATGTACAGTTTATTTTACTGGTATTTGAGGTAAGACCGTATATAGGTAAATAAAAATGTAGTGTCATACATAACTGTACTATATTAAACACATTCAATTATAAAGAATAATAATACCAGCAGAAACATATACTTTATACAGGCACAAGTGAAGGGAAAACTACCTTTCAGGATGGGCAGCTTAGCAGAGATACAGAGCAGAGCACCCTAATGTCTAATTGGACATGGTATGTATCTTATAACTCTGTTTTTGCTAAATATTGTGTGGTTTTTCCTTCCCTTACCCCCTCCTCCTACAAAAAGGTGGGCTTCCCATTAACCACTATATATACCTATTAGGGTACCCCTGAAATACCAAGCAAACAAAGAAAAAAAAAGACAACAAAAAGGGAAACCTTTTCGCCAGATAACTAACAATGCACCATCCAAACAAAAGTTTTAAAAAATTGTCTCAAGCACGGCATGCAACCCATATGTCAGACCAAATGGAGTATGTCAAAGAGAGTGCACGAGGTATGAGATGATTATTTCACAATATTTCTTGTCTTGAGCACACAGACACAGTGTAATACATGGAGCAGTTTCACATTGTGTCTGTTTGCTCAAGAAAAGAAGAAAATTCTCTCAAAGAACAAACAAGCCTTGGTCAGTGGAGAGTGTGACATAGGGCAGCTTTGTTGTTGACAAGACGATTTCTTTGTTGAACAAAAGGGCACAATGTCACAATTCATAGCAGTCTTACATTGTGGCTTTCACATTTTTTATTGGATAAGAAAAGAAATAAATCCTTGACTACAGCATATATGGCCTGCTCTTTTTTGATGATCCCTTATTGTGTTCTTGTATCTGGCCAGGCAAGGCCCCAGGTCAAAAAAAAAAAAACCTAATTAGTGTGGTTAAAGCCATAACTTTTTTTTAACAAAGCTAGAAAAGAATAGCAATGTTTTATTAATTTCAAAAGGTAAAAAGAAAAACAAGATATTAACATCTGTTGAGTATCTTATACATAAAAATGCAGTTATTGTACAGTGGGATACAATTTCTCAAACACATGTTGTTAGCTGATCATTAAACACTGTTTGAGGGTGTTAGCGTTCAACATGTTTCACCCCCTTAGGCTTCATCAAGGAACAGACATAGTGGCATCCATGATCAAAGTTGTGATGGATCATCCAATGAGGGATGATTAGGTGTAAAGATGGTGGTGGAACTATAGTTCTCCTCTCCAACAGGAAAAGCCTCCCATATAAAAAGTATCTCATTTACAGGTTGGGAATCAAAAGAATGCTATCCCTCATTGACAGATCCATCACAACTTTGATTATGGATGCCACTATGTCTGTTCCTTGTTAAAGCCCAAGGGGGTGAAACATGTCGACCACTAACACCCTCAAACAGTGTTCGATGATCAGGTAACCACATGTGCTTGAGAAATTTTATCCCACTGTACAATTATTGTACATCTTTATCTATAAGATACTCAACAGATATCAATATCTTATTTTTTTACTTTTGACTTTTTAAAATTAATAAAACATTGCTATTCTTTTAATATAGTTGTTTGTGAGAAGTATCCGAAGAGCCAATCAGAGTCCCAAAAATGTGGGGGGGGGGGGGTGATACTTCTTCTTTGTTCTATGTACCTATGGGATCTTCCGGAGTCAGGGTGCAAACTTTATCTTCCCGTCCCTACAGCATAGGAAATAAATAGAACTCTTCCTAAGCCACAGATCTATCCCTTTTCTACTTTAAAAATATTGAGCTCAAATTAAGGCTTTAAACCTTTGTATACATGAATGTGTAAACCTTTAAGGGGAAATTCCATGCAAAATTCCTTTCCAAAACCCAAAATAAATATTGTTGATAATCTTGAGATGAAGGTTTTAATTGAAGAGAAGTTGATTAATGCAAGCATCCCCGGCAGGGATACATGGTTTGTTTGCAACCTTTTTACTACCATATTGCCTGGTCTGTCAAACAAAGTAAAAAAAACAAACATGTTGATGGTGTCTTAAAATTATACAACATCATGGAGTGACTCTGAAAACTACTGCTCATGCCAAAGACTAGTGTTGAGCTTGAATTTTCGTATTGCAAACATTATTGATGAATATCGGCTATTTGAGAATTCACGAATTTCATGAATATGGAGGTGGGTATTCGCAATTCCAAATATTGTAGATATTAGGTACTGGTAAACTTATGACCATGCATTGTAATTATATAATCACAATGCTATAATAATAATGCCATACACACAATTTTCAGATTCACGAATATCTAATAGAATATTAGAATTATTCACAAATTGAAATATTGCCTATGCCACTCATCACTACTAAAGACAAACTGATATACAAACTGTTGCAGTGTCGGCCAATGCAGAGTATTCATCTAATGCTTCTCTGCTCATAACTTAGGGTCCCCATATACCTTTAGATTTTTCTGTCAGATTTCCTTTTGTTTTACAAAAACTATATAATATGAGGGACTTTTTAAACCATCCAGTCTACTTGTGTTCAATCGCAGAGGACCCTACACTACATAGTTGTTGAGAGATCTAAAGGTGTATGGCCAGCTTTACTTGGTCCAATGCAGGACAATGGTGACTTGAGAGCAATAAAACACACAGGCACTGTATAGTGAGTAGCAAGCATTCACCCCCCCCCCCAAAAAACAACTATAATATTAAAAGATTTTTTGTAGCTATACAAAATAGAACATTCTCACATCAGGATCATGTTCATGTATGATCTACAGCAGGTTTGCAAGCTACTTTGAAATGTTGATCCACCAAGCGGTCCACACATGGGAATACCTAAAGTTAACTGAACTGAATTTTAACACTAGGTCTTTTTTGTTATATAGTGTTAATACTGACTCAAATCTATTAGGATCTGGAGCAATCGAAAACTTCCCATCGATGTTAGGGGCATCAAGCCATGTATGCCAAGCATTAATCTGTTAATGCAGGCTTATATTAATAAAGGAAGGAACAAGCTCCAAAATAAATAAAGTAATAATAATAAAAAAGGACAAGCTCCTAAATGAGCCTTCCGATCTATTCTGGGTGTTTTCACAAACAACTGGTATATCACAATCGAATGCGTGGGCACCCTTGAGCCACAGTATGTCTGTTGTACATAGGAGGTACATTTCAAAGTAGGCATGTTCATTACATCACAATTTACTCCCTTATGTTTTGAATTATTTTGATTACAATGTTGGTTGTTCCTAAGCTGATCTGTTTTATGGGTGTAGCTCAAATATGACTTAATCTGTGTGATCAATGTAGAGATCAGTTTGGACATGTGTTAAGAATTAGATGGAACAGTTAAGGAAAAATACAGTGTTACAAATATCCCCTACTTCCACATTGGTTGTTTACTATATGAATGCCTGGAATACTTCAGCAATGTCCTTCAATTCGATCATAGAGATTGGTAGAGCCAAAGAGGGTTGGCATAAGGTAAAAACCACACTGATTTTTGCCTTCCAATTTTTATTCTTCTGTCTTATTTACGTATCTTTTTTTATTCTGCTGTCCCAATCTGAGCTAGTTCTAAATCCTGGATAATACATCATCATATATACAAACATGTATGGACTGCTGGGCAGCAGGTTACAATATATTTAGCATTTAAAAAAAGTTTGATGTCTATGTTTGTTGTGTTTTGCAAGCTGGTGCAGAGGTATTTACAAAATTGACTTGTATATATGCAATTTCAAATTAACTTCTGCTCCCAGAAAAACATGCCTCCTTGGAAGCCCTTCTTATGAAAGGGAAACATCTCCAGGAGACAGTTAACATGCTCATGAGATTCACGCATTTGTTCCTAATTTTCTGCAGCATTGTTTGTATAACTTGACTTAAGGCCCAGGTAAACCATTGGTAGATTAAATGGGGACGTATACAAGAAGTAAACATGTATTTACAGTAAAACAATAACATTTTAAATAATATGGAAGATAATAGCAACAAAGTCTAGTTATTTCAGGACATAAAGTTTTAGCACATCTTGTGATGCACACAGACCTCAGGGAATATGTAGACAGGATAGACTGTACAGTGCATTTGCCAAGTATCTACAGCGTATAAAGTTCAAATACCTCAGACAGTGTTAAAATAGGTTAAAAAATATTACCCCAAACATTTCAAATGCATTTGAAGAGTGGGTACCATCTTTCTGTCCCCATCACATTTAGTATTCAATATTCATATTCAAGACAAAAGGATATCGGCCAGTTACCGCAACATGCTGGACAGATTTTGGTATGGTATTAACTTCAAAAGACAGGTCTCTATGGTAGAGTATAGATGTTTAGCAATAAGGACTATGTGACACATAAGGTAGCATATAGTGCATCCAGAATGAATTTACAGCAAATCAATTTATACACATTTTATTTTGTTACAGCCTTATTCCAAAATGGATTTAATTCTGAATTCTACACACAACACCCCAGAATAACAATGTGCAAAAAATAAATAAGGTTTTGCCAAATTTATATAAAAAAAAAAGAGAAAGCACATGTACATAACTATTTAAAGCCTTTGTCATGAAGCTCAAAATTGACCTCAGGTGCATCCTCTTTCCCAAATCATCCTTGACATGCTTCTGCAGTTTAATTGGAGTCCACCTGTGGTATATTCAGCTGATTGGACATGATTTGGAAAGGCACCCATCTATATGTAAGGACCAAGCATGAAGTCAAAGGAATGGTCTAAATTGTCTCCAGTCACAAATCTGGGAAAGGTTACAGAAATACTTTTGCTGATTTGAAGGTCTCAATGAGCACAGTGGCCTCTGTCATCCATAAGAGGATGAAGTTCAAAACCACCAGGGCTCTTCCTAAAGCTGGCCAGCCATCTGAACTGAGCGATCGGGGAGAAAGGGAGGTGACCAAGAACCCAATGTTCACTCTTGCAGAGCTCCAGAGGTCCTCTGTGGAGAGAAAAAAGGACAACCATCTCTGCAGCAATCCACCAATCAAGCCTGTTTGGGAGAATGGCCAGACGAAAGCCACTACTTTGTTTCTCATGGTTTAAGAGTTGTTTAGGGTGGGCTGCCATGTGTCTTTAACAAAGTCTGATGAGACAAAGATTGAACTTTTTGGTGTGAATGCCAGGCGTCATGTTTGGATGAAACCAGGCACTGCTCATCTCCAGTCCATTACCATCCCCTACAGTGAAGCATGGTGGTAATAGCATTATGCTGGGGGATGTTTTTCAGCAGCAGGAACTGGTAGACTAGTCAGGATAAAGGGAACGATGACTGAAGCAATGTACAGAGACAGCATGGATTAAAACCTGCTCCAGAGCCCTCTTGAACTTGACTGGGCGATGGTATATATTTCAGCAGGACAAATATCAAAGGAGTGGCTTTAGGACAACTTTGTGAATGTCAGACTAGAATCCGATTGAACAGCATAAAAATGGCTGTGCACCAATGCAAAGAGGAATGGGCAAAACTGGCTAAGGATAGGTGTGCCAAGCTTGTGGCATTATATTCAAAAAGACTAGAGGCTGTAATTGCTTTCAAATGTGTTTCGACAAATTAGGTACATGTTATTTCTATGTTTTTTTGTTTTTTTTTCATTTGCCAAAACCTTGAGTAAAGTTTTTTTTTTCACTTAGTCAGTGAGGATGCAGCGAGTGCCTTCCATTCAGTACTGATTATTATTTACATTATTTATGTACATAACTGAAGGCCCACATCACTCCTCTTCTCCTTTGAAAAGGATTAATGCGTCACAGCTGGGGTATTTTTTTTTGGGGGGGGGGGGTTCTACATTCATTGCCCTAAATCACTGGACAGCCAATAGGAAAACTCTTTATCATGTAATTTAAACAACCAAAGATGGATGCCCATCTGGGGAGAAAAATAAGGAAGCGTTTGAGGTTGAGATTCCACTTGACCACAGTTGCTATCGTTCGATTCATAATATACATTTTTTTAGTTGCTTGTTTAAGAATATATTTTACATAGCCATTATGTACAAGCAGTTTAGCAATGCAGGAAAAACACTCTTTGTAAACAATATTGACATCTGGAAGTGATTTTATGAAAGTAGTTGGGATGCTGTCTTGAGAGCACATGTTAAAAACACAGCTTGTTTATTTAAGATAGGGTTTCTTTCATCAAAAGCCAGCACGATGCAGCTGATGAGTGTGAAAGTCAGAATTCTATTGTAGTGGTCTCCCTCTGCACAAGGCAAGCATTAGACCACTGGTTCCCAAACTTCTTTGCAGGGCCCCCCTTTTCTATTTAGCAACATTGTCAAGCCCCCCTTCCCTATTCAAACACATGTTAAGATTGAGGTCTGCGCCACTCTGGAATACCTTTGCGACCCCCAGTTTTGGAACCACTGCATTAGACACACACAAGTACCACATATCTGGCAACCTCTTCAACTCATAGTAAAAACATTTAAAATCTCACAAACCCCAAAACAACAAGCAGGTAAAAACAAAACTATGCTTTTATTTTTAAATTTCTTGCTTACAACAAACACTAGATCAAACCTTTTTAAAAAAAAAAATGCAACAAGAAGAGGCACACATATTTGTAAGTGCTACAAATCATTCTAAAATTTAAGCTTAAATATAAATTACTGTAAAACGAAAGACTGGTTTTCAAATAGAGAAAGTTGACAAACATTGACAATTCCTTTATTCTGCTAGACAAAAAAGTTTCCACTTCCAAAGAGGTTTTACCTAAGGCAATAAACTAAATTATACTAAAACGGTTTATATAAAAGAGCAAATATTGTCATTGTTTAAAGAACATATTTAAACTGGCCATAGTTTCATACTTCATTTTACAACTGTTATACTCTAAGGCAATCCCATTAAAAGACTCTGGAAGGATCATGTAACCTAAAATGGCATCAACTAAGAACTTCAACTTAACATCTCCTCAACACAAACCACTATATTGAATGCCCAAAGCCCCCCATACACCTTACAATCTTACCCTACAATTTCTGTACAATCCACTTTTGATCTACCAAAACCATGTAATATGATGACTTTCTTAACCTTGTAACCACTATGTATTCTATCAAGGAAAACCTGGCATTACATAGTTGTTGGTAGATCTAATGGAAATTGTATGTAGTGATCTAAAGGTGTATGGGGGGCTTTACAGAAATGGATAATTGTATTGGTTAATAGCAAAATTAAAGTTTAGGTTCCTAAAGGCAAGGAATTTGGCAAGAACTGCCAAAATATTAAGAGAGCTCCATGTGAGGGGAAATAGGGATTTCCTTGGGAATACATTTTATATGATATTCAAGTATTTGTTAATTCCATTTTTTTTAAGAGACAGTGGAAAGGTGTTTTTTTTCTTCTATTTGGTTTCTATCATCAAAATCAGCCATTTTGTTTTTGCACTTTGCATATTAAACATTAATACTGAAAACATAATGTGTGTTAAGTTTCGTGTACCTGTTGAATTTATAACTCCAGACAAAAATTTTTTTATTTTAAGGTAGCCATACACAGGTTGATTTTCCACTCGATTTTTGAGCGATCGATCACTGCATGCGTTTACAAGTTCGATCGGCAATCAATCGGGTTTTGCTCACCCTGCCCGATCGACCCAAGAAAAAACGGAATCGACTAAAAATCGGATTGGACATTGAACCAACATGTTGGTTTTTTGGTGGATGGTTTGGCAATCGGAGTATGTTGGTGGACCCAGAGCCCTATGCAGCAGCCTTTCCGATCTATGGATTTCGTGGAACCGGCCATTTTGGAGATCGGCTCATGTCCAAATCAGCCACAAATCAGATTCCCAAGGTGATCTATTCCTGATCCGATCAATGGCCGATTCCTGATCGCCTGGAAAGATTGGATCAGCAATCGATCGGCAATTGATCGCTGACAAATCGACCTGTGTATGGCTATCTTTAGACAGAATTAAATACCTAGATTATTTGGTTGTGTTCTCATTGTTGTCCTTGTCTCAGTTGGGAAAACCTTCCTTTTCTTTGTGTTGAAATTACATGGTGTCACAAGAATAGTGAATGGAGAGAGGCCTTTTCAATACAAATACAGCAACAATTTTTTTTATTACCAGAGGCAGAGAGATTATACCTTTGTCAGATTTTTATTGCTCTCCATATACCGGTTTTCTTCTCCAGTCTCATGCTAGGCATACACAGCTCGATTTTCAAGCCATTAAAGGAAGCGATAACGTTATCGCGCTGGGCTGAAGCTCCTTTGATATCTAAGAAGCTGTAGGCACAGCACTGCTGGGTCATCCAGCTCAGCTGATGCTTTGCATGGGGATCCACAGGCCCTATGCAAAGCAGTGGACATAGACCGTGATTTACGGTCATGTCCAATATTCTTGTTTTAAAGTGGGATTGATTGATCCCCCTTAAGAACAGAGATGACTACATATGATATGCACCAGATAGATGGCCATGAGGGTACATGGCACTCGAATCGGCCAGCGATCTAGCCCATATCTATGCATGTATAGGCACCTTAACTGGGGCATAAATGTAAGAAACATCTCCCAAATGCATTTAATGCCAGTGATAGGATTATATAGGAGAAGCTTTCATTTATCTAAAATAATTGCAGTTCATGTAACTGTCAAGAGAAAATAAGCACAGATTTCCTTTACTGGATACATTTCTTTGTCAGTGGTTTCAAGTTGTTAACTAAAAGTCATGTTGTGTTACAAACCAATAAAACAATGATATTTTGGTAAACCTGTGATTCATTGTCTTTTTTTTTATGATGATATGGGTGGGATATTTGGTTGTATCCATTCTTCCAACTACCCTTCGTTTTAAATTGTAAGAGGAAAAGTGAAGCTAACGTTACAAATTAAATCCACAAGGCATAAAACAAGACCAGCTGTAACCTTTGCTTTGATTCTCAAAAAGAAGGAGGAATGCACTTAATTGTCATGCTGTCTGGAATGATTACTGATAAGAAAATCCTTTAATTTGTACTTTATTCACAGAGTATGAAACCCTTAAAGAAGACAATGTTTTTCTAATGAAGAAGCCTTCTATGGAAAACAGGACTAATACAAAAAAAGTAAACCAATTTCAGGCCTATTATACAGTATTAGTATGTTGTTGTCATTTGCCAAGCTTTTCAAACAATAGATAAACATCAGGTTCTCTATTTAAGTGCACACCGTTAGGCATCAGGTTTCCACAAACTATTCCCATTCACCACCTCTTTTCTTTTTCTCAGGTTTGAGACAAAACAGGCAGCAATAAGACAGCATAAAAAAGTCTGCTTAATATTTTTTGGGCCAAGACACCATGACATATTTGAAAGTACATCATTCATGGACCCCAGTAGGGATCCTATTTAAAACAACTGAAAGATAAGATCGAGTAAACAATGTGGAAAATATTTGAAGGTGCAACTCATCTGATTTGCTTGGATGGAGCAATTGGCAGCAAATAATGTATTGCTGAATTCAACAGCAAATTGTAAAAGCTCTAATTTATTTACTATAGAAGTATTTTAAACTGAAAGTCTGCAAAAAAAGACCCAAATTCTGAAGACCATGGAATAAGATGATTAGGTTATTCTAGTAGAATAACCTAGTAGAAAATAAAACGGTAAGTTTGGTCTGCTGACTGCTTATCTAGTCATACATGTACCAGTTCAATGAATAAACCCATACATTATTTTCATACAATCTAAACCTTCTATCTTCCCTCAGTTAACTTTCTTAAAATGTTCTTCAGAAACATTATCAAGTAATGAATGTTTTTTTCATTCCACATGTTGATTTATTTATTGCTGCTATAGGAATACCCATGGATATGGTATTATATATCTCCTGAAATAATACCAATTACCTTTCTATAACTGTATTACAAAAAGGATCCATCACAAAGCTGTTTGAGTCATGTAAGATTTAGGTTTTCTTTTACATGTGGAAATCTCTTGCATGCTGGACATCACTTAAGCAGGGAACACATGGCTCGATATTGGAGCCACTCAAGGTTCCCTGCAGCAGCTGATGCTTTGCATGAAGACCATGCGGTCTCAATGCAAAGCAACAGACATCGACCATGGTTTATGGTCATGTCTGATATCCCCGTTTTGGAACCGGATTGATTGGTCCCACTCGAAAAGAGGGAGGGCCACATATGATATGGGCCAGATAGATGGCCGTGAGTGCACACAAATCAGCCATCGTTCTGGCCCATATCTATGCCTGTGTTCCCCGCTTTAATAACACCGTAACATATTAAACAATTCTTCAATGTTCATAATCTACTATAATGTCAGAGTCTATCAAACCATTTTTGGAAGAAGTTAATGTACAAACCCATTTATTAAGCTCAAATCTAAGTAGTAAGACTGATAAGGAGTAAACATGGTGCAAATTTGGCTGTACACATATAAAGAATGCCATTTAAGAGGTGTTGGATCATAATTACTGTATATGAATGGAGAAGAAAGATTACTAAATGTTTATGCTTTAGAAAATGTTTATATTTTCTCAAATGGGGAGTAGAGATGGTTGAATTTTTCGACTAGCAGATTTGTGAGCTGATTGCCAAGCCTCTGAACATGGTATCATCACCATAACTGCTGGAGATGTAGAGAAGGGGTTTGGGAAAAAAAATCATTTCAAACTTGGACTTTGAACTTAACTTATGCCAAAACGATTTGTGTTAGAGCCATACTTTTTTGTAGTATACCCCCAACCCTTCTCTACATCTCCAGCAAGTTTGGTGATGAGAACATGCTCAGGGGCTTTGCAATTAATTCGAAAAAAATTAAAAATTAAAAAATATGACCATCTCAAATGGGGAGATCTTCCCAAAGATGCATATTTAATCGTAATCACCTCTTTCATCAGAACATAACACAACAGAAAAAAGATAAATGGGCCACCAACTATAAACCTTAAAGACTATACATGGACATTTTTTATTTTGGGTAGAGTGGGGAACACTTTATAATTTCCTTTGGACAAGTTTCAGGAGTGTTACAGGAACAGGTGTTCCCTTATCTCTTATAATGGTGGGCATCTCAAAAATTTGAGAGGTTCCCTTTTTCTTCAAAGGCTGCCAGCACAAATAGAGAAGTGAATCTTGCCAATGGGGAGTCGGAAAGCAATACAAACCTGATAAATAGCCAACCCTCAAACATGCTTTCCCTTTCAAAAAGGATTTCCCTAAAAATACATTTGCAAATTAAAAATGAAACAAAGCAACAAGACTTCCTTGATAACCATTATGATGTTCTGTAGGTAGTGGATTACATTCAAAAGAACGTATATGCATAATACATGAATAGTTTGTGAAAAATTCAAATTGCATACCGCACAATATCAAGCACCTCATTCCAACTCATTCAACAGTCATTAAGAAAGAAGCTTTATCCCTCTTTTCAACCATAATGCAATGTGTTTGCTTGATTTATGAGTTTCAGCTTGCGGAATACATTAGAAGATTACAAACTAGGGGCATGAGAGGACATTCAGAAGAGCTTGCATAAAAAAAGTAAACTGAAAACTAGTTCTGTAATATATCCTTTTTTCTAAATACACAGATGGGGTATGTTTTTCCTAAGGAATGTAACATATAAATGGTAAATTGTCTTTTTTTTATCTTTGGTTGATGGTTTGTTACAAGATACAAGAAAAAAATTGGGTCCCTTTCATAAGTAGGCCACAGTGATAAAAATTAATGTTCTATTAGAAAATGCACAGATAGCCATACATACTCAAACTCTATGTGTTTCAAAGTTCTCTTTAATTATATTTTTACCTTCATATGCAGAGAAAATGTTAAACACAACAGGGATAAAATAATATTGTTATTTTTTTTTACAATGAACTGTAACTCTGATATAGACACTAAGATAATAATGTTCACCAGTCTAGTGCAAATTAGACATTGATGCTTAACTGTGCTAACAAAACCATGTTTTAAATATTTTACTTCTTAGAGAAGACCCACATACCTACATAGGTACTACCGCCATATTAGAAATGGTTTTGTTAACCAATGAATACATAACAACTAAGACAGTACCATTTGTTTACATTCCCCAAATCCTCCAAGTATTTAGTGCATATTAATGTGACTAATGTAATCACTATGTTCCCTATAGGAAGGCAGTGAAAAGCACAATAATAATGTTTGCAGTACAGTATCCCATAGCAAACAGTTTATGGTGGTTGCCTCTGGGTGACCCACTTTTGAAATCATGGATGCTCGTTTCTCTTTACACTGCCCTAGTAAGTTTTTTAGTAAAAAAACTTTTATTTGTTGTTGGTCCAACCTTGAAATAAAGAATCAAATATTTTAACTCTAAACAGAACATGACATACTTTGACTACTGCAAGATTCATTCAGAAGGCTGCCATACTTATAAAAACGAAAACACCTACTCTTGCAGAGGTATCCTGTACAAGTAAGGAATAACAGGAGGTGTTACCCACTAGCACCAATAAAAAAAAAGGAAAGGCATGAGGACTAGAATCCAAATGGTTGCTTTTCACTGAGCTCAACATTTCATAAATAGTAGTTTACATACAATAGTTTAAAATCCAATGTATTTTTAGCCATACCATTCCCTTTAACACTATATTTTACTGGCCATATATGAAACATTAGGCTGGAATTGCCTGCCACTATCTAGGACACAAAGTGGTTATGAATAAAACAACTGAATATAGCTTAAGCAGGCCATACACTCTGAGATAAAAAATTAGGATCCATTAAAACCGACCAATGAATGCATTTTATCGTCCTGAAATCCGCACATGTCCACATGGTACAACCGATATATTATGATCGTAATTGCCGTTTTTTTACGATCGTAATTTATTGGACATGTTCAAACATTTTAATTGGTCTGGCAACATCGGGAAACTTCATAATGTTTTCATAGTGTTTACCGACCAATTACTGCCGAGACTTCCCCTTTAAAAAAATTAAAAATACATCACAATGGCCGATATAAACGGCAATGAATTTCGATTACATTCTCGTAAAAAAAAAAAAATTACAATCCTAAATTGGATTTTCAATGTGGTAGCTTTTTTGCCGAATATTACGATCCAAACCGATACCGCCGTCGGGATACATTGATCTGTTTTAATGGATCCTAATTTTTATCTCAGTGTATGGCTAGCATTATATTTGTAGGGTACAGTAAACATCTGCTGGGGCAGATAGGAATGTGTTCTACAAGCAACCAATGTGTAAATATGTAGTAGCTATGTTCCTTGTTGCATCAAAAGCATTTAGCAGGAATTTAGTTGCTCAAGTTTTCACTATTTAAAATGATACCAGGAAGGTTAATGGCCTCTAAACACTTTATATTTTGATGATCTTCTCATACTGAAATGAATAGGTTCTGCCCTAGCATTTCAAATCTGTGGCAAGTTATTCCCATCACCATCAGGTCATTATTACTTGCCTGTTTCCTGCATTCAAGAGATAACTTGGGTGGATTTATCATTGCGTGGTTTAGAATTCCAAGGAATGATATTGGTATTTTCATTGTCCTAATGGCCTACATTTTCTACTGATGTTCTTTCTCATTTAGTCTAAACGGGTGGATTTAATGGGCGATAGTTTTTTTGAAGGATTTTTTTAAAAAGTAAACTGAAACTGTAACAATGGCCTCCTTGTCTATAAATTTTGTTTAGGAATGTTTTCAAACATAATAATATATGTAATGTCTGGTACCTGTGTAATATGACAAAGGATTTACAAAATGTGGATAAGGTCCAAGATTTTTTTTAGTTTTCAAAACAAACAAAAACTGCAGCATTGCGCGTCCTTCTTATTGCAGTATGAGTACACTTGATTTTTAATTAGGAGGTACATTTATAGACTACTTCAATACAGAATAAATTCATTAAGAGTAGCTTGGCACAACTTCTCAACATGTGCAAGCCTTTTGTCAGCATGAGCTGGGTAAGAAATGGTGTCATGTTTAGAGTAACTGCACTCTGCCACCCATTTTAATTACCTGCCTGGGCCCTTTGCCCTGGAATGCACCAACCAGTGCAGGGTGAGAGAATTTGCAGATCATACAGGCTGGATATTCTTCTGCATCCAAAACTATTGTGACCTTGACACTTATAATCAGTGAGCAAGGTCTGTGCCAACAATCACACTGTCAATAGTTTTGTGAATATTTATTTACATATTGTGAAAATGTTATGCTTTGGATAAATCATGACTATGAAACTACACAGCAGTGGCATATCAAATGGTTATATGCAGTGTCTGTTTAAACACAGCTCTAAAGTACTGGTCTTTAGCTTCAAAAAGCATTCTTTATCTTTTACAACAACCTATAAAACCGCCACATTTAATAATGATATATATATATGAACACTAAAACCCCATTGATCAATATTATCACACTGATGGCATATGCCCATGTTTGTTTTCAATGTTAGACTCCAAAGTCAATACGGCTGGAAAATCTGCCATCCATATGGTCCTAGTACTCAAACAAACCTAACAGTTATCAAGTCTCATTGAACAAGAGCAGAGATACTGCCAATGGTACAGATTACAAAATTAACCTTTACAACTTGTTATCCCTTTATTGGTCTACAGGTGTTGTGTTTTTCCTTGAAATCATACAAATGCCTCATCTAGAAATAGTAGAAAACAAAAATTATATATATTTATAAAATTAAACTTCATGTAACGGAGAAAGACTACACACAAAACTAGCACAATGCTTCAGTTTATAATAGAAAAATATCTTTTTCTTTTAAAGGCAGTGCAGCTATACAAATGTTACCAAACCAATCAAAAACAGTGTCCATCTTAGGCATGCTGATGGGCTATAAAATGTATGTTTTTATTGAATGCAATATATCATTTAAAAAAGGTATGTTTTCTACATGAAAAGGCAGTTTTGAAAGTGGCAAGTTCATTAAGATGCTTCATCTAGGTGGACCATTGTTTATTTTTAGCATTAAAAATTCATGTGTTAAATAAGGTTTAGTAACACTGGAGTTGCCTGCTAGTGTTCAGGAATAGTGATACAGTTGCCAGCCCATTTCCTAGCATGATGCTGGCTCTGCAGCATGAAACCGTTAGGCAAAGTCTCCAAATTGGTCTAGGCACATGTATTTTCTGACCTGCCCTCAGTCGGTTCAAACAACAGAATGGTCATTGCTGTGAACGCCAGCTAAGATGGTATGGTTGAGTGATGAGGCGGAACGGTCAGAACCTTCTTGTGGACCGTTTGCGTTTTCTGTTCGCTGGCAGCAAAGGATCTGTTTGAATGTGGCACTCATTTCCTTATCTCGGTAGGAGTAGATGATGGGGTTCATAGCAGAGTTGAATTCAGCCAATAACAAGAAGAACTTCTCATAGTCCAGGATGTTGCATTGTGGACAACACACATCAAGTAGCAACAGAACCAAGCCTGGGGTCCAACAGACAATGAAAGCTCCTGAAAAAAAAAAGAATAGGATTTAATATTAAAATCTAGATGAGCAAAAGATGTTCAGCACCAAACAACTTTGATCAGCATACTTTATAACACTAGGAAGGCTGAACAAAACAGCATTCAGATAGAAATAAATGTTCAAAGCTGGTTGGGTAGACCCTTCCTCCCTTAGCTCCCAGAGCCAACAAGGCTAAAGAAAAATGAAGGCATGGTATAGGAGGCTGCGTCATTGATCAAGAACATAGGTGGCACATGTTCAGTTGTGTAGTGTAGCACACATGGATGCATTACAAAACTTTGAACAAATCTTTTGGCAGGTAAAGCTAGCCATACATGTGTCGACTCGTGAGCGATCGATCTCGCATCCGATCGATTCCGGTGAAGCCACAGGCGTCGATCGATCGCCCAATCAAATCTATGCCTACCACCTTAGGCCACCGATTCCTGGACGATTCTGCTCCGGAACGATCGCTTCACAAATGTCAACTCCCCTTCATGTGTGCTCAATCGATCAGAAAAGACCAACAGGTTGGTTCTCTGGCCGATCCGATTTGGGGGCCAAGTCGATCGGGCGGGGTTGATCGGTCAAGGTGGGCTGCACCCGATTCCTCGTCGATCGATCGGCGTGCACGCGCCCGGTGATCGATGGGCCACGAATCGTGTGGGAAATCGACCCGTGTATGGCTACCTTAACACAGTATTTCAACATTATTGTTAATTAACCCATCTAAAAGATATATATATATATATATACAGTTATGTGTATTTCACAGAAATTGCATTTGGGGGTTGGAGAGAAATGTACTTTTATATTAACTAAAATCCTTGTAGAGATGGTAAAATTTTTCAACTAGATGATTCTACAATCTGATTGAAAAGCCTCTGAAAAAGGTTTCATCGCCAAAATTGCTAGAGATGTAGAGAAGCGCAAATAGTATATATAAGGAATGGAGGTCAGGGTGAACTAAAGCTAGCCACACATGGTTCAATTTTGGTTCAATCGATGTTCGATTAGATCGAGGAATTCAATCGTCTAATCGAAAATCAATCTTAATCGCATCAACATACACCCCACATTGAGTTTGCGATTGTGGTGAGATTTCGATTCCAAAATATTACTAAAATCGTCGATTTTGGTATTGAAACGTTTGAATTCCAGATTGAAGTGGTCTATGTTATTATATCGAATCTAATCGATCCAGGAGAAACAGCACAAACATCGACGATTATAAAACGATTTTGGCACAATCGACGATGATTTTCCAACATGTCCGATCAAAATTCGATTTGATTTTCTGCCTTCATCGAACAATTATCGTCGATCGTACCATGTGGGCATTTCTCGATTTTCGTTCAATCGATGAAAAAATTCATCTAATCGAGCATCGATTGAACCAAAATCAAACCGTGTGTGGCTAGCTTATCACTATCCCCTTGAGATTACAAAGAATTTCAAAGAATATATAGCAATGACTTCATAAGCAAGTGGAGTCTTGGGACTGCCCTAGGCCCAAATTTTGGGGATTTAGGTGTGACCCAAGTCAGAAGTACCAACCACAAGGATAAGCTCCAGACAAATCAAATATCAAAAAGGTTCTTTTATTAATTTAAATAGATAAATAGACAAAAAGAAGCCAACAGCCTAAAGTACAATTCGCGGCTTAACAGCCGCTTTTCAATTTCCACAGAGATTTTTCTGTCCTTACGTGGAAATGTAACACTTGGATTGGATTTATGACAATGTACCTCTGAAACAATCCTCTATCATGATCCTCTTTCCCTCATAGGTTGTACCCTCTTGACCCTAGACCATTTGGGTTACATTCTGTTGGACTATTGGGTTGTTTTTTCAGCCCTCAGTTCTGAGTAAAGCTCATCCATTCCCCTCCTGAGGAGGCCAAAAGCGGCCAAAACGCGCCGAGGGGCGGAGCACGCGCACAGATATACCGATAAAGCTAAGACCAAATTAAACCCATTGCCTTTATTGTGGTCGTTTTACGGTTTTGCTATACCTATGATATTGATGGATATGAATGTATATGGGAAAATCTCTGTGGAAATTGAAAAATGGCTGTTAAGCCGCGAATTGGACTTTAGCCTGTTGGCTTCTTTTTTTTTTTTTTTTTTTCAATGGCTTCTTTTTATCTATTTATCTATTTAAATTAATAAAAGAACCTTTTTGATATTCGATTTGTCTGGAGCTTATCCTTGTGGTTGGTACTTCTGACTTGGGTCACACCTAAATCCCCAAAATTTGGGCCTTGGGCAGTCCACTTGCTTATGGAGTCATCGCTATATATGTAGAGAAGGGCTGTGGGAACATTGGGGGAAAAAAGTTCTGCTCTAGCACATGTAGTGTTTGCATACATTCGGTTCAAAATCAAAGCCGAAATTTCCACTTGACTTTGAAATTCATTTATGCAAAAACCATTTGTGTTCGAGCCATACTTTTTTGTAGTGTACCCCCAACCTTTCTCTACATCTCCAGGAAGTCTGGTGATGATACCATGTTCAGAGGCTTTACCATTAACTCAAAATGGTCAGTTTATTTTTAAAAAAGGACTTGTATCTACTAGGCCATGGACATTTAACATGGGGATCGCTGCTCCAATGAGTGCGGCAGCTGTGAATTTACCAGTTGTTGCACAGAATAGCAACTACTCTTTAACCAAGCAAGTGAATCAAGCAAAGTGTTTCTAAACCAATAAAACTGGACTCTAGAATGTTTATTGGGAGACTAAAAGCATCTAGAGTGGTGCTTTTCTAGTAAAGGATATGTGGGGATAGTTCAGGAGTTTGGCACATGTCAACTTTAAGAAAAGCTTGTCTTGGGTGCATATTCACTTCTATTAAACAAACATTCAATTAGGCACAGATTTGACAGTACAGTAGATGCTACATGTTGAATGTGAAGACACTACCCTGACTGTCCATTCTAATTGATTACTGTTCATTATAATTGATTACTGTTTAAGCCAATTATACAACACATCACCTCACACAAGAAAACGAAATCAATGAGAACAGCAATTTATTTAGAAACAGAGAAATTCATAGTTTATATTTATAGTAGATATTAGGCATGCATAGGGACAGGAGCACATGCCCTGCAGTAACTCTCATCTAAAGTAGTGATAATCGCAAATATCGGCAATTCACGAAGATGGTGAATATATTGCAGAATATTCGCAATTCCAGATATTCAGTATTTTTTTTCCATTACACATGCCTCTCAATACAAGTGGACAAATGGGAAGGCTGCAACAAGAGCTTAGCAACACTCCCTGTGACCATCAACAGTTTTTAAATCGAATATTGGGGTGATGCGAATATTTGGAATATTGCGAAAATCGGCAGTTTTGAAAATTCGCAAACAAATTCGCGCCATGTTAAACGATATTCGCAATAAAAAAAAACCTGAATATTGCCGAATGCAAATATTTTCCGAATGTTTTTAAAAAAAATTTGCGGCATGCCGCGAATACGAATGTTGCCTATGCCATCACTTATCTAAAGGTAACTGGCACCATAGAAGTTGCTTGCATCACAATCTCAGACAAGCAGTAGGTTTTATGTTTTCGGCTCAGAAAGGTGGCTGCTGAAATGTCTTCAGCACTAATTTGGAGGTACATAGAAAGAAGGGGAGCACAGAAAATAATTGAATGAAAATCAGTGCACTGCATGTTTTATTACATGGTACCAGAACTCTTGGATTTCTTGCATTCCATTACTGAACATTGAAGTTTGTAACCCTGATCAAAAGGTCAAACTGTATTATTGTCTAATCCTCTGCAGAAAATACAGAATGGGACATTCAGTACAAAGGATATATGATATTATATTTTATTATGATTGGCTGTTCTTCAAGAGGAAGAACTAGGTAGCGCATGGAAAATTCAGTCAAAAAAACATGTTGGCAAGTTTATGTGGAACACATAAGTAACTTAGTAAGTTTAGGCTCTCAAGGCCTCTGATATAGTTTAAAACATTATGATTCCACCTTAAACCTAATACCCCTAATTTATTTCAATACATATTGGAAATTGCCATGTTATTTCCTAATAAGAACTATGCCTTAGTGGATCACAATGAGAAGTCACCAAAATGACATGTTTCTGTGAGAACTGAGATAATTTGGTTCATGCCATAAGGAAGATGATGTTGCCCTCACCTAAGTACCATGAGTGAAAATCAGAAGTAAGGTAAAATGGCATAACTGTTTCCCACAATTTTTATCAGTTATAAAGTTTATTTTTGTGATGGACAAAGTAACGGTAATATATTATTAGGCCCACTTTTATGTAAAACTGTTAATATTCCAACTGGATCTCCAGCCTGCTGACTGAAAGCAACAAATGCTTTCCAATAACGGATAGTTGCTAAAAACCATTGACCATATGTCCTTGGCTACCTTCGCAAAGTGTTTCAAACTTGAGTTTTCTATTTAGACAAGAAATGGGCATTCCCATCCTAATGTGATTTGGCAAAAATGCTGTGTGTCACGTTAAGTGTCCATTAACCTGGATAACGGATTCATTTTTTTTTTTATAATTCTAGTTCTTGCACTAGAAATGTGTAAAAACACATGGCAATCAAGTTTGCTGGGGTGTCATATGTCTGTGCAGATATGTGAAATAATCCAGGCTACAACTATCAATATGCAAACACTTGCTTTACATTATTCACACAGTGTAAAGGTTTGCATGTTTATCTGGGCACGTGAAACATATCTCAAATATGCTGGCTTCAGCTCAGAGCACTTTCAGAGGTTGCAAGTAAAAAAAAATCCCCAGGATCTCCAGTCTAGAGTGTATGTGAGGATACGACACATGAGCTGTTGGAAGCAGACCGCACTTGGCAGGGAACATGGTTAGGATGAAAGGGTTTAAGCAGAATAGGTCTGGCATGAATAGTTTGTGAAGAATTTCTTCTTTCAAGATACGTAGGTAGACTTAATGAGCTTGCATATGGCAGCTTAACGTTCTCATAAAATCCCCTTGTGTCTTTTTCAAAGATCCCATCATGCCACCATGGGTAAAGAAGTGACCACAAGGTTGTCAAGTCTATCATCATCAAGTAAACTGACTAGTCTTAAAGCCCTCCTTGGTTTCCCCAGCCCACAAACATATGCAGAGGTTAGATGGGATTGTAGATTAGGACATGTTTGGATGTGGGACAGGGTTGAATGTGAATTCCTCTAAATATGTCCCTATATAGAACTTTTATATATACATACATACACAAGCCATATTTTCCGGGGTATACAATGACTTTTAAAACCAGCAAAAGCTTCTCAAAAAAGTTGGGGGTCATCTTATACCCCCGGTACTGAGACTTCTGAGCCAAAGGAGACTGTCAGACATTGTAGCTGCCACTCACCCCCCTCCCTCCTGATGTATAATACGAAGATGATGTGCTGTATAAAAAGTTCCAATTTTGGATTGCCAGTTTTTCTTGTTAAATGTATACAATTTATGTCACTTGGATAAATGCAGGGAAACATATAATAACCATAAAAGGTTGCAGTCAGGGGTGTAAAATTGGGAATGTAAATTACTAAAAAGAAAGATTAGACTTTTAAGGTTGTTGGAGATCTGGGGTTTGAAAGTCAGAGTAGGCATATGTAAGGCCATGTGTTCACTGCTGTTTCGATGAGCTGGCCGAAAAAAGGACACGCATCGACACATTTGCTGGTGGATTAACCATGACTTGCAGGTAGTTTGCATATGTCATAAGCATTTGAATTAAAATTACCATATTGAAATAAAATCTGATATTTTTTATTTGGTGTGCTTTGGAAGACCAGTAATATTATACGGCGAATTTATCCCAAACTCTATATCTTAACTGGAAAATTTTGGGGTCGGCTTATACGCCCAAAAATACGATATATATGAATATATATATATATACACACACACACACTTACTAGTGTAGAGTATGGAAATAGAAAAAGTATTAACTATAGAGTATGGGACACATGCCTGCAAAATGTTTTGAAATTATTACATTTACAGCATGCCTGACATAACTTTTCATACTTTTTCATACAAAAGATTTAACAGCATGACTTGCTTATGGTGCCCTTTAAAACCTTAAACATTTGCGTCTATGAAGGAGAAGGATCTCCAATTTAATGGCCCAGGATATTATTTGTATGATGTAATACATGGACGCCTGATGGAAAAATGGAAATAGCTGAGGTGGTAAGACATTTCCTTCCTGTGCTGAGCAATCATTTCCAGAGATGTATCAGGACACTGACTACACAGAATATCTGACATAGTGACAGGATCACTGCTGGTCTGCAGGAAATTATACATTATATACATGTGCTAGTTATCCTGTGGGAAGCTTTTATCGATTGCTTTATACGTAGGTCTAGGCCTTTAGTGTTTGCATAATGAACAGGTATAGGACTGATAAAAAGTGCAATAAAAAGAAATGAAAAGGACTGTTGGGTACCTGCATAAATTATAATGAAATCAAGGTTTTATTAATATTGTAATAATATTAGCTCTGTTATTTTTATATACAGTCAGGCTAAGTTTACACGGTCGTTAGACTGTCTCTGACTTGTTCGGGGTTCGTCTAGATAAGGACACCACAGATGTCCTATTGAGCGAAAGCCCGAAAACTGACCAGGGAATGACTAATGTTGCGTCTGCCGGGAAACTGCGTTACATGGTCGTCAATGACTCGTTCATTGAACGACCATGTGAATTTAGCCTTAAAGTGCCATACAGTTGATAAAAAAAACAGCAAACATAAATGTTATGCTGTAGTGTAAAAAAAAAGTTAATAAAAGCCAATGTCAAAGCCTTTTTTTTTAAGGAAAGTTATACTTCTAGTATGCTGGCCACCATAAATGTTATGTACCTTCTACTTTTTAAAATGCTCCTTGGTGCCTTGACTTAAGCACCAGTTCACTACACGGAGGGGGGATTTTTAAACCTTTGTTCTGAAGCAAGCACAACAATCCAAAGGTACATACAGTTTCCAGGCCGACTTGTTTTCAGAGATCCCAAAAACCACCAGTAAATAAGAATGTTTCCTCTGTGTACAATAATGACTGGAAGACATATTTAGGAAACTTTCCAGGTCAATATTCCAACAATCTGTATATTTTTCAAGATAATTCTATTTGATATTTTTGCTGAAATTATTTAACGTAGGATCAGTGTGTCCTTTGTGTCGATGCCTAAAGCTAGCCACACACGGTTCGATTTTGGTTCAATCGATTAGATGAATTTTTTCATCGATTGAACGAAAATCGAGAAATGCCCACATACACATAATTGTTCGATGATGGCAGAAAAACGAATCGAATTTTGATCAGACATGTTGGAAAATCATCGTCGATTGTGCCAAAATCGTTTTATAATCGTCGATGTTTGTGGCGTTTCCCCTGGATCGATTAGATTAGATATACATAACATAGACCACTTCAATCTGGAATTCAAACGTTTCAATACCAAAATCGACGATCTCACCACAATCGCAAACTCAATGTGGGGTGTATGTTGATGCGATTAAGATCGATTTTTGATTAGACGATTGAATTCCTCGATCTAATCGAGCATTGATTGAACCAAAATTGAACCATGTGTGGCTAGATTTATTCTCTGCAGATAGGCCTATGACGTTTTACAACACAGGCAAGCTTTGATCCCCAGCTTGTGAATGGACAAAAATGGGCCATCCCTATACTTTCTCACCATTAAACTCATTCCAGTGTTAAACCAGTGAGAGCAGGATGTTTAAAAAAAATTTAATCAAATATACCATGGTAGACAACTGAATTTATTTGTTGCTGTTGTTATACGACACATTAAACAGTATAAAACATGAAACACTACTTTATCATTTATTAATCAACAGTATGTAGTGATATTAGAATATTTAAAATAGAAGAATAAAATCACTCCACACCTCCTGTCCTCCTTACATCTCCAACCTAGTACACAAATACACCC
>CM070032.1:113502128-113519365 GCA_036250615.1 Ptychadena robeensis | reverse complement strand
TAATAATAATAATAATAATAATAATGTTTAGTCAAATCTGGAATGTTGTGTGGCAGCAATTAGAAAAGTGGTCTGGGTCCGGAAGGAGACGAGAATGAACTATCAATCTGATAAACCATCCTTGAAGGCTTCAGTAATCTATGTATGGTGACTGTATGGCCATTGTGACAGATTTAGAAGAAAAGGGATGTTTTTCTAAGGAAAGATAATATTTGTCGGTGTTTGGAGCTACCAGAATCGACAGTTCTTATCCAAAAGACATTCTTAGGACAAAAAGTACAAAAGCCACAGTTAGTAGTCTAAAGCAACAATTTTTTTAAATGAGAAACACATACAGTATATTTCTTTCCTGGAGAATTATTTTAGAAAGTAAAGCAAAGAGGACTTAACACTGCATTTTAAATTAAGTGACACTAGACCCAAAGCCATCAATTGAATAAAATAATGAATGCCAACACAGCCTCCTAGGGCCCATTTAGGTCACTAGTTTATTAGTATAGCTTTTCTATAGAATTAAATCTCATTGAGATTGTTGAGGAGTCATTTGCATTGAGTGTTCCTTGTGTGAAAGGCTTGCTAAATTAAAGCAAAAATATATAATTGGCATAGATCTAGTTCAATAATAAAGGAAACACATATTAATGAAAATTAAAATTGACAGTGCTGATCCAGCCATCTTATAATACTAGATAGATGCCTGACTGTCATGTTAAAGTAGAATTATGGCCAAAATAAAAAAAAAATACCAATGCAGTCTGTATTTAACATTAAGCATTAACATTCGTTTTTGTTTTTCTAATTTCCCCCTAAAACATTGTTTTATTGTCATTCAATACTTCTAGTTGGATGAAACTACCACTACTGGATCTCCTTGGACCACTATTATCCGACACATGTACGAGGCTTTAGTTGATGGACAAAACATCTGGCAACAGGACCAATTCAGTTTTTATGGTTTACATTTTTACCATGGTAGTCAATTGAGTAATGTTTATCTAAAATTTCTAGTCCACCTTACTATACACTCTCGAAACATGATGGTCCATATATTAGTGTTAAGCGGCATATGGTATTTTCGAATTCGCATAATTTCGTGAATATATTAAGCAACATTCGAAATTTGTAAAATTCAACCTGCTTTACAGCTTCTCTTCTTCATTCCGTGATCTTAGCCAGTATGAGCACTGTGCGTATTAAGCATGTCCATTCACAATGCACACAAATATGCGCGATGTATGCTGGTAAACAATGTTGAAGCATAATATGACGAACCCTGATCCCTATGCAAAGGAAGCACATCTAGCAGGATTTACAGACATGTCCGATACCTGCTTCCCCCTACTCTACAAATCCTTCCAAAACAGGGATGGCCGCATTAGATGGGCTGGATTGGCATGACTTCAGCATTCAAAGTGCCCATTGATCTATCGTCCATCTATGCATGTTTGGCTTCCTTAAGACAGGATGTAGGTTACTGGATGGAGTAAGATGAAACCAAAAGAAGACTAAATGTTAAGAAAAGAATGTACTCTATTCTACTTGGGTTTTGATACTTTTTAATCTATTAGCTTTTAATTCTCTAACGTTTGTTTGTAAAATCAGCAGTTCTGATTTTACTGCCATTATTTTTTTTAGGGTCAGTTTAGGAATTGTTGAAGCTAAGCATTGTAGGGGATAAGAAAGAGTTCTACAGAAACGCTATGGATTTATATGAGTTGACCACACAGAATATAATTAGAACAAAAGGATATAAAAAGATGAAAGTCGCAGCATTCCACAACTCTATTTAGAACTGATAATTCAACTTACTGTGGTTCCTGGTATACGACTACACCTGCCTTTTTATAGAGCCCTGTGAGACACAAACTACAGCAGAGGAATCTCCAACCTAAAGTCTCTAAAGCTGGGCATAGATGGGACGATTTCCCGTCGACTGCCGAGCCGACCTAGCGGGCGTGATGACGTCATCACGCGCGGCGGCTAGTGCCGAGAATCGGCCGACACCCTTTGTGTGCCGCCCATTACTAATGGGATACGATCTAACCCGATCGCATGCGCACGGCATTTGATCGGCATTCGATCGGCAGTCGATGCCCAGCCGTCTATGCCCAGCTTAAGACATAAAGGGAATGCCCTGCCACCCAAAAGCATATATCCAGACACTACATGTGATTGGAATTTTTTTGTATGATAATATTTTATTTTGAAACATCTAGCACATGTGTAGCACACTAAATTCAGTTAAACACAACACATTTTTATCTTCCTCATGTCAACAAGGTGAATCATACCTTAATATACCAAAAAGATGCGTTTTGACTAAATCATTTCTACTTTACATTGATGATTCTAACATCGAGTGACCTTGTCATGTTATATTAAACATATATATGCTACTACTTCTATGAATTCTAGATGAAGGTATGTCTCTCCATCTGCTTGAACTGGGTTATTTTTTTTTGTAAATCAAGCACACTACTGTATCATAGTAAAGTTTAAACCATTCCATTATGGAGAGCTGTAATCCCCTCGTCTCAAGTCAATACTGTAAAATACAACACTTTAGTTCATATGTATTCAGCTTTTCCTTGTGATGTACTTACCAAGGTCAAATCCTAATGGGAGACGTCTTTCATTCAGAAGGATTTAGCACTAGACATTTACATCAGTATTTCATCTAACCCGTAATTTAAGATACAGCAATGTTTCCAAATGGAAAGGGGGATCCCTAGAGTTTCCATCCAGTGCTCATGAAAGGCTCTTTACATGAATAAACAACATGGAATTCAGAGAGAAATCTTCTTATGGAATATATTTCCTTCATGGCTTTTAGGATCAGACGTGGAGGAAAAAATATAAACACTCTTTATGTCAGTACTTTCCCCATCTTGCTTATTGCAATCTTATACCTAACCTTTTTCTTTAGGAAAGATACTATCTAAATTAGCATTTACTTTGTTTTGTCAACAGTTCATTTACAGTGTTTTACTACAAATGTTTACTCTGCTTTTAATGGCTACCATTTACAGTAGTCCTAGTAAAACAAAGTTACTTCCAGCTCTGAGAAGTGTTCAGTTTAACACATGGGAACAACAAGCATTTTAACTTTTCTATTTCTAGCAGAATTGGTCAATTGAGGGCACTTCATTCAGTCTATGAAAAGTGGTGTTTTTTCACTCATGGATATTTTTAATGGCAGTGGTGATAAAAAAAAGAGAAAACATTTTTACCCACTTTTTTTTATTACATTGGCAACAAAATAATTTTAGAGAGTTCCAATCTAAGCCCAATGGTAGAATATAGACTGCTCTTCTGAGCAATGAACGTGTCAGTGTAGGTTAAGATCACTCAGGGGCTGTTAGATTAAAGCAAAATGTGTTTAAATTAAAGAACTGGGCATCAGTAACCATGACGTTCCGATCGACAATAACTGTATGATTTATTATAGGTTGGTCCTAATTCAGCCCTAGAACACAATATACAGGTCAGGGTGTAGTCCAAAAGTAATCTTCAGACTTTTTCTAAACCAAATTGTACTGATGTCTGTTATATCCAAGTTTCCCATTTCGAAATACTAAAAATATGTGCCAAATTGACCCTTGCGAACTGGAGTTGAAGACTTCAATCGACAAAAATAGACACTGCAATTATCACATGTACAGAATGATAAATCTCCTATAGCAATAGCTTAAAGGTGGGATAAGTGAACAAGCCACAAGCTTCTTTTTTTAGCACCTTAATGAACAACTTGATATTGTGTAGTCCTATAAAACAGAAGATTTTAATACAATAGGACTGAGGTGGCACAGGGCAGCATTTGTGGCCTGCCTAAACCAGAGGAATCTTAATTCAGTCAAACTATATTCATCCGTTTTAAATTCTGTTTGTGCCAGTAAATTAGGGCTTTTCTTTGAGTAGTCTTATGTCAGTTATGGAACAGCCAAATAGATGACGCCTGGTGCCTAATCCCAGTTTCTCTGTTGGTTAGCTCACACAGCATTACAACAATTCTCCCTGTGAATAATGATTCTCTTATGACATTGGAACAAAGAATGACATAACAGTTTTTTTTTGAACACAAAATAAAAAGACAATACATAGTATTAAATGGCAAAAATTAACAAAAAATAAAGGAAAAGTGCACTGGTTTATATAAGCTCCCTCCTCATTGGACTCCTAATCAAACTAATTATTTATGAAGAGTCCAGAGTACTTCTTTTTAATAGGATTTAATTAGAGCTCAGTCACATGGTTGGTAGAGAAAGCATAATTTCCACCAAGTGATTTTTGGTTGGTTACCTATAGGGATAACAAAAGGGTTAATTGTGATTTATTGGCAGTGGTCCCCCAACAGTCGAAGTCTCTGACACTCTAAAGGTAGCCATACACAGGTTGATTTTCTACTCGATTTCTGACAGATCGATCACTGCGTGCGTTCACGAGTTCGATCGGCAGTCAATCGGGGTTTGATCACCCTGAACAGCCCCCAAAAATCCAAATCGACTAAAAATCGGATCGGACAATGAACCGACATGTTGGTTTTTAGGTCGATCGGAGAACATTGATGGACCCAAATAGCCCTATGCAGCAGCCTTTCTGATCTATGGATTTTGTGGAATCGGCCATTTTGGAGATCGGCTCATGTCCAAATCAGCCACAAATCGGATTCTTAAGGTGGTGTTGCATCTATTCCCAATCCGATCAGTTGCCGATTCTTGATCGCCTGGAAAGATTGGATCAGCAATCGATCGGCATTTGATCGCTGACAAATCTACCTGTGTATGGCAACCTTAAGAGCTCATTTACACCACCTGGTAAACAAACAAGCAGGCAGATGCAACATGAAACGTCACCCCATAGACACCTCAAGATCTTGTCCTAAGAAGTGATTGGGATTCTAAATGACCAAACATATATATTATATAAGATAGTGTATAAGTCTATAATATAGCTTATAGTTTATAAGTCAATATCAATAAGTCGATTTCTTGTTTGATTGTTTCTGGTCACTCGCTCAAGGTGGGCAGGCATCGATTCCTAAATGATCAACCGCAACAATCATTTGGGGATCGAAGGAAAAATCACAACATGTATGGCCAACTTTAGAGTCAACCACAGGGTCTACACATAAACCAAGGATTGCCTATTTTCTGTAAAGGAAATTTGGGATTTACCATAAGAGTAAAAAGGTAAGCAAGTTTCTGGTTATTGCACAACCAAAGCAACATTAAAAAATATGTTGGTGCTTCCAGATAATAATTGTAGATACATATATTTTGCCATTTAGAGCTCTGTAAAGCTTGGATTGTACAATCACATTGTAAAGTAAAGTTTAAATAATTTAATGGTATAAGAATATTAGATTATAAATAATACATGAAGAAGTCAATATGTGTTTGGGCTACTGCTATTTTTAGTTATCCCTATAGATAATTGTTTAGTATTGTTTCTACCATAAAAATTAGGGACTCTCTCTCTGTTGGTATGGGGAGGGCATCAAAATAACTGACAGATTATGAATATTTTATGTATTAAACAATTTAACACAATCGGGATGAAAAAGTGCTATGTGGGTCATTGACCTGGAACAACTAAGTAGGTCAGAAGTTCTGACAATATTGGCTGCATTCCTGTACTAAATCAATAGCCAGATACAAAATTGTATCACCAGAACAGGAACAATGAAAACAACAAAGACACTTGTTATAAAGACAGCAAAGTTAATAAATTTCCTTGCTTGGGAATCAGTCACTGGCTTTTTCTAATAGGCCAATATTTGATATAGCTACTCAAAAAATAACCCCTAGCTAGCAGTTTACAACTGCATACAAGATTTGTATACATGGGGTGTTCCAAAACCTCTAAATGCTTTTTTTTGTTTTCTGTGCACCATTCACAAATTCACTCAATCACAAAAGATCATGATGAATTAAAACACAAAACAACAATTTATAACTAATCAGTAAATTTTTAACTTCCGCAGGGTTTCTTACTAACCATTTCACATTCTGAAGCATGGAAGGTTTTGGTTCCAGAATAGTTGGAATCCATGGTTCAGTTACTATGTGGCCCACAATAAAATGGCATAGATAAGCAAATATAAAATCATTTTTATGCTCCATGTTTTGCAAGGTAAATCCTCATATGACCTGCTATTAAGTGGTCCCTACCACATCTGGAGGTGATAACAGATTAACCTTGACATGCCAGATGTCTATACTTTGGTCTGTAACAGAAGGAACAGACCCAGATGTCGTTCAGTAAAGTGGCTGCTTCATGCAAACCCTAAAGGATGTTTTTTCTATACCAGCCTTCTATACCAGCAGAGTAGATTACCAATAGGATGGAATATGGAATGCATGGATGGAATATGGAGGATGACGGAGGATGGAATATGTTGACAGAGGGTTAGGAATGGGCAAGCATAAACACACGCATAATCTGCAAGCGTTTGAACTTTGCCTATAAAAACAATCAGCATTTAAGCAGAGTGAAGCCCTGATTTAAAAACATTCTACCATCTAATAGTACATTTCCATAAAAAATATTTTTAGCCAAAGTCAAGCCAGCATTTTATTCAATAGATTATTGCCTACAGCAAATTGTAAACATTATGTTTTTCATGTACAAAAAAGGGAAAACTACTCACCTAATACAATGACAACAGTTTTCAAAAGACTCATCATTGTGTCACGGTTTCTCCTAGGCCCAGAACTGTGCCTTGACATTCTCATAGTCCTCTGTCGAACATACACAAATATATGTGCATAGAGAACTACCATCACCAAAAATGTAACCAAGTTGAATATGGCCCAGAAGACCAAGTAGGAATCACTGTAGAGTGGAGCCATGTTGGAGCAGTGCTCAAGGTCACAGATACAGTTCCATCCAACGCTTGGTATCGCTCCCATCACAATAGCCATTGTCCAGATGACGACTATGACAACGACCACTCTTCTGTTGCTCATCCGGGTGTGAAGCTGCATTCTGAATACTGTAATGTGTCTTTCTATGGCAATTGCCAGCAAATTGGCTACAGAAGCTGTTAAACTAGTGTCAATCAGGCCCTGCCGAAGCAGCCAAGTGCTCACAGTTAATCTTCTAGTGTTAGGACCCGTGTTAAACATTAAGTAAAAGTAAGCTAGTCCGGCAAAGAAGTCTGCAGCGGCCAAATTAGCCATAAGGTAATAAATAGGGAAGTGAAATCGGCGGTTGACGTAGATGGCCACCATAACCAGTAAGTTGGCCAACATGATGAATATACATACAGTGATACCAAGTCCCATCACCAGCTTGTTGACAGTGTGCCATTCTGTGGCTAAAGGTTTTCCACTCCGGTTATAGAAAAAGGCTATGGTTTCATTGTAGTAACACTGCTGTTCAATCACCGACGAAGTCTGGTCAAAACAAAAAAACATGGACAGTATAAGTACATATCCAACAGAGCAGAAGGCATAGCATTAACAAAAACAATGCACAGACACAGCCCTGTATTATCAAAGATTATTAACACATTGCAATTATACTGCTCTCTCTCTCTTAAGGTGGTCACCATACACCATAACATCTCATTGTCCAACTTTTTTTTTTACAATAAACTTGTAAAATGAGAACCTTTCCAAACTAGGGAACCTTTTCATCCCTTCCTAAAATATAATTTTTGTAAATAAAAGTGTATGGATAAAATCTGCCTGGATTGTTCTTGCTTATCATTGAGGAGATAACAAATGTTCTGTATAAAAAAAAACACAGGAAGAAGTTTTGTTTTGGTTTCCCAAACCTTGAAAATGTGTGACCCTACTGAAATAGTTATACGGAGATATTTAGCAATTTTTCTGAAGCATAGCTTTAAAACCATAATAACCAGTTTGCCTTATTGCATGTCAAATGCACATGTGAAAAGAGTTTTGGGAGCAGCAAGGACAAAAAGTGAAACAGAAATATTAGTTTGGATTTCAGAATATATTTCTTCTTACTTCTGAAACAAACAAACAATAAAAAGACAGTGGGTCTAAGGCTACATTTACATGGTCCCCACTGGCAGCTCTTGTCTGCGTGTGCCTGCAAACTTGTGCAGACACTCGTAGGTTGTTTTGGTAAAGATCCTGTGACAGGTCTATGGAGCGAAAGCCGCAAAACTGCCCGGCGGACACAATATTTTTTTCGTTTGCTGGTCCGTTGCACTTTTACTCATTTATCAGGCGTTAACCATTCATGTAAACAAGCCCTAAATGCTAACACAAAAGGTACACAATTTACTCCTATTGTGATTTGTTTACCGTCACTTGAAACTTGACAAACTCTAAAGTGTTCTTACCACCCTGATAGTTAAAACAAGCCATGACACCAGATATGTCCTAAAAAAGGCCAATTTAATTTATTATAAAAAAAAAAAAAAAAAACAGCCCTTAAAGCTGTGTATTCATTGCTACTCAAACACTGATCAATCGATGCACAGTAATTAGGTTGAGGAAAACAAAGACTGGCCTAAAAATAGACAACATTGTGGTTTAAAGGCTTAAAATAGACACACATTTATGGATATAAAAAGTTAAATAAAAGGTCTAGCTCAGTAACACTCTATAGGTATGCCATGTGTTGCAAGTAAACGGTACCTAAACACTGATCTGCATTGTGCGAGAACGCACAATATACAGCACTGCAATCCTCTGATATATATTATATTTCTGTGCATAGCATTGCCCTGCAAATAAAACAGAAAGTGGTACAGGCGATAGTTTTGCAAAAAGAGGTGTGTTTACAGAAGATACATTTTGAAATGGGCTGCCTTACATATTAAATATGTGGAAGCCCACTGGGCCATGTCCATGGTTTAGATATCTGATGGACATCAGTAAGAACCAATTGGTCCTCATAATGACCGAAGGAAATTTGAGAAGCAGTAAGAACCAAATTTATTAGTCTTCACTCAAGTACTTTTCACCAAATGGACAGACCTCCATAATGATGTATCCATGGCTTTACCCACTCAATATGTTTATAATGTTATTTCTGCCATAAAGTGTGCAACAGGGGTGCTAGTTGTATGTAGATCACCAATGTTGCCAGGAATAAACATCTAAATCCATCTTAAGTGCAAAGTTTCCAATAGGGATGCTTATTCCCACGACAACTGTTTAAGAGGGGATTTCCCTCACATTGGAAAGCTATCCTCTCATATTCCGTTACGTGTACATACAAAAGGGTGAACTGAGCCCGAATGGGAAAGATGAAACGCAACCACATGTAATAAAATGTTGTAGAAGGGGAGAGTTTTCTTTAAATTACAGGACTATGCTTGTTTTCTCTAGATTGCATATTTATTGGGAATAGGACAGTTCAGTATGATTTTCTGAAGACACATTGTCAAAATTTGGCAACTACATCCTGATACAGGCATGCTTGGATTTTTGTACATATTATTTATGTTAAGTCTGCATAGTAAACCAATGAATGTTCTATTTCAACTTTGTCATCAAGCAAGAAGCATGGACATGCTAAAACAGTCCCTTTAATGAAAGGCTAGCTGGTGGAAAATACACTAACTATACACACTGAAACTAAAAATACACAAAGAGGAAGGTGAAAACTGGGAAGCAGTTATTCATGTGGTCACAAATCTTCTGAAAAGAAAAGACAAATGGTGCTCAAGTTTTTATTTTTAAAGGCAGAAATGTTTTGAGTCCAGACTATGAGGAAGCTCATAGCTGCCACAATACATGTGATGGGTAGACCTGAAGGGACAAGAATTGTGTTTTTTGCATGATTAATGGATCAAAAATAAGAGCTGTGATGCAGTTACTGCTAGTGTTGAGCTTGAATATTTGAATTGTGAATATATTCAGCGAATATCCGGTATTTGAGAATTCACAAATTTCGTGATTATGTCGGCGGATATTCGCAATGAACAATATTCGAGATATTGTTCATTGGGAAGCTTATGGTCATACATTGCAAATTTATATTCTCAATGCGAATATAAATACCACATGTGACCATTAATTTTGAAGGTAATCATGATGCACTTGAATTATGAATTGAATAGGATTGATAAGATTGAATAGGAGTAGAATCATCCGCGAAATATCGCAAATTTAAATATTACCTATGCCACTCATGACTAGTTACTGCATCTAAGAATTGGTCATCAGGTTTTGAAGTTCATATAGGCTTTACTGGGTTGGTCTATTCTAAACTGATATTTTAGTTTTTAAAAGATTCTCGTAAACTTAATCCGCCTATACACCTTTAGATTTCTCCATACAATTTCCATTAGAACTACCAACAACTATGTAGTATAGTGACCTTCCTGATTAAATAATAATCCCTTAATTTAATAAGAAAAGAACCAAGAGGAATGCAAGTACTGATGAGTAGCACATATAAAAATTGGTATTTAAAAATTCTAGGCGAGTTCCCTTTGAATTATTAAACTATAGATGTACTTTTTCTATTGCACACCCTGTGGCTCTGGAAATGGTTGAACCATTGGCCAAAATATCTTCAGCAGTAGATGATTTGAGAAACCTTAATAGACTACCAACGTCCAACCTTCAGAGGCACAGGTCAACACGCTAACTTTAAAGACTTCAGAGCCTAGCATGTCCAAGATAAGCCCTTAATCCAAATGTTAATTCAGATAACTTGCATCATAGTCTTTCTGCATAGTCTGAAGGATTTTTTTAGGCTTATTCTGCAAAGTCCAGAACAAGCAGATTGCGGCACAATATGGGATCATGTAAAAAGCACATTCAGGAGAAAACAGATGTCCATCATTATAGGAAACACCTGGCTTCTCTGAAAACATCCTGGAATCTATAGACCAGATTGGTCATTTTTACCTAATTATCACATGAACAGCTAAGGTATAGCAGAAAGAGAGCCAAGAAAACCTTACATTATATATTATTTGAATAACCTATTGTTTACACTATACCATACACATTGTCCTAAATAGCCACTAAAATGTTAGAACTCTTTAATATAGCCTGGATGGAGATGGATGGAGACAATAAACAACATGATTGGCCATTCATCTGTTTCTAGGCCTCCTGGGTCTGCTTAGCTGCCTTTACTGTTCTTTGATGTTTACTGTACTTTGTGTAGAGCGTGTGACTTTTCAGTTATATTACCTTATGACTGACAAAGATAGCTCAGAACTGCTTTTTAGATAGTAAGCTCTAATGACGGGTCTTCATTACTTTTGTTTTCTGGCATGCATAGCTTTCTGAACAAAAAGGGTCTGTTTACTCTATGCCCTACTGTAAGGTGATAACTTTTACAGGAAACTGCAAGCTTTACATACAATGTCAGCAGGCTAGGACTGAATTTTGATATGTGCTTTTCTAAAGCAATTTCATGTATTTTTTTGCAGAATTGAGCACATAGGTTTAAGACAGGTTTACTTTAACCTTCCAACTGTGGTACATTGGCACTTTTGTTTTGTTATTCCTTTCCCTCTCTACTCGCACACTGTCAGATCACGCTACATCAGGGGGAAGAGGAAAATGCCAAAGATGGGCAGCCACTGCTGGACGAAGTAAACCTTTATTACATTGCGGCTGTCCCGGGTGCAGCTTTGGCTAACGATTTTGGCCAGTTTTTAAAGCCCTGGCTGGACTTGGGCTGACCGCTCAGGATGTTATGCTTATAAACTTTTATTTTGGAAGATAATTGAACATGTCCATGCAAATATTATCTTAATCCTCCCCCTAAGGATATGTTTTCACAGCATCGAAAGCTCCGTCGACACCCCTCCGGAGCACTACGTCAACCTCCAGCCGGCAGCCCGGCCCAATGCTGTGGAAACAGTCGCTGTGGTAGTTGGGTATATGGATGGGCTCCGTCGACATCCACATTAAGGAATGTGATAATGGAAGGGGTGTCGACAGAGCCCTCAATGCCGTGAAAAAATACCCTAACACAAACCTTTCCTTATAGACATCTGGTGTCGCATCTCTGGCCTTCTTCCCCTGCAGCCACAGTAAAAGTTTATTTTAGCTAAATTTGAAAATATAAAAAATAAAAGTGGATGAACTCTGAACAGAAGTCTGTGGATCTTCTGCCACACAGGCATGACCAGGGCAGCCTAGATGGCAGCTAACCTTATGATTGTGGATGCCAAATGTCAGTAAGGATCTGCAGAGGAGTGGCGTGGGGGTGCTTAAGCTCACTACACACCATTCAACCTCGCTGTATAATTTTCCATCAACTATGTAGTACATTGAACTCCATAAATGGATACATCTTCATTGGATAGTTTTGAAGGTTATAAAAGTTAAAATGTAAAAATCCCATAGCCTGGTGCATAATAAAGGTGAATAGCATCATGGCCATTAGGTATGTTTTACTTGGACACAACAAAATACCTTGCCGTGCAAGGCTACTTTATACTTTTCCCAGTGTTACGTTATTATTATAATCTATGTAAATATATATTTTTAACATTTCTTATTTTATTATTTATTCTATTCTTTATCTTCACTAACTGTGGCTTTCATAAACATATGAACTGATGTTTGCAGTGAGCTATGATTCCTTTTAATACCCCAGCAATAAATATACATGTGGTATTCATCAACTGTTGACTTTGTAATAGACTCTTCATAAACACAGGAGGACATAGCTGGAGAGGCCCTGTAAGCTCAATTACAAAACCATCTGTATGTCACTCTAAGCTGTGCGCAAGACGTTCCTAGATCTTCCAATCATGGCATTGACATGTATAGAGTTACACAGAAACGAGCATAAACTGACGTTTAGGTGCTATTATCACAATTGCATTATTATCACTCATTACTGAATCGATCAAGCCCCCCACACACCTTTAGATGTGCAAACATTTATGTAGTTCCAGGTCCTCCCTGATAGAATACATGGTGATTGGAAGCTTTAGAAAGGTCCTCATATTACATGGTTTTGGTAGAACAAGAGTGGATTGTACAGAAATTGTATGGTAACATTGTAAGGTAAATGGGGGCCTTAAAACATAACCACGTGCCAAGATTAAAGCTTTTCTCTCATTTACATCTTTAAGTAGGCAACACAGGGTTAAGTACAAGAACTAGTTTACAAGGCGCTTGCTTGCTGGTATATCATCCACCATTGTTTCTGATATTCCTAGTGAGTTGAGCTAAGCACACTTCTAAAAGGCCAACATTCACGTGACTTGAAAGAAAAGATCTAAAAGTGGCTGTTCCTGCATTCAGAAACCAGACATTGCACATTGCAGCTAGACCATGAAGAAGGTTGGTCACAATTTACGCAAGCTTTTACAGATCTCTACTGTTCTGATTGTTAGGAAATGTCTGCATTTCTAAACAGACTTCTAAATAAAGGTTAAGGCCACAATACAGCTTCTTTTCTAGTGAAAAGTTAAAGATATATTAAAGACCATGCCTCGTTGGACACAGGGGATGGATCTACATTATATAATGCAGGCAATTTTTTGTTCTGACTAATCGTAAGTAAAATGGACAGGCCTGAATGTTTGAGATATAGAATCCAAAAATGTTATGAGCACAGTGGATTTTAGGAAGACCAACAGGTATTTTTCTAGACAAAACATGGAAGATTAGTATTTTGTCTACTTTCCCCCACATTCTGTACATTACTTTTGCAAATACCCGTGTTCAGAAGCCCACATGAAGCACTGTCTAAAATCAAGGAACATGCTTTTGCTGTTGTTCAGAAAGACCTGAAAAAGCATTTCTTTGCAATCAACGCTAAACTTTGAAGCTGAACTGTTTAACTTTGGACAGGACTACGTTTAAGCAATTAAAATAGCAAAAGAATCTTAGAAACTAATTTTCAAGAACCCTTAAAAAAAACTAAAAGGGCAAGGTTACACAATCACAAACAATTGTTCTTGATAAGTTTTCAGAAACAAAACTATGTTGCGCTAATGTCTTACGTGGCTTACTCGAGTGCCAGATGGGAATGTGTGGGGGAGCAGAAAGCCAATGACAAAGCTAAAAGCCATGAAGTCTGTTAGTAAATAAACAGTGTGCAGTGATGTCAAATCTGCGCAGGAGGGCTTAAAGCAACAGACTAGAGGGGGCTGGAAGCATTTATCACCAGCATAGGTTACCCCCCTCAAAACCAGAGGAGGAGGGGGGAAGCCTAGGTCTGGAACTTGTCTAACATGACAAGTAATGTGCCCTTAATCATTTAAAAAAAAAAACGTAAGGCAAAAGAAACAAATGACGGGATTTACCATGACTGCACGACAAAAAACAATTACAAACAGTAAAATCATATTACACTATTACTGTACATCCAATGTGAAACATTTATGTCCTTTTTTCAGCACCTTACAGAATAAACTTTTAGAACTCAAGTGTTTTACAGGATATTAATTGGTAAAAGAGACCTAGATATTGCATCCAAAACTTGTGATGTAGTTACCCTGGTCTTAAACTGAACTGGGCCTCAGAGCTGCACAATAAGCAATTCTTTTTATTAAATCCCTTCTAAAAATATTCTTAATACATGTTGCAAAGAGAACCACTGCTCAAACCAAAATGTATGATCCACTATGCCCATGTCAGTACACACAGGAGTCTATTGTCCTATTCCCCAATGATTGGGGCCTACAAGGCAACGTACACACATGCTTAGGATGTTTATACATTTTTGGGGGTACTTGGGAAATCAGAATGGATTCTGGATATTAGAGATTTGACTATACAACATAGTTTTGATAAATTGATAGCAGCAGTAGAATGAATGGGCCAGCCTGTGAATTTGAGCCTACAAGACAAGTTACACACATGCTTATGCATTTTTGGCGGGTATTTGGGAAATTGAAATGCACTCTAGATATTAGAGATTTGATCATGCAACATACTTTTGACTGATAATTGATTGCAGAATTACAATTTATGGGCCATCCTATGAAAATGATTTGGGCCTACAAGTTACACACATGCTTAGGATGTTCATACATTTTTGGGGGGTGTTAGGGATTTGCCCATACAACATTCTTTTGACTAATAATTGATAGCAGAAGTACAATTTATGGGCCATGGTATTGAAAACCATTTATTGAAAACGTAATTACAGGTGAAAAGCATATGTGAAACAGTTTACCAATAAATACTTATTAAATGTAGAAGCATAAAAAACACCAGTTGGTTGTATGACATAGTCAAAAAGGGTTTAGAAGGCGGAAAGGGTAATAATTAATGGTAAAAAAGTAATATGCTCTACATTTCAATTGATGACCAAAGATCAGGTTGAAATTGTATTTTATTATATTTTACTGTTTTTATTGACTGCAGTATACTAGAATGCTAGGTGAGGTATTGTTTAGTTTTAGCTCTAACCACTTCCATGTCACAGATCTATAAAACTGTTCACACTTCATGCATTTAGGAGAATTCATTTCTTTTACCTTTTGTATCTTAAATATTGCCAAAAATAAACTTGTCTGCTCTTTGGCTTTCTGCAAATGGAGATGTCCAAATGTCTTGCAATGCACTGAACTTCAATCACAATCATAGTCAATGAAAGTCTTTAAAAATATTTCTCTGCCAACTATTAGATTTTCGGTGAATGGAATCTTTTCACCTTGCATGTTTCTGTTCCTGGAATTGTAAACTTTAACCTTTGTAAAAAAATAGATTTAACAGAAAATATTTCTGCTATAAATGTGTATTAGTAGGACCCAATAAGTACAAAACATCTTGCCGACTAGAGATCAGTTTTAAAATCTTTTAGACCTTATATTCTAGCAAATACTAGGTACTACTACCATGAGGCTATAGTTACGGGGAAAACATGGGGGCAGTTGTCAGGCCCCTCCAGCACAATGTTTTCAATTTCTGCACACAGCAATCTTTGCTGTGGATCATGGCGGCTCCCTAGGGTCAGAGGCCCTGAAACCGCATTGATGTGTGCAGACATTTCACATATTGTGTGGTTGTTGGTTGGCGGTTGTCAATCCCTGACAACTGCCCACATGTCATATATATGGGTGACCACCTGAACCCAGGTGTTGGCATATGCTGATCGTTCACAGATTTCAAGTAGTTGGACATTGGGAACAACGTGTGAATGAGGCCATAACATTTTACCTGGCTGTAGCATGTTAGGTTAAATAAGTTAGGTAGGAAACAACTGCCCAGGGAACAACTTATGTTGGTAAAATTTTGGGCAGTTTCTAAAAGGATAATATGGGGGCCATTGTCAATATTTAAAAACCACCTTGCACACAGCATGCTATGTGCAACTGCTATACATTGTGCCCTGAAAAAGCATGTGGGAATTCAGACTTAAAAGATATAGAGTGTAATAATCATTGATGGACCTACTTACAAAGTTCCTGGTTGTAATTAACTTGCTGTGACTAGTTGAAACCCAAATCCTTCTGACCCCTAACATCTCTTTTGAAGATTTGTAAAATCTTTTTGAAACTGATCATACTTTCATTTAATTATCATCTACACACTATTTTTATGTATGGCATACAACGGTTTAAAGCTAAACTTTGGGGAAAAG
Organism: Ptychadena robeensis; assembly: GCA_036250615.1. Taxonomy (NCBI): domain Eukaryota; kingdom Metazoa; phylum Chordata; class Amphibia; order Anura; family Ptychadenidae; genus Ptychadena; species Ptychadena robeensis. The sequence continues at coordinate 113,502,865 of CM070032.1, read as the reverse complement.
AACATTTTAACCCTTACAGTTGGTCCCCAAAACCCTTCACAAGGGAAAGTTAAGTTGGCCATACATGGGCCGATACCTGTGCAATCATAGAACCTCCAAAGCAATGCCAATCGAAAAAGGGATTTACCAACATGTTAATGTCCCATTCAACCACGCTTTCTCGGTCTGGAGCTTTCTCTGCTGGGAACAATCGATCGCTTACTGTGTGATCACTACTGAAATTTGTTCACAACTATTTCTTTTTCAGTAAAAGGAACATGACGCTCGAAGTACAGCAAGTGTAAACCATTACAGTTGTGTTTATGGGTCTAGGAAATGGACATGGTCAATGCTAATAGTACTAGAAAAAGACTCAGCCTTTATTGACATTGTTTTATTAGTTTTACCATCTACCCAGAAAAGCCAAATCCTTTATATAATGAACTGTAAAAATAAACCTCACCAACAACTGAACAGGTTGAGGTTTGTGTATACAACACTCACCTGTCACCTTCAGTTTGTTTCTGCTTGCTGGTAATAACACACAAAACAAAGAAGCAACCTTAAGCAGGTTCATGCATGAATGGAGCTACCTGGATGTACAAAATAAATAAACTAAACGCCACACAAGGAAACAATGAGTGATCAGTAAGCTGAAATGTCATTTTTAAGCTTTGAATTTTTTGTCCTTTTCTGTAATTAATAATAATAATAATTTACGAATGATGGAGCAGAGGGACTTTGAGGAAAACAGTAAG
>CM070032.1:113451703-113472215 GCA_036250615.1 Ptychadena robeensis | reverse complement strand
CCCCCCCCCCCTCAGATGATGTTGCACCGTGATAGTGAAAAACTCAACATCTCCAGTGGCCACTCCTTATATTGCACTTAATCAACCCCTAGTAGACTGGAAGCTAAATATAGAATCTCTTATTTGGGTCCATTGATCAACAAGTGAGTATACTTTTTTAGGATTCTGTAGTGCTTACCCACCATTGTACCAGCTCAAAGGAAAGTAAATGTTGAACATATATTTAGTATACATGCACTTTAAAGCCAAACCTCATTGTGCTTGTTTTTTTTCCACTTACCCTCTGCTTTGCTCCCGAGGGTGCTGATACTCTTCTTGTTCCATCTTATGCTTCAAACTCTGTATCCTCATGCAAAGCTTAAGGTTATTGGTCCAGTATTTTGGGATGTGATATCAGAGCATGAGAATGAGGGATAATATAATTAAATGTTGTTTAGCTTCCCTTGGAATCTAAAGCTGGCCATAGACGTCTCGATCCATAGCCGGCTTGTTGCAGGCTCATTACTGCATGGTGACTTCACCCCGCTGTGAGGAGTCGGCTACAGAACTGACAGGAATGTTGTGTGCTCCACTAACACAGGGGATTCCTGCAGATTGTAGCCAATTAACTTGAAGGGGGAGGAGACTCTTGTAACCCTGTAGCGGCGGGCGACTGACCACCATGCGTTTGGCATGAGTGCCGGTAGATCGCCTGCAACTACTGCTGGGAATCGGCACGTCTATGATCAGCTTAACAATTGAGGTGTAGGGCTGCCCTACTTTTACATAGATGAAATACCCTAATGAGGTACAATTTTACTGGAATCCAGAGCTTCAACTTACCCTATTACATAGATCACTCCAGTTGAAATAGTTCTTGATGGGTTACTTGTAGGATAGTCAAATGACAGATGGGCCTTGTTTGTAGGAGGTCTACATTTTAGAAGGTATGTTTTCCTAACCCTTCTAGTAATGCAAGCTACAATAAACAATGACCAATGTCTGATTGTTTTGTCCAGCTAGCTTATAAGTAGACCAGAAGTGTGCTATAGTTCTCTTTTCCATCACAGCATTGCTTAAGGAAAAATAAAAACTCTGAGATATAAATAAGTGAAAACAGCTGGAAAATAGAGTGCTTTGTCAACTTTCTGGCATTCCATGAAAAAAAAGGAAAATTATTTGGCGTTATTTGAATTTTAAAACTGTTTCAAGTTAACCATCCAAGTAAGAACGAATTTGCTGGAATAAATATTACTAGAGGCTAATGAGTTTTAGAGCAAAAAGCATATATAAATCTTTCATGGCATAGGGCAACTATGGAGTTGATATGGAGGGCCACAAGTGCAGCATCAGTAAAGGGCCGCAACACCGATTCACCAACCCTATCCTGGCAGGCAGTCAAAACCTGACAGCACCCACCCCCCTCTGCCCCTGGGTGCAGTGGTCATATGGAGACCTGGTTTTCCCAATCAACATTGACAATTTTACTGATGTAGGACCACCAAAGTTGTTTACGAGTCAGCATGTGATTGCTACCCAGGGTGATATATGGAAAGCCCCATATATATCATGAAAGGTTATGCACCTTATAGACATCATCAAAGTAGTATAGTGGAAGCAAAGGTGCCCAGGCACCTTCTCTGTCGCTGATTGGCTTTGAGGTACGTCAATTAGTGTGCTCAGTTGGAACCTCTCCTCCTCTTACCACTCTAAGAAGATCCCAGGAGAGGAAATGTTGGTGAAGGATCGGCGAACAGGTGCCCTATGCATCAACAGTTAGGCTTTGGGGGCTGCCAAGCATTGCCCAAAGGGCCACAGGTTGGGCACCTGGGGTAAAGGGATGCACTATTGACAAGCAAACTAACACATACACGTAATTGAAATAATGGTAAGCTGCATGATATCACATATTTGTTAAATGGTGAGGTATGCTTTAACTTATATACCAAATGTAGAAAAAGCTTATTAACAAGAATAGTGTGGTGCTCCCTGTCTTCTGATACAGTATGACAGCTGACCCGTAACTATTTTAACTTTACCAAAGAGAATAATCAAAAATCATTCACTTTAAAACAGCATATAGTAATATCATTAAGGTATGGCAATGGTAATAGACAATCTCCATGTGATTGATGAAAGTCACGCTGATTCAGCTCAATATCCAAACCCTCAAATACACAGTCTTATCTACGATAAACCCTACCAAGGAAGAGGACACCTATTTAGGTTGGCAGCAATTCTGAATACCCTTTGCCTAAAACAGCACAGCAATTCCAGTTGTACTCTTACATCTTTGTTTTGGAGCCAGACACATGGCCATTGTGAAGATATTACTGGAATAACAGTATATTAAGTGATTGACATTTGTTTATGGGATGCTTGAGCCATACAAAACTTCTGTATTCCCACATTTGTGCCTGTTACTACTTCTCTGGAATATAGCACCAAGGTGTGAATGCTGATAATAAGTTGGGAAAGCCATGCTAAAGGAAGTACAAAAGGTCATCCTATTGTTTCATTAGCCTTGTCAATCAGCTACTAAATTTGAAGTAGGAAGGCAGTTATGGAGACCTTTTCACTGTAATGTTATTTAGCATTAATGCTAAAATCTACATTCAAATTGTCAGCTCCTGCAATAAAAGCTTATGACCCCTTCATGGAAAAAAAATGAAAAACAGATTCTTATTTTCCAGCTTTCACAGTTCTCTGTAATAATATTTCCAAAGAATAATTTCAGGGATCCATGAACTGCAAGGGTTTAAAAGCTTGGTTTTGAGGGAGCAGGGACTTTACTTAACTTGATTCAACAGGTTTCCTAACCACTTCATGGCTGATTTCTCAAACTACTCATCTAAAGCTGGGCATACACGGGTAGATTCCCATGCAATCGATCTGCAATCAATCACAGCGTGGTGAAGTCACTCGAACGGGAATCATGTGCACCAAAGTGTTCCATGGGGACCCGGGACACACGGGCTGACAGCTGAATAGAGTAGAGTGACAGCCCAGCATGCCCCCCTGCCCTCGCAAAACAGAGCAGTGACAAGTCCCGCCCCCTTTCCACTACTGGGACCTGATCATAGACTGTGCGGCTGCAGCTTTCTACCTCCGTTACTTCGGAGTAATGGACATCGAAAAGGGTTTTCCAACATGTTGGAACCCTATTCAATCGAGTTCTTTCAAGGAAATAAGGCCTACACAAGTAGATTTCTTAATAGATTAGAGCACAATTGAGATCCGTGAGCGTGCACTGCGTTTGATTGTACTCAAATCTATTTAGAAATCTACCTGTGTATGCCCAGCTTAAGGGTCCCCATACACCTTTAGATTTCTCTGTCAGATTTCCTTTAGATCTCCTTTTGTTTTACCAAAACCATGTAATATGAGGGACTTTCTAAACCATCGAGTCTACCTGTGTTCAATCGCATAGAACCCGGCACTACATAGTTGTTGGTAGATCTAAAGGATATCTGACAGAGAGATCTAAAAGTGTATGGCCAGCTTAATGGTTGGCGTTCCAATGATATCTTCATATACAGTCCTCCGTCTCTTGTAAAAAAAAACATACCTGTATTGTGGAATGTTAAGACAAAAAGCTACATCAAGGAACTTCAGGAGACAATATAGTGATCTGAACTCATCCACCATGCTCAGAAGGATTATCTTTTCCTATGACCATCTGGACAAATAATTTGTGGAATTGTGAGTATGAGAAAAATTTACCAGTGGGTGATCCCTCCTGTAGCCCACAAACAACCACAAAGATAACTTGTGGGTCTTCTTCGCTTAGGATCAGATACCTGCTACAATAACCTTCAAATCGAACACACAGATAGGCAGATAAAATTAAAGCTCAGCTCAGAAGCAGATGGAAAAGAAAAAGTAAAGGTCCCTATTAGTACTGGCCGAACTGCCCGCAAGGTGCATGGATGTTGCCCGCATGGATGTTCGCCCTCCTTCTCGCCGACGAGCAGTTCGGGTGTTCGACCGGCAGGATCAGAACCTGTGAGATCATGCCGGAGGAAGAATCTTTTCACTATAAGACCGGGCATGAAGCCGGTCTACTAGTGAAAGACCGGCTCGGGGACAGGAAGTGACGTCAGTGATGTCAGATCCGGCTCCCTTAACCAGGAACTATGCGTTCCAGGGTTTTTTCCGATTCAAAATACATTTTGAATCTGTCCGCGAATAGGTGGACGGCAGACTTTGTTAAAAGTCCGATCCGCACGTTCATGGACAGACCTGGCCGATCATGATGTCACCACGCTGTGCTTGAGCGTTCGTCAATTGAACGGTAAATTGATGCGCACCACTTTGCGCAATCAATTCTCGCTCAAAACTTTAGATGGGCAATTGAACAGAGATTTACCAACATGTTGGTTACCTGTTTGATGGAGCTTTCTTCAAGCGGGAACCTGAAGAGAGGGTGGCCACGTTCGACTTGCGAACAAAGAATCACCAGGTACGCGCCTGGGGATCTAAAAAATCCACCGGTGTATGGGGACCTTAAGATCAGAGTTCTACCAGCAGAAGCTGCTACCTGTAATGCTTCTTGAGGTAAGAAAGTCCAATGGGTTGTCTAACAGATATTTTAATATATTCATATATTTGCTTTCCAGTTACAAAATATAATTTTACAGTCTTAACATTTTTTTGTCTCAGAGCCACTCTGAGGGCTTTGTATCAGAGCACTGAGGTTTTATACATATGCCTCTGTTCAGCAGATCGTTATAAAAAGGAAGTCCAAAACCCACTTACTTTCAAACAACTCTTAAACTTTAAAAAGTACTCAAATGTTTAATTGTCTAATAAATGGTCCAATCAGGGATTTCAGCCAACATTCTAATTATTCGCAGTGCTACACTAAGAAAGCTTAGGATGAAGTCACTGAAGTGTAGAATAGTTAAGCTGTGTAAGAATGAGAAAAAATCTGCACTTTATGACCTTGTTTGCAGTACGCAGTGTCCCCGGGAGATGATGAGCTGAGAGAACTCAAACATGACATATATTAAAGTCTACCAAATGCCTGCATGAGGACATTGGCCATTATTTATGGGTAAAGGCTGGATTTGTTGGCAAGAGGCGCTGTCGGGTCTGTGCATTAGTCTGGGGAAAATAGCATTTAAGGACAATTAACAAGAAGATGTAGTTGAGAAAAATTACAGCGTTGTAGGAGGAGGAGGACTAACTGACGCCATGAAATCTGGAAGAAATGACAGACTGAAAGAGGTTGTGATAATGGTGACTAACCAATAAGTTATGGAAAGTTTCATCAGGGTCAGTAGTACTTTGCATGCCATAGTGCTTTAAACACATGTCAACACTTAGTGCTTTCAGAGAAATAACATGAATGGCAGTGATTTCTTTAAAGCAGGGAAAGTTTGAAATATCTTATTACTGCCTGGTAGTAATGTTAAATGTGTATCCATCCAGTAACAAGTGTCATGTGTTAGTGGGCTACACTCTGTCCACTTAGGGAGGAGAAATCTAGACACCCTGGGACTGTAGTAGCAGGACGTTAAGGGTATTGACATAAGCCAAATATCCTAATGAGTGCTTACCCCGGGGTGCATTTGTCAAGGGCCAACATCGAATATACTGTTATCCAAAGAATGCCTACTGATTCCTGGGACCCTCTTTTTACTAAAGGGTGTATTTTGTCCCACACCAGAAAATAGTAAATAGTTTAAAAATGATATATTACAGAGCTGTAAATTCCATTTATCAGTCTGTATTAATTCGACGTGTTTCATTTGAATCCGAACTTCCTCAGGGACTAGGGATGGTCGAATTTTTTGACTTGCTATCTCTGTGAGCTAATTACAAAGCCTCTGAAATACTGAAATACTTCTTTTTTGTAGTATACCCCCAACCCTTCATTGCTATGCTATTTCACATGTTGAATATCGGGCAATTTTTTTTAACTCTTTCCAATGGGACACCCATTTGATGTCTGGGGTAGGGTAAAAACTTTTGAAACTCCTCCATTATTCAGAGGAAGGCTTCTTATTCAGTCATTTTAGAAGCCTTCATAATGTCACGATTGCATTGTGTACTCATAATTTAAAGTAGCTTGTAACGGATTAAAAATAGCCACTTTTTTAAATTTAGACATGAAATTACATGGGAGAGATGTAAACATATTATTATGAAACATTTCAAAACTGGGAATTTCCTTTTTGGAACGGATACATAAAGTAGGGTTTAGCTGGACCTAAAATGCATTTAAGTGAGTTCTTTTTAAAATGGAGAATCTCAATAAGTGGCTCCATGTAACTATAATTGGATTCAGTTGGATAATATAATAGCTCAGCCATAGATTAACAGCTCTCTCAGCGATATCTGGTATTACTACCGTATTATCTGTTTCTGTATATGGTAAAACTCACCATAAAAGACCATTAAAAGTACATAATGAGGAGAAATACGTTACATAGTACACTTAAATAGTCATAATATGTACATTATTTCTATGACTCATTGTATTGGAGAAGCCAGCAAAATGTTATGACCAATGTAGATATGATCTTTAGATGTTTCACTGGTGCCAAGATTGCTCATCCTTAAGGACTATGTACTGTATATATCCAATGACAATATAAGTGCTATCCTGATAATATACCCTGATCAAGTCACATTGTAAGTCCTTTTTTATTCACCTATATTTTAGGATGTATGTGTTGGAATGTTTCTCCAAAAAAAAACTAAAACCAAAAAACCCTGATGTTTAATGTTTGATTTAAAATATATTAACTAATCTTTTGTCACCCATTGGTTGATAACCTGAATTGAAAGAATAATTATCAACCAATGCCATTGGTGTTATTCATGTAGTGCTAGTGACTCATGTCTTATAAAAATATTATTTAAATTATCAAATAAATTTGTTTTCTCTTCAAAATATCTTGGCCAAAACGTACAATTTACTCTCCAAGTTATGATTAATTTTGACCTTCTTGTGTATCCGGTACAACTAGCATTTAGTTAACATCCCCTAGGATATGTACTTTAGATGTTATCTTAGAGATACCTACATCCTACCCGTTTCCAATAGGAAGCATCAGACTTGAGAAACATTTCCTGCTGCTGTAATCTTCCCACTGTGAGCTCCGCTATGGTACCATCAGAGGACACTACTGTTTTTCTGTAAACTCTAAATATAAATTTTGTGGTTGGAAAATTTGGAAACAATTGTGTTTTAGTTTCCTTTTATTTATTTATTTTTTTTAAACCAAGCAGATCCACACCAACATATGTAGTCTATGTTCATCTGAAGACAGATTTTAATTTTGGATGGGATGTGGAAGATTTATAAGATCTGTTAAATTTAGAATGGCAGGTTGGCAAGAGGCTTGGTGATGATACCAGTCAAAAGCCCCCCATACACCTTAAGATCGATCCATACAATCTCCATTAGATCTACCAACAACTGTGTAGTGTAGTGGCCTCCCTGATAGAATACATAGTGATTGGGAGGATTAGAAAGCTCCTCATATTACATGGTTTTGGTAGAACAAAATTTGATTGTATAGAAATTGTATAAAAAGATTGTAAGGTATATGGGGGCCTAAAGACATCAATGGACTAGTCATCATAATTAAATTGGTGGAGGGGTGGAAGGCTGGGCCATGTATTTACAATGGAATAATTATACTATTCAAATAATATTGACAATTGCTTTGATCAGATGAAAGTAAATCCTTTATACAACCCTCAGTTAAGCTAGCTAGACACGCTATGATAATAAATATGATCGTAAATATAGGTCCGTAATTACAATTGTAAACAAATCGATCAAAATACCTAGAAAACCCATCAGATATTTGTCTGATCAATTTTTGTTAGTTTTTTATTTTGTTTGATTTCGATCACTTTGGGTCGATTATACCAGGTGGGCGGGAATCGATTTCCGTCCGATCATTTTAAGTAGTTTAGGTGGAAATATCGAACCCTGTATGGCCACCGTTAGGCTTAATTACACAGATAGGAATGGGCTGTTTACTGATTCCGACTGCCTGGGAACAATGATCACTTGCGTTTGCAATGCAGTTGTCCTTATGGAAGACATGGAGCGATTGGCATGTTATTGCCCACAGAAATGTGCACCCACTTAAAGCGGTCTTAAACTCAAAATAAAAAAAACATACATACATTAAACAGACATAATACTCACCTGTCAGCAGTTTACATCCTGGAAAACTGCTACACGAAAAAAAACAAAAACTTGCCTCCCTTATGTTTTCATTCCTGGCGCCAGCATCTTAAGTGCTGGCGTACCGGATGTGAACTCCTCATCACTGCAGCTGACACGGTTGCAGTTTCAGAGTGGCTGAAAATTGGATCACATTTTTACTCTACACTGCTGGCATAGTTTTACCTTTGTGGTAAGTTAATGAAACCCATAAGGCTCTGTGGGCTGAGTTTTTATGCTGTTTGAGAATGCATTCTGCAGTGCATTGACACCCAATTCTCACTATTTCAATGGATAAAGAATTGTAATTTACTGTAATTTACTTCCAGGATAGATGTGTGAAAGAGATTGGCATGCTGTTTGCAGGCAAAGTCGTTTGTAGATGGAGATATACCTAGATGTAGCAAAATGCCATGTGTGACTTTCCTGTAAAACTCTGCCTATTGCCACTGACCTGTTGAGCTTCCCTATTTGTCAGTTATACTACCAATCAAATTAAAAGGCCACTGGTGAAATCTTAACCATACAACTGGACTCTTTGGACGTTACATTTCTAATAGAATATTTTGGGAAAAGTAGAAGCCTGGTGCTGAATATTTTACATTCATGTGACTTCAATTTATAAGACTGACTATATTAGCTGTCGATGCTTCGGATTACATCATGGGAACTACTATGAGCTAAGACTTGAAATGGCAATGCAGTGTTTCACATGTATTATCTAGCCAAGAAAAATGAATATTTACAAAGTATAATGAAATGAACAAAATTTGGTGATAATCTTCTCCCATTTGTGGTGTATAGACCAACCAAGGATATGAAGAATTATCATAAATACCCTTTAACTGGAGAACAAATATAGGTGAAAAAGATAAGGATAATACGACTGGGGATTGTAGGCAAACCATACAAATATAATGAAATGAATGTTGAATATGAAAACCCAGATCACAAAGCACTGCATGGGTAGATTGGGGATTGTAACCGTATACGAGGCTGTAGAAAGGTGACTCCATAGTAAATGTGTGATAAGGAGGCTTGAGACAAATTAAGTGTTAAGGGATTTATCTACAGGTCTCTATTCTGAAATGGATTATTCATTACTTATTTCAATCTTTTCCTAACAACATCTGCGGTTTTAACAAGTATAATCATATGTTTCTAATACTGAGAAGCCTCAATACAAGAAAAAGTAACTGGAAACAAAATTAAATACGCAAAGAACTGAGAGATTGTTGGCATGTGATATTTAGAGCATACATAATACACTTAAGCTGAAGCATACATTTTGATTTGTTTAGTTTGATTGACTTTACAAAATAGTTCAGATCGTTCACAATGTATATAGCAGAACATATGAATTATATGTCTGTGTTTATGACTACCCTAAACTCTGTTCTTAGACCTTTTATTATTATGTTCTATTTATATAGCGCCAAAATATTGTGCAACGCTATACCATAAATTAGAGTTGAGGTGCAACACAAGATAACTCACAGGTTATGACAAAGGAGGAGTATCTCTGGCTTAAAATCTAATAGATAAGGAAACATAGAATACAAGGTAGGAGGGGCTGTAACTAGCATCCAAATATTTAAATTTTTTTTATTACTTAAAGCGGTTTTACACTCAAAATAAAAAACAGACATACACTAAACAGACACAATACTCACCTGTCAGCAGTTCAGATGCTGGGAAACTGCTACACAAAAACACCCCACACTATACTCACATCACTTGCTTGAAGTTCTCATGCTAGCATCTTGGCTCCTGGCATCTCCTGCAGGCTTCCGCCCACACTGACCCCCCCTCTCCACTCCACCTCCTGTCTCTTCTCTATCGGAGCTGCAGACACTCATAGGGGAGGGGGGGGGGGGTTTGTGAAGAGGGGGATTCTGCTGCTTATGATTTCCTGCCTGGGAGAGATATCCCACACACCACTTTGGCTGCCTAGGCGCAACGTAATGCAGTGGGAGGGGAGCACTCCTAACAAGCTTCTCTCCAGCTGTCAGAAGAAGATTTGTTTACTACAATCAAGGATGTCAGCATTATTGGCTTAGCTGCAGCTGATAATGCTGAGTGACCTCCCAGGTGGTAGGTCCGTTTTAACCGTGACTTGTACTTCTTATAGCAGACCTACCGCCAGAAAATATTATTTTATATATGCTAGAAGTGCCGGAGGAATGCTTAAAGAAACCTTACATGTAAAAAGATCCCCCGCAGCCCCCCCTTACTTCCTGGTCCTGATTACATATAGCTGAGGCAAGATGTCACAAGAGCAAAGTGTTTGTCGGTAATTCTGTCATCTCAGCTTGTCATTGAAAGTAAATGGAGGAAAATTCCCAGAGAAAACGATTGAACACCCCCAGTGGTCACTCGTGATATTGCACCTGGAGTTAACCAATCAAAAGACTGGCAAATAAATATGGAATCGCTTATAGGATTCCAGGGAAGAGCAGGTAAGTATATTATTTTAGGATCGTGGAGCCCTAAGCCACCATCATACCAGCTCAGGGGTAAGTCGAACTTTAATTTTTCATATGTAATTTTTTCATATTAAGTGTACATCAGCTTTAACAACTCTGTCCCTTGTTTGGAGAGCTCCTTGGTCTTTATGGTGTGTGGTGTTTGCCTGGTATTGAAGCCACTGGGGTCTTTAAGAATTACTGTGTTTATACTGATAGGTCATGTGACGTTTAGATTGCACACAGCTGGACTTCATTTCACTAATTATGTGACTTTTGAAGCTTATTAGTTGCACCAGGACATGTTAGGGGTCCATGGCAAAGGGGGCACACATACCACTTTTCAGTTTTAGTTTTGAACGTTTAATGTGAATTTTAATGTGTTTTGTGTGTGTATATGTGTGTATATATATATATGTATACACACACACAGTTTTTGTATTCATTTGAATTTGTTTTAAAAATTAGGCATACAGTATGTAATCTCTTCATCTTGAGCACCCGCCTTCTCTGCAAAGTGCTTCCTCACAATCTTGGCATTCATTTTAAGTAAATAATTGAAAACTGTTTTCTACCTGCACAAATCTCTAAAGAGATTAAATGAACCTGTCAAATATTGATTCTTCATGCCTCTGGGTGATTCATATTGTAAGTTGCACAGGCTTTTGCTGAAGGTTTTAACATTATTGTGCGGCTTCAGCTGCTGCTTGCATGCAAACCAAGGTATGTTTCCTGTCATTAAGGAGTTCTTTTATGACTGGGCTGCAGCTTCACTACATGCATTTATTATGAAAGAATACAATCTGTTTGATCAGAGCGGCGGCTAGGAAGAGAAGAGGCCCAAGCAGAGGAAAATATAGCATTTTATGTAAATATTTCTCCAATTTCAAAAATGTTAACAGAGAACTACTTGGGTGGCTGTTTTTCTGATCCAGATGCCAACAATAAGGATATTATTTATTATGCAATATTATTTATTAATAATACGCTGTTTCGCTGTTACTGATGTAAAAATGTTGAATATGCACGATTAAGAGCACTATATTCGAGACCATCACATATTCTCAAAGTGACGATTATTGCAATAAAAATTTACGATTTGAATATTCGCGATCAACACTAATGAGCAGTTGCTTTGGTCTTGTACATGTAAGCAGCTATGGCACCAGCATTTTGAGGGATTAATAGTTCATGACATATAAGCATAAGATAAGTATACCTATGAACTTTAGAAGTTATCACCATGTGTATGTTTTTAATATAATTTGGTAATCCATTATACAGTGGGGCAAAAAGTATTTAGTCAGCCACCAATTGTGCAAGTTCTCCAACTTAAAAAGATGAGAGGCCTGTAATTTTCATCAGAGATACACCTTAACTATGAGAGACAGAATGGGGGGAACGTATCAAGGAAATCACATTGTCTGATTTTCAAAGAATTTATTTGCAAATTATGGTGGAAAATATCGTATTTTTTGGTGTATAAGACCACTTTTAAACCCAGGAAAATCTTCTTTTTCTCTGGGTTTATTTAGTAAACCTGAGCATACACTAAGAGGGAGAAGCTTCTTGACCTTTCTGTGTAAAGGAAAGAATGAATGGAGCCATGTATTGTAAGATTTTAAATGAAAACCTCCTCCCATCAGCAAGGTCATTGAAGATGAAACTTGGCCGGGTCTTTCAGCATGACAATGATCCCAAACACACTGCCCAGATAATGAAGGAGTGGCTTTGTTAGAAGAATTTCTGCAGTGGCCTAGCTTGTCTCCAGATCTCAACCACATTAAAAACCTTAAGAGGGAATTGAAAGTCCATGTTGCCCAGCAACAGCCCCAAAACATCACTGCTCTAAAGACCTGCATAAAGCAATGGGCCAAAATACTGGCAACAGTATATGAAAAACATGTGAAGACAGACAGAAAACGTCTGACCTCTGTCAATTGCCAACAAAGGTCAAAAGTATTGAGGTTAAATTTTCATATTGACCAAATACTTATTTTCCACCATAATTTGCAAATAAATTCTTAAAAAATCAGACTGTGATTTCCAGGAGTCTTTCTTCCCATTATGTCTCTCATAGTTGAGGTGTACCTATGATGAAAATTACACGCCTTTCTTGTCTTTTCAAGTAGTAGTAGTAGTAGTTTTCAAGTAGTTCAAATAGTAGCTTTTAATTAATATACAAACTATTTCATCCCTAATGTATGCAGCCAAGGGTCTGAGAATAGACACTGTCATCAGAGTTCTGGCCAGATAAGTAGAAATATAGCAAACCATCAAATTACTTATGAATATATATAATCTGTGTCACAAAAAGTAGCCAGCATGGAAAAATGTGAATAGGATGGTGGCAACTTCATCATCAAAGCACAAAACTTAAAAAAAAATGGAATACTTTGTTAAGTGTACTATGTTAGTTTGCCAAAAGCCTTTAGGTATGGAAAGTTATTGTATAATGTCAACTAACAAGTTGCCTAAAGCAAGAAATCATATGTTTAAAATCATCACATTGTAAAGCAAGAGTCGAGCAAGATCCCTTGTGGTTCAATATAGTTATTTGCACCATATTTATGGTTCAAGTCTAGACATTTTTTTAATGTTTAATGGTGGCTAAAGTCAAATCTTCCCCTTTAATGAACATGGTAAATACTTACCTCTACAACTTTCTTTATCTCCTGAAGCTGACCTACCAGTCACCCAGAATTGGACACTCTGTCTGTAAGTGGTCATTTCAGAAGAGACTTCAGGCTTTGATGCCTCTTGATAAGAATGTTGTTTAAAGGGGGGGGGGGGTAAGTATTCACATTCACTGCCAGAAGAGCTTTTTCCAGATTTGATTTGATGAAAAGAGTCACTTTGAGTACAGATTTTAAAAAGTGATACAATCCCAGCTAGCATCTGGCTCTAATTTTAAAAGGCTTATATGTATAAATCCCTTTATAAATGAATGTAACATAATAGCACTTCAAATAAAACACTGCAAACACTTCTCCTTGTTAGCTGAGAAACGAAACATTTACAATGCCTTTTCAGTTTGGTAAGTTTAAAGCAATGTTTTAAAGGTTTTATTTGTATTTTTATGTATTTATTTTGTTTTTATCTGCATACATCAGATCATGACATAATGCAAATTATTGTGATATCAAGCATCTTCATATTATTACAAATAATATTCGTAATATTAGAAAACTGCTGTATTGGTCAATAACAAGGCTAATTTTCACATTTGTGTTTAGTGCTTTGACACATGTTAATGAATCACCCAACTCATCAAAAACTGTTTACCCCCTCCCCAGGTTCATTTCGACATTTGTTAATCAGGAAGGTTACAAATTGGTGAATACAGAGCTCCCTCAAATTCATAGTCTATAAAACTATATATGACACAGGACAAAGGAAATATGGAAGAGCTTGTAGAAATGGGAAAGCATATTTAAAATGTCTTGAGGGTAAAGGACTTTCATATATATCCTACCGCAAGAAATATAATGTACTTTCCATTTAATGCAGTGTGCCCCACGGCTGTTACTAAATATGCTATCAAGTAACTCTTATTATGAGCATTACTGTACTTGGTGGCTTTAAATCACTATAATTGAGCATGAGAGTGTTTGAAATTCCTCAGGGGATTTTCACCCTCTGGTTTCATGGTTTGTTAATTTTCTGCAAATCCATTGTAAGAGGAAAAAAACATTTGCATAATGGTTGTATGCTTAGAAGCAATATGACTGTTAATTATATACATATTATATTATAGATATAAATTGATATTGATAATGTTGTTAAAAACCCTTTTTATATAAAGTGATATCTTTTGTATTGGCTAGAGTTCATTGCTCACAGTATCGGCGGGCACCCTTTGTGTGCCGGACGTTAGTTTGAACGGGAACGCCGGTACCCAGAGATTTACGGACATGTCCGTTCTCTGGCCGACTGAGCTTTGGTGCGACAGAGATCTGTCGCCCCATGTGGGCACCCGCAATCGGGAATGGGGACCTTTACTCGTGGGCTTATTACTATTGCTATTAAAGCTTTAAATAATCACCCAACCTGGCTGCTTGACAGTGATTGTCATAGGTGGTTCCCTTCAGCAGAGGGAATGCCTGAATATTTACAATCTGTCTTTTTATTTACATTGTTATTTAAATTGTTCAAGTCCTATATCAGGGTCCTTTGAGTCCTATGAGTCTCTCATATTGTAATATGGCACATAGAACAAAAATAATATAGGCAATATTTTAGTTTTCATTTTTTTTAGGAAGGGGTAGGTAAATTCCTAGCATTTTAAAGCACATCCAATCATCACATTCTGCAGCTGGTACTTTAGAATCTATGCAGACAAGGGCTGGGGTTTGGAAAAGGGGTTGGAAAAAAGAAGAAAACATTGCTCTCCCCTGTGTACAAAACAGGGGCAAGGGGACTTTCACGGCTTCAAGGTAGGTATTAAATCATTTCTAAACAGTTAGTTAGGGGTGACACTTTTTCATCTAAGGATGGTTTTCTTTGTTGGCATATTCAGAATGGAGACCTATATGTCTAACCTTTAGCATTAGGCATGATCATCATTTGATGTATTGTTTGTTTATGTATTATTTTTCTTTTTGCGTTACTGTTGTGAAATTTCGTTGATATTTTGCTGATGTCTATATGTATCTAGTATGCGGATACATGGATATACCTATATAACTAAATTTTTAATACCTACCTTAAAGCCATGAAAGTCCCATTGCCCCTGTTTTGTACACAGGGGAGATCAATGTTTTCTTTTTTCTATTTCTTTCTGGGATGTTGGCTTCACATATACCCGTCTAGAGGGAGTTTTATCTTTTTTATTTGGAAAAGGGCTTTATTTGGAAAAGTAGATATATGTAGGTTGCAGATACCCTACAAGCTCTGCATTATGATGATGATGTTGTTGTTTATTAAAATAACCCAACCCTTCTGGAGGCATGGAACCTGAGTGCCCACAGAAAGGGGGAGCAGCAACCTCACTTGTGGTCCATACCAGGTCCCATGCATTCAGAGGTGAGTTGAAGGACAAGGCTTAGGCCATGTGTCCACTGCTGTTTGAAAAAAGACACGCTGTGGCTGATTTGCAGAAAGATACCCTAAGCCGCAAGAAATTTGCTTGCTAATTTTTTTTCCCAGGAAAACAGCAGTGGGCACATGGCCTTAATAGAACACTTTGGAATGTAAAGGTACTCATAGATGCCTCGATTTGTCATTGATTGATTTCTGATTTGATCATTCCCGGCAATCCATCGTTTTGGAATCGATGAAACACCACTTTGGGAATTCAATTTCTGGTAGATTTTGACAGGAGCTGATCGCCAAAATGGCCGGATCGGAAAGGCTGCTGCATAGGGTTCTATGTGTCCACCAATATACTTTGATTGGCAAATGATTGACCCAAAAAACCGACATGTCAGATCAATGTCCGATCCAATTTTTGTGGGTTTCTTGGGCTATTTATCGATCGTTCAGGGTGGTTCATTGATCGCCGATCGTTCCCCGATCGATCGCCGTGAGCGCGCGCGGTGATCGATTGGGCAAAAATCGTGGAACCCTTAAAATAGTTCATATGTGGAAGAAATGTCCTGATGTTACATTTTAATGATAGGTCTAGGCAACCAACTTGCTTGGCCTTGAAATACTACAGCTACTTAATTCTTATAGATATTAGAACTTGTATTTGTATTGCTGAAATGCAGGATTTGGATTTCTCATGCAGTTCCCTTTTATATTACCATTGAAAAGTATAAAGTGACTTTCATAATAAGGCAATTATCTACAGAGTATTTCCTTTGCTGTGTCATCTGCATACACTTCCTCTTTTTTACGGGCAATGGGCGTGGTAGTGGTAGTGCTACCAAGTCAGTTACTAATAAATAAAACCTTGTTTCCACATTGCGCTGCATTTCAGTCTCCCATACAAGTGTATGTGAGACTCTTGAACAGCAGCTCCAACGATGGATGCCGAAGGGCACTTTACTCGAAACCCGCTGCATTGCACTACTGCAGTGCAAACACGGCTAGTGTGAAATATCCCTTTATCTGAACCTGTATAGTTTGAATAGGGGAGGGGAAGGGGCTCAATGATGTTTCTATCTAGAAAAGGGGGGTCCTGCATGGAACGTTTGGGAACCATTGGTTTAAGTGATGGTGTATGGGGGGGGGGGGTGCTTACCAATGCCCTAAACCTCTGCTCTAATGCTGTAACCTAGCTTCTACTGATATTTAACACAATGGCAGCCACCAGACAGAAGCATTGTAGCATAATTAAATGTTTGGGGTATGTTTCTTTAAAGAAGGTACAAAATGTTATTCTGTATATCTGTCTCCTCAAATATATTCATGAATTTTGTAATCCTTTTGTAATCAATGAAACAAACCATTATCCAAACAAGAGATTCTCCTAAACAATGGCATTAAGTGTAATGCTCATAAAAACTCATTTGGGAGTGTCCATCAAAACAAAGCTGCTTCAGGGGAAATGGTTGAAACCTGTCTGGAAATAAATACAGATTCCTTTCAATAAAATTAATTACATGTTATGTGTGGCTTCTAACTTGTTTTTACTACGTCAAACCTTCATCAATTTCTCATTCATATTTGTGGCTTCAGGGTATAATTTGTACTCAAATGTAAATATATGATTAGGGTACACCTGAAGGTAGTGGCATGCCATGGTAAACAAGTACCAAATCCATTAACGAAAGTACAAGCCTCACAAAAATCTTCATTTACCTACCTTGGATGAGCCAAACATTTCTTTTGGTAGCTTATGTTTTCCCCTTTCATACACTGGAGCTCATGTGGTGGGCAGGATTAGGTGTGGCCATGTGCTGATTGACAAGCTACAGACTTGTGAATTAGAAAGAAAACACTAAGGGGTCCCCAAAGAAAAGACCCCTAAATCCCTAAATGGGGTTTTAATGGCCAGAATAATAGTCTAAAAAAATAAAGGCCATAAATATAAAATGTAAAAATTGTCTTTATTTGAATGTCCTGCAATACCAATCACCCAATATTGGGCTATTAATTAAAAAAAACATTCATCAAAAGAACATTCATCAAAAGAAAATTCACAACATTAAAACTGCTACAGACTTAGAATTGGCATACTAATGTCCATGCCCCTGCAACATCTGTAATAACATTTGATAGATCCTGAATGAGGGTGGCAATTGTGTTCTGATTTGAGGAATGGTGTGGCACACCTTCAGAGAAAGTTGCATTACAATTAATTTGCAGGTTTTACATGGAAGGTTCCTAAAATTAAGTTCAGACATGCGGCTACAGGGCCCAACCACCCCTCTAAACTAAGCCTAAGTGAAAACTGTAATGACAGATGGACTTATAACTACATGTTGCAATAGGCGGTCAAAGTTGTATTTAGAAAAATAAGAATGTGAAACGGAAATGGAAACTGCAGATTTAAATGAGCCAATGAGGCCAAGAGGCCACTGTTTTGGGATATGAAGGATAGAGATGCATAGAGATAGTCATACATTTTTATTAGATGAGTTATTAGTTAATTGCCCCTAAATATTATTTCACCTATATTGTAGGATTGTAGAAACATTTGAAAAAAAAGTATTTATCCAGTACATATAGTGTTTGAATAAAATAAGTTCAAAGTCAAGTGCAAATTTCATCTTGACATACAGCTTAACAACATGTTCAGGGACTTTCCAAGTCCTAGGCTCCACTATCCGTTAAAACCCCTGCAATTGGGTGGCAATGGGGCTATGACAGGGCACTCTCCACAGCCTGTCAGAGCCCAGGATCTGCTGGTCCCGCCCACGTCAGGTTAATGTCGACGCAGCTTTTCTACGTCTATAGGAACATAACGGAGGCTTGCGCTGACGTCAGTGGATCCTGGAGCCCAGGGCTAACTCATAAAATCATCTAGTCAACATTTCACAAACATTTCATAAACAACTCTAGTAAAGGATAGGAAGGTTTAGTTCCATTTTATCAACCTATGAACTATTTAATGTTTTAGTCTGCTAAGTGTCCTTTGGAAGACTTTATTTTAACCTTTTTTGGCAGCCTTTATGATATGGCTATGTCTACATCAATCATCAATCGTAAGCGAACCCAAAGTAGATCCACATGAAAGGTCCGATCGGAATAAGACCAAAAGCGCTGATTTTAGTTTTGATCACAAAACACAGGAAAGAGTCATATATAAAAATGTTCATCAAATACAATCGCCCCGACCAACACACACAATGCTACGATTGTAGTTCGATCATTGTACAATCGATGAAAATTTTCCAACATGTCTGATCATTTTCTGATCAATGTTTTGATCGGTATCGAACAAACCATGTGTGCAGTATACAATTTAAATCCGATCGATCTAAACTTTAATCGTTTTAGGTCGATCGAACGCTAAAATCGAACCGTGTATGCCTAGCTTTAGACTTTTTTTGAGAGTCTTAAGGGAATTTAAGTAGTATAATTTTGACCATGCATTATTTTTTGTAATAAATGGGGTTTCAAATTCAGCAGTACCACAGGTTCACATTGAATCTCTCATCTTCACAAAGTCGACAAATCTCAAATGTTTGGCTAAAATCTTCTATTTGTTAAATTTTAGCTCTTATTTTGTATTTGAAATTTGCTTTTTTATTTATGGTAATTCCCCACAAAAAAAATAAGATAATAAGTGTCACAAACTGAATCCAGCCAAATTAATTCATCCTTCGTCACTCACATTTTAATAAATAGTTTGAAATACTATGGTAAGCCAAAAGAAAGAACTTTTATGAGCATGTGACATCTACAATAGACATTTACATAGACATATCTAACACTATACAACCTAAACTAAATTATAAATGCCCTAATTTAAATCAGGTCTCTTAAAACCCCAAAACACCAACTATTTCTTTACTTTCCTAATGTACAGAATGTTTTAACTGTGTTCTAAAAGTAAAAATAATCATTCCCTCCTGAATTCAGGAATCAGTTTTCAATTGCCTGGAGCTCCCTTGCAGACTCCCTGCCAACCAGAGTTTGGCCTAGTAACTTTATATCAGTTTAAAAAATACTGTTTTTGCTTCTATGCCTAAAGTGAGATCTAAGGCAAATCTAAAGCAAATAGATAATACTCCTTCTGTTTTAATGAGATAATGTTTCTTAAAGTCTTTATACACATAACACTTCTGAGGACGTAGCATGTAAGCATTCTGCTACTTTCTTTGGAAGGCCTCCATGTCACTATTGTATGGTGTTGATGGTTAGAAACAATTGAGGGCAAGGTGAAGTCTTAAGTAGATTATGTCTTCCACAAGGAATGGTTGTGTAACCAGCAGGACAAATATTTTTTGCTCTTATGTTTATAGGAACTCCCTTTTTTAAATGATTAATGTCACTTTAAGACTGAAATGGCCTCTATCTGTGAAAACTGTATCTGATCCTTATAAATGTAATATTTGCTGCATCATATTCCTTGGGTGTGATAGCTGAATGTGGTTTCCTTATTTCCTTAAGGGTTTAATTATATATCTGCCAGTAACACTTTCTGTGTATGTCTACAAATTTTTCTCAACTGTATCAATAAGGACAGTCTTTTGTTTGTAACACTTGGCTGAAAAAGTAACTCATTCAAGTTCCTTTTTATTCAATATCAAACCATAATATCAACCTGAAAACCTTCAATCTCTACAGAACAAGCCAAAAATTCAAGATGAAAACTTAAGCACACCAAACTTAAACCCACCAGACAGACTTGTACCCAGCTAGCCAACTCCCCATTAATGGAGCAATATGTAAATAAAATATAAAAAAAATCATTACCTGTGAGGAGATATCTGTGTATCCCCCCCCCCCTCACTCCTCCCTGTCTGTTCCCATCCTTCTCCCC
>CM070032.1:113424702-113442475 GCA_036250615.1 Ptychadena robeensis | reverse complement strand
AATCCACCATTGTAATCCAGTAGTTTCCCTCACAAGGTCAAGTATCCACCAAAGAGGGTGTGTCACATCCCTGGAGCTCCAGCAATGTAACATGTCCTGTGCCGATCCACCGACTGATGCATGTAAGCAGCGGTTATAGGTTTATATATCCCCAGAATAAATATCCAGGACTGCCCATGCCTGCACAGATGCCATGGAAAGCAGCTAGGATATATAAACCCTCTCTTCAAAGGAACAATTGACCCTGCGATGTTTGGCCCTCTGGCTGGAGTTTGACACCCTTGTTCTACATGGTACACATTAGTGTTCAGCATAATCTTTGAATTGGCAGCATTACCATTTTTGTTTTACCTGGAACAGATGGTCACCTGGTGGGGTGAGCACAGACTAGAAGATACAAATACTGGATACTTATCTGTATGGAATGTTTGTGAACAAGTCCTGATGCATTAACAAAGTAGCTACTGAACTCTGTTGTAGAGATATTTAACTCCAACACTGCACTATACAAGATAGTACATTTTATGGGTGAGATACAAAATGTAAAAAATTCTGTCTATAGGGAGGCCTTTAAGCTGGAAGCTTTTATTCTTACCAGGATCTTAGCTGACTGAAAATGGTCCAGCCATTATCTTTTTATCACTTTCTTTCCTAATTTACTCTTCACTTCTTTGCCAACCACGATCACAGGCAAACCATAAAAGCTTTTCCAACATGCCATTTCATGTGCCATGAATAATGTCAGTCCTGGTCACAAGAATAAATACCTGAATTTTCATATTTTCTTATCCTACCAGTTCAATTGTTGGGTCTGTCCTAGCAGCAGGCAAGTGCTAGGTAGTAGTGAACCAACATAAACATCCCTCATTGAGGTAAAGTTCCAGAATGTTGTAGGCTTTAGTGGTCAGCACAACATAATAGTCACTAAACAGCCACATAAGCCAGATAAAGTAATCAAAGCACAACCCACATGTCAAGGATCAGTTGCTCTAATCCATGGTTCATCTTGTGGCTTGTACTCGGCAACACTCCATTAAGCTGCTGTTCTATCCAGGTATCTGTTGATCTAAGGAATGCCTCTTCTACAGTTCTACATTTAGCCTGGTACCTGATAAGGAATGCTGGAATTTTCTTTCATTGCTTTATGTCAAAAAGAAGGATTTATAAATCTGTTAATTTTATTTCAAAATGTGACAAATGAATGTTATGCATTGAAGCCCAGGCACAGGTGCCAAAATGTGTCTAAATACATTTATCTGAAGTTTTAGCTTTAAAATGCTTTTTTGCAATTCATCTTCAGCTCATTTTGCAAAAGGTGAATTATAAATATTCAGTTCCTGCATATAAGAGAAACTAGCCACACATTTTCTGCTTGATTCCTGCAAGTTAGGCCAACCACATTTCTGTCTTACAAAGAAAACAAATATGCATAATGAGGATGAGTGATACTGTAAGAGATATGTGTCTTCAACATTTTGGCTTTGTAAGCCAGTACAACTGACTTCAGCTATTAAATACCTGTCGCTACCCCCCTATGAAGACTCTACAACCTGCTCTGTGCCCACGGGCAAAGAAAACGTAGTTGGTATTATTATGATTCATGAATTTATTTATTTATTTAAAATCAATTTATTTATCAACAACATTGTTGAAAGGCAACCCAAGCGAACATACAGGTACCGACTGTGACACAGTGTAAACGGGCTTTAAGGTAGCCATACACGGGTCGATTTGTCACTGATCGGATATCGATATCGAACACCACATTGGGAATATGATTTGTGGTCGATTTGGACATGAGCTGATCTCCAAAATGGCCGATTCCACAAAAGCGGCCGTTGGCTGCTGCATAAGGAGCTATGGGTCCTTCAAACGATCGACCAAAAAAACCAACATGTCGGTTCAATGTCCAATCCGATTTTTAGTCCATTCCAATCTTGTTTGGTCGATCGTTCAGGGTGGGCAGAACCCGATTGATCATTGATCGCCGTGAACGGGCGCAGTGATCGATCGGTCAACAATCGAGTGAAAAATCGACTCATGTATGGGAGCCTTTAGAGAAGTCTTGAAGCTACACATGGTGTAGCAGGGTGCCATAAGGTATGGCTAAAGCCCCCCATACACGCTTAAATTTCCACCCGATTTGTAGGCCGATCGACCAGTGTTCAGACTCACGGCAGTCCATCAGCCGAAAAATCGGGTGGAGATCTAAGTGTGTGTTTGGGGCTTAAGTAGTAGTTTCATGTTAGTATGTCAGAAATTACATCAATCCGTGTGTCAGTTTACAATCTAAGCAAACAGCTTTTCCAGAAAAACATGTATGCACCCATGAACCCATGGGCCACACTTTGCACACTTTCCGATTTATAGTCTTAGCAGGAAGTAAATTCACTTCCCTCATTCTTCTCAGTAAGGCTAAAGCCCCCCATACACCTTTAGATTCCTCCATACAATTTCCATGAGACCTACCAACAACTATGTAGTATAGTGACCTCCCTGATAGAATACATAGTGATTGGAAGGTGTAGAAAGGTCCTCAAATTACATGGTTTTGGTTGTACAGAAATTGTATGGTAATTGTATGTGGTGTATGGGGGGCTTTAGTTGAGATGGTCTTGGGAACATCATGTTTGCTAGTCCCAATTCACTGGGAACTGTAACATTGAGGTAGATATACAATGTGGTGTCTCTCTCACAGTTGAATGGAGGTGATCACAGCTGAATGACAGCCTCATTGTCAACTGCAGTGAGCAGTGAAGTTTACATATAACTGTACATTAGAACTACCTAAGGCTTAGTTTCCACTTGTGTGGAAGCCGGCGGCGCGGTTGACGCCGCTAAGAACCGCCGCCGCTAAGAACCGCATCTCATGTGGTTTTTAGCGGTGGCCATTCACCCCTATGCCCGCGGTCAGTGCTGGGCGGACCGCCGCCTAAAAACTCGGTCGACTGAGTTTTTAGGCGGCCATCCGCGCGATTCCGCGGACAGGGGACTAGCCCATTGAAAAGAATGCACAACCGTGCACAACCGCGGGCTTCCGCTTCAAGTGGAAACAAGCCCTAACAGTAGCACTTTGGAGAAATGTATCATCAAAGTTGACAAAACAGATAGAATATTGCCAGTCTGACAGTCTTCATTATTTATTCATTTTTTTTAAGGTAAAACTATTGAAATTGAAATATGGATAACAGTATATTCAGCTAAAGATGTTATTGGAAACTTGTTCCAATACATGATACAAATGTAATCACAAATGACGTGAATAGTCTGGCAGAAGTGTGCTGTAACATTTAATCTGCAGATGAATCATCTGATCTCTGTCCAGAATTCTATTTTTGTAAGAAATGTTTGTTTACACAATATTCCCTCTATGTCTTTTTTAGGGTTTCTTGTTTTTTATGAAATGTACAAATTAAAGTGTTTCTTGCACACAAAGTGACAGTCAGTGCAGATAACAAAATACACGCACACACAATCATTTTCTAACTAGATAATTTTCTCATTTACAAATAAACTTAGTTAACAGAATCATTACTATAACATGAGACCCAGAATCATAGTAAGGATGCAAAATACCTCCAGAATGAAAATAACCTACCTGTTCCAGTGTTACAACTGTATGTAGAAGAACATCTCAGGACTAATAAAGTGTGTTTATAGAATGAATGCATCCATTCAAAATTAAAACATAATAAACATCCATAAATAGTTGGTGGCAGGGTGAACCCTATCATGTACAGGTGACAGTTACTTTTGGGAGGGAATGTTGTTGTGGGATGGGGATTGGTGATAAACAATGAGATGGCGTTGCGACATTAGAATGTGGAATCATAGAAATTTTAATGAAATTATTTTCTCTGTGTAGTCTTTTATTTTTAGAAAATGTTTAAAACCCTCGTGTGAAAGGGTAAGAAATCCTTGGAAAATCTGTACTTATTCAATAGGGTGGGTCCTCTTGTTAAAGGGGGACCCCGGATACTCAATGAGCCTTCACTCACACCCTAACAATACCTGACAATTCGCGATATTCGTGTGTTCTACTGAGCACCTGAGTATAATGTAAGTCAATGGGAGACAACCAGGCACCCCATGCTCGGAAGAGGGGAGGGTGCCTGGTCCATTGGAAAAGGTTGGAGAGTGACAGAAACGCCACCCAAATGGACCAGGAAAAGCATTGGGACGATGTCTGGATGCAGGGAACCTGGGAACCAGTTTGTCTGAGTTAAAAGCCACTTTGCAGTCTAAAACATTATTTTGCCAATGTTTGCAAACATTTAAGTGCAGGGAATATATACACTCCAGATGAGGAAGAGGAAACAAGAATCAACCACATACCTTGTGTGGTGCATTTTAAAGTCCATTAGAAAATATATTTTGAAATTGCCTTTATCAGCTCAGCTCTCCTCTGGTGGAGTTAAGAAATTAGGAGCAATCCAGGCCTTGTTCATTTTTATCTGAGTCAACCTGTCAGCATTATTTATTAAAATGCCACCAGCAACACTAAATACATGCTCAGATAAAATGCTGGCGGCTGGACAGGCCAGCACCTCCAAGGAGCAGAGCGCAAGTTCGTGCCACGTGTCCAGCTTGCAAACCCAGTAGTTATACTGCACTGAGGGATCATTTAAGATACTGACACGGTCTGCTATGTATTCCTTAACCATCTTCCAAAATCTTTTCCTCCTTGTACCACTGGACCCTGCTTCTGGGTAGAGATGGTTAAAATTTTTGACTTGCTAACTTTGTGAGCTTATTGCAAAGCCTCTGAAAATGGTATCATCACAAAATTGCTTGAGATGTAGAGAAGGGTTGTGGGAACAGCCCAAGGAAGTACGGACTGTGCAGATAGAAAACTTTGGAGCAAACTTTCTCCACAAGTATCTTCTGGTATTGCACCATTTACTCGCCCTCTCCATCACAGGAATGAGAGATGAGAAGTTCTCTTTGTAGCAGGGGTTGAGAAAGGGAAGTCGCAGGAAGATTCAAATTCCCCACCTGTTCTCACAGTTCCCGGTTTCGATACCTGGAAGTTGACATCACTGACGTCACTTTCGGTCTAAGCCGGTTGTTTTTCACAAGAGACTGGCTTCTCTCTGCGGTCTATCCTGAAAGAATTCTTCCAGTGGCCAGATCATTATGCTCCTTGCGGACAGTTCAGACATCACTACAGACCGGCTAAAGCTGTGGATGACTTTCTGAAATGGGCACACAAGCAGTGCGCCTTCACTAGTAGCTTTTTGAAATTGGTGTAGGTTTTGAGAAACCACGGAACAACAAAGTTTAAAACATGGGCTAGGCATGGAATGTGGGTCAGGTTTTTGAGCTCCAAAGCTGCCACCAAGTTATGGTCATTGTCAGCCACAACCATGCCTGGTACCCTATACCCTGCGACAGCTCTGCGGCATTGTGCTGTTCATCCCCCAAGCAGATCAGCTTCACCACAGCAGTGCTACACTGCTTCCAGCTAGCAACTGATGGCTGGCTGCTGTTGGAGGTGGAAGTGGAGGAGGAGGTGGCGAAGGGTAAGTGAAGGTTGGAGCAAGTAGCATAGCTGCTGGCAGAGACCCTGATGGATGTAGGACCCGCAATCCTGGCTGTGGGTATCACATGTGCCATTCCAGGGTATTCACCCAGTGTGCGGTCAGGGAAATGTCGTGTACCTGGGATCCAGCATTTGTCCATGTGTCCTTGGTGAGATGGACCTTCCCAGTCACTGCATTGGTCAGGGCACGGGTGATGTTCTGGGACCCATGCTGGTGTAAAGCAGGCAAAGCAAACCAGGAAAGCATCTGAGCCAGCGCCTTTGACAGGGCATTGGCCAGCGGTTTGTAACACAAGGCAGTAGGAGGCAGTGGTGTGAAACGCAGATGCAGATAGTGGACCCAGGCGTTCAGCCCACTTATTAGGCTGCTTGAAAGCCATGTGCCGCATCATGCTGGTGGGGGTGAGGATGCTAGTGTTCACACCCCAGCTTATTTTGGTACAGCACGGATACCGCTCTTTAGTTGAACACCTATCCCTTGGCAAGGTAGAATTCCACATGTGGGTGCTCGATGTCATGGTTGTAGACCTGTTTGGTGTGGCCTGGCTTCTCCCTTTTGCAACACCACTACCTCTTCCAGCCTGTTGCGGTGCTGTGGATCCCTCCCCCTCTGAACTGCTGTCTTCGCTCAGCTTTTTACCTTACCATGTTGGGTCAGTGACCTCATCGTCCACCACCTCCTCTTCCACTTCCTCAATCTGTTTATCCTCCTGACTTGACCTAAACATAACTCTGAGTGTTTGGCTGTGGCTGTGTTTGGAGTGTGTCTCATCATCATCCACTTAGTGAACGAATGATTGTTGATCCCCACCGTCATCTTCTTGCGACTGTGAAGGCTTAAGATAATGGGAATCGCCGCACAATATCTCAGTTCCCTCCTCCAGTGAGGGCCAAATGTAATTGTGGTGCTCCTCGGAATATCCAAGTGTGGGATCACTTGTTTGGCATGCCTCTACATGGTGGGAGGAAGGATGATCAGAGGGAAGTTTTGGTGGACCCGGTTCTTGGCTACAGAGAATGGACCTGGTGGAAGAGAAGGTGGTGCTTAACCCCCCTGCCGTTCCTGATAGTCCCAGCTCGTTCCAGCTCTGCCCTGTTAGAACTCTACTGGACGAGCTAGGTTTGTCAGGCAGAGATCGGAGCCACAGGAGTGCAAACTTACTGATCCAAGTGGTTCCCATCTAATGAAGAGGCAGCTGCAGGGGAACAGACCTCCCCCCCCCCCCTCCCGATGTGATGATGTGAGGGTGCGGGCTAGAGTTTTAAATAAAAATCATATTAAATAGATTTTCTGCAATGAAAACACTATTCATATGATTCCTTATGTAAAATACTCACCTGAATAAATAATCCGGTGTCCCCATGTCCTCTACAGCTGTCTTCTTCCTGCTTTTCTCTAGGTGTGACAAACTTTCTGTTTGTTCAGGTCTTTTCTGTTGTGTTCAATTCTTTTCTTCCTGAATGTAATACACTGACTAATACAATGTATTACAGTGCTGTCCTATGTAACCTGGCACATCTGCACTGCCATCTAGTGGTTGCAGTACTAATTTACCGGATACAGTTTCTTTCCTGTATGGATATACTTTGGGAAGTTACAGGCCTAAAATGTAAAAAAACTTTTTTCTATTAAAGTCTATGGTGCACTTTTGGTAGAGAAATTTGTACCTCAGCAGTGTGCTAGGGAGGTAAAACAACTGGAACCATTATCTTTAGCAGTCCAACCAACCAACTAATTCGCATTGGCCCGACTTGGACAATGTTGTCCTGTTACAGTGTTTTTTCATTTCTAGTGCACTGGCAGCAAACAGTTTTCTTGTGCCCTGATCCAGCCGGCGGAAGAATAATAAACTTCTTCCAACCGGCAAATGGGGCAGGTATCACATGTTTGGCCATCACTATTTGCCACAGTCAGATAATTTTTGGGGGAAAATACAGACATTTTTTCTGATGTCCGACTCACACGCAAAAGGCCACAACAACAACAACAGTAGCTTGGGTCCTCGTGAATGTATGGCCACTGCAGCAACACTTTTTTTTAAAAACACTGTAGGTGGCAAAAAAAAAATACCAGACTTTTTTTCCAGTCAATTTGCCACAGTTAGATAAATTTTTTCGACAGTCCAGAATTTTTTACAACAACAGAAGCTCACATGATTGGATGCGCACTGCAGCAACTTTTTAAAAAAAGCACTGAAGTGCCCAAAAAAATACCAACATTTGTGGTACACGTGAATGGATGTGCCCTGCAGCCACTTTTTTTTTTTAACACTGTAGGGGTCAGAAAAATACCAGAATTCTTGCCAGTGAATTTGTCACAGTCAGATTAATGTTTTTGGAAAATAATTTATTTTTTCTGATGTCTGACTCACACACAAAAGGCCACAACAAGAACAGTAGCTTGAGCCCACATGTATGGATGCACACTGCAGAAACTTTTTTTTAAAACACTGTAGGTGGCAAAAATTTTATGTCTGTGAACTACAAATATCTGCCCCTTGATTGACTGTCTCAGACCAGTAAAACGTGCGGGGCTCAAGCCAAACCCATGTTGCATCACTTGTAATTTACCATCTATTCACTTGGTACAGTTTGTAATTCATTGTCATGGATTGCTGTCTATGTACATTGTTTAATTTGGTCTTCTCTTCCCAATTCCCATGTGTAAAACTATTTTAAATGTTTAAATGGCACATTACTTCAAGTATTATGTACTTTGCCTTGGTGTATGTGTTGGTGGCGATCTTCCCTAAAGGCCCCCATACACGTGTCGGATTCCCACCGGATTCCGGCACGATCGATTCCGGGCGCGTGCACGCGAAACGATCGTGCCGGAATCGCATGCAGCCCACCTTGTCCAATAGATCAGGTCCGATCGTTCAGGGGCCCAGAATCGGATCCGACAGAGAACCAACATGTTGGTCTTTTTGATCCGATTCTGCCCAGATCAGGGGGAGTTGCCATTTGTGAGGTGGACAATCGGACACAGAATCGTCCCGGAATCCGTTGGACAAGGTGGTATGCAGCGATGGATACTCTTAATTGGCCGATTGATCACACCTGCGATTCCCGGCAGAATCGCCGGAATCGATCGGATGATGAATCGATTGGACATGGAATCCGACACGTGTATGGCTAGCTTATGTGTTGTAGGCTTCTGATATACTTCTGATATACCAGAAACTGCAAACAGGGGTACTTATGGCACTTCCTGTTGTTAGATCTGAAATCATAGCTCATATGTTTTAAAACTATAGATATCACCCGGTCAAAACATTTAATCAACAGCAGGATGTAGTTTACAGTTCACTTAAGGTATATACATAGTTTGTGGACAGGAAACCTTTTGTGAATCATCTTTCTACATCAACTGACTGAAGTACATCATAACACAGAATAAATTCTGTTAAGCATCCACAGTAAAATATGTTTCTGATTAAATGCAATGATAAGTATTCTGGTATGTCAAGAGTGTGACACTACAATGTTTTGTTTACTTGTACAAGTCAGCTATAACCATTTCACTATTCAAATAACTACATGAAAAAACATATAATATCCTTTGGAAATGAGCTGTAAAGTTTTTTTTTATTTTACCAAATTGCACAAGAATCACTTCATACCTTTAAAACAAGATACCAATGGCTACAGCTAAGTACTGTATGTTGGGTCAGATTTCCACTTCTGTGTAAAAAAGCAAAATGGCAAATTGCAAAGGAAATGCTTGGGGGAAAGGAATGGAAAACATGGAAAAGAAGCAAACAAATGGCGAACCCTATGAGACAATTTTAATTCGGGAACAATAGATTATATTAAAGCTTGTTAGTTAAAATAGACAAAATGACTAATTCTAATAAATATTCATAATTCATTAATACAATGGAATCGCAAAGACCAAATTTCCATTAAGGCACTTTGGTGTAAAATAAATAGCCAATAACATTACATTTTGTGCATTATGCCATTTTATGTAGACAAAGAGGCATTTTATGAATTTACATAGGCCTACCACACATTCTCTACTAGTGATGAGCGGCATAGGCAATATTCGAATTCGCCCTATTTCGCAAATAATTACACTAATATTCGCTTCTATATTCCCGAATATTCTTGCCTCGTAATTAACTTTAAAATTAATGGTCACATGTGCTATTTATTTTCGCATTGCAAATATATATTCGCAATCCATGCCCATAAGCACCCCAATGCGAATATTCAAAATGACGAATATTCGCCGCCATATTTGCGAAATTTGTGAATTCTCGAATAGCCGATATTCGCCGAATATATTCGAAATTCGAATATTCAAGCTCAACACTATTCTCTACCTGGTTAAACAGGTCAGAGGTTTTCGGTGTAAGGTCAGTACTCTTGCCTTCTGTCCATGTTAGTGAGTTATGAGTTAATAAAGGGCTACAGTTTTGTACTGCCACTGGTGACCAATATCTTTTGGATTCATGTGGATCAGGGCTATGAGCAGGACAAAGGGTTAGATGATCAACACGTTGTGGAGCAAAGTTTGGAATCTAACTTTGTCCTGCTACATCTGAAACATATACTGTACCTTGCTCACTTGACTGGATAGAGACATGAAGGAGATAAATAATGTCACCCTTCTTCTTTGAACCTTTGTTATCATGTTTCTCATCACCACAACTTATTCGTACCAAGCTTTCTCCTAGTTCCTTCCACTTATGGTCACATAGTGTCCTTAAATAGGAGATTAGTTATACTCAGCCAGTTTCATTTTGGACTATTTCAATATACTTGGAGGACCTGATGTTGCAAGGATTGTGCAATTTAACACTATAACAAAAGTACTCATGTGTAATAAGACTTGTTACAGATACCTTTATAGGAAATATCTGATTTTAGACACTATGTCTACTGGATGCTAAATTAAACATGGGTCCAGCATTGGCAAAAAGATGCAGAGAGGACACTTCCCGTTGTAAATAAATGGGACAGCATCTACTTCCGCATTTTCAAAAGGGCATATACAGTATTTGCCAGTTGTGCTTCTGTTTTGTCAGCCTGTCACATGAACCATTAACAAATGGCATGAGAAACATATGTAAGTCATTGCAGCCCTAAACATTTATGATATAAGAGGTCACTCAACCATGTAGTTAGGTAGCTGCATAGTGCTATTTGGTTCTGAAGGCCCCTCTTTTCCCTCACCTGTCATTTATCTGAGGGTAGCTGAAACACACTACCGTCTTCAATCCCACATGTATCTGCTACTCAGTTCACCTTGTGCCAATTAGTTATTTGTAATTTTGAGAGGTGTAATGCTAGCCATACACGGTTCAATTGACTGTTCAATCAATGTAATTCAGTCGATTATTTTGGTCGGTCGATTGAAAATTTAATCATGTCCACATTGAACGATTCGATTTAAATTGTCAATTTGCTCGATCGAAATTTGATCGGACCAGTTGGAAAATTTTAATTGATTGCTACCACAATTATTCCTTGTCCCAAACAATTGTAATAAGATCCAATTAATTAGCATACTGTTCTCTCTACTGCTAGGCAGAATAGGATGTTTGTATGTATGCTTTTTTTGACTGTAGTCAGACCACTATGATTACTATGCATAGGTTAGGTTATCTTGAGGCTGCTGTTGCAGAAAAAAAAAGTTGTCATGATAGGTAGTGTGCTTGAATTTGATCGTAGTAAAAGTATGATGCAGCGGAGACTGCATAGAGAGACTACATACTCCCGCCCAAGTAATAAACCCCATTCAGTCGCCACTTTGACTGTAGTCAGGCCACTATGATTACTATGCAAGTTTTTTGGAAATTTTTATCCTGAGTGCGGAACTCCTTCAGATTGGATTTTGGTAAATTTTAGTTGATCATTCCAGTGGAATTGATTCCTGTAAATGAATCGACCGATTTAAAAAATGTTATCGAATCAATGATCAAATCGCAAAATTATCGAGCCGTGCATGGGTAGCTTAAGATTAAATAGTATCATAAAGGAGCTTGTTTGGAAAAGAACTTTATCTATTATCTATTATGTCTTATTATCTATTTTCCCTTACCTTCTCTGCATGCACCATTCCTCAGGTATGGGAAACATGTGGCCTTCTTTTCTTCAATCCTTTGGGCATGGTTTGACCCTAAGCAGCTAATTGCCAATGAGTGCAAGGTCATTAAACCTGTGTAGGATTCAAGGTCATTCAACATGAGAAC
The DNA here is from genome assembly GCA_036250615.1 of Ptychadena robeensis. NCBI lineage: Eukaryota > Metazoa > Chordata > Amphibia > Anura > Ptychadenidae > Ptychadena > Ptychadena robeensis. Next base: position 113,430,733 of record CM070032.1, on the reverse strand, counting down.
AAAGAGTCTGAACTCCCACCTTCAGCAGAGTACACAGGGAATATAGGGAAACTGTGTATTAGTGAGTGGGGGTTGTTTATGCATGGGAACCTGTCACTTTGCCAACTTGAGGCTCTTTAACCAAGTACAAAGATTAAGACAAGCACTTGTTGCTAAACTAGTAGTATACAATGCAACCCTTAATGTTTCGAAATTGTAAAAAAGTTAAAATAAATTCATATAATTGTTGCAAATGTATAAGGGGAATGGCACGGCAACATGGGAATTTAAATGTTTGTCTACACTGGCAGCCTTCCTTGGTAAATGTCCACTGTTTGTAGGTGAACAGAGGATATTTTGTCTGTTCGTAGGCTTGTTTTTTTATGCAAGTTTTCTCTTTTCTCTTGTTGGGCAGCAAACCTCACCCTCCGTCTATTATTATTCTTACAGGCAACTTGTTCCAATACGCCTTCATGTTCCCAGCATAACTAAGACCAAAGGAACAAAAGTTTCTTAACAGTTTACTTCAAACTAGTTTAAAGGGGAAAAAAATTACAAACATTTGTCCAGTTTATAAGCTGCTTCTGATTATTTCAATCTGGTCTAAAGCCGGTATTAACTTGCTCAAGAAACTTACAAAATGTTTTTTGTACACAGATTCAAGTGATTTTTGTTTTAGTGAATCTGTGCCATACATCAAGTTTGCATACTAGGAATGAGAAGTAAAGTCCCTTTAAAACAAGACCTAATTCATTTCTATATAAGCACTGGGGAGTAATTAATTTTCAAAGTTCACTCAAATCTTTTCTATGACAACAGAATCTTGGCAGTTTGTCAACCCTCTAATGTAAACAACCAGCAGGTGTTTATGAGCTGTTATAAACTGACCTAAGCACAACTTTCGAGTCCTATATGATATCTGAGAATATTTGAGATTTAATAACTTTCCATTAAAAGCCAAATCTTCATAGTAGATTGTATTAATGCTTTTTTTGCTGTATGGAAGTTCTTGGAAGATTTCTGCAGCTGAACTCATGGAGATTGGAGAAGCACGATTAATTTGATCAGCTGTTTGAGTTGATCTACCCTGATTCTTCACTCATAGGCAATATTCAAATTGTACTAATATTCGATTCGATATTCTTGAATATTTGCAATTGCGAGCGCATTGTGAAAATATATTATATATATATTATAATTGCTAACTTTGTGAGCTGATTGCAAAGCCTCTGAAAATGGTATCATCACTGAAATTGCTGGAGATGCAGAGAACAGTTGTGAAAACATTTAGAAAAAAGTTTTGCTCTAGCTTTTGCATAAATTAAATTTTGACTTGACTTAAACCTAATTTGTACAAAAACAATTTGTTTTAGAGACATACTTTTTTAGTAGTATGCCCACAACCCTTCTCTACATCTCCAGCAAGTTTGGTGATGATACCATGTTCAGGGGGTTTTGCAACTAACTCAAAATCATCAAAATGTTTGAATTTTTGAAAACATTTTTTACCATCTCTACTCACTATTACTTTTAAAATGAATGGTCACATGTGCCAATAATTATTCACAAAATTTGCGAATTCTTTAATGGCCGCTATTCGCCAAATATATTTACAATTCGAATATTCAAGCTCAACACTAATAATGAATTTGTTTCCACGCATCTCCATAATTGCAGAAGAACTTTGTTTGCAGAACTTGCAGACAGGGCCGTTTCTTGCGCTATGCAGCTCTGCTCCATAAGCTCCCATGCAGTCAATTCCTGATAGCGTTCTTTCAGGGATTAATTATCTTCCTCTCCAAAAGCCACAATCAAACAGGGAAGATAAAAGGTAAGGAAAGTAACAGGGGAGTAAAAGGGGAGCTGAGGTACAAGTGTCCACCTGGGAGGTCAATTTGTCCCAAACCTCCGCACATTTTTTGTGATTTTTAATACACAGCCATTAATGATCAAACCGTTGGCAACAAAAATGAGAATATCTAAATTGTGCCCAAAGTGTAATTTTTTTATGTGGCCACTATCAATTCCAGCACTGCCTCAACTATGTTGGGCATGGAGTTTACTAGAGCTAGAGGCACTGGAATCCTCTTCTCCTTGATGACAGAACTGGTTGATGTTAGAGAACTTGTGCTCTCCCGCCTTCCTCTTGAGGATGCCCCACAGATGCTCAAAATGGGTTTATGTCTGAAGACATGCTTGGCTAGTCCAGCACCCTTTCCCTTTATTTAGCAAGGCAGGGGCAGAGGTGTTTGGGGGTTGTAATAATGATGGATTACTGCCCTATAAACCAGTTTCCCAAACAGTGAGGATCATGCTCTGCAAGTTGGCATTCATGTTTCTCTCAATGAACTGTAGCTCCCCAGTGCCAGCAGCATTCATGCAGCCCCAAACATTGACATTGCCATCACAATGGTTGACTAAAGACCAGACACACTTGTCTTTGTACTTCTCACCTGGTTGCCGATACACGTGCTTGACACTATCTGAACCAAATTGGTTTAATAAGACCAAGATAAACCTAAGGACATGGTTCCAGTAAACCATATCCATTGTCTTCTTGTCAGCAAACTGCTTGCAGCCGTTTTTGTGCATCATCTATTGAAGAGGCTATCCTCAGAAACAACAGCCATGTAGAGTATTGACAGGTTAAACCCTTCAACCCCTGCAGCAATGCATGGACTCACACATCTATTATTAAAAGACAATATCTGGCTTTGAAGTTGACCATGTGCACTCAAATTCTTTGATTTACCATGGCTAGGCATGTTCTGAAGGAAAACTGTTCTTTTAAATCACTGAATGCAATTGGCCACTCTGCTGCAGCTCAGTTTCTGGGGTTTTAAAGCAGCAATTTTGCCATCAGATCCTCAGAGTTCTCTGCAATAAGGTGCCATGCTAAATTTCCAGTGACCAGTATAAGAACCTGTGAGAGCACACCACCCCCTTATTCACACATTAGACCTTGTAACACTAACTAATCACATGACACCAGAGAGAACATTTATTAAAATGTTAATTGAAGACAATTTCAATCTTTTTCACTTAGGGGTGTACATTCTTTTGTTGCCAGAGATTTAGATATTTATAGCTGTGTGCTGAGTTATTTTGAGAGGACAGCAAATGTACACTGTTATACAAGCTGTACCCTGACTACTTTACATTGTATCAAAGTTTCATATCTGCAGTGTTGTTCCATGAAAAGATATTTCAAACTATTTACCACAATCTCAGGGGAGTACTGACTTTTGTGATATACTGTAAAAAAATTATCTTACATTAGACATAATGTAGACATACCAAATATTGATTAAGGTTTGGTTTTTTATCAATTTGTATCTGTTTATGTACTTTGCAAGTTGGTGCAGTTAAAGCAGTCTAACTTCTGTTTTTACAGGACTGTATGTGCTTAAAATCATAACCTTAATGTTTTTCACCCTTTTACATCCATGTGATCAAAACCAACAAATTGACCACAATTATTTTCACAACTTTTTTTATTTTTTAGCACATATGGGGCCTCCATTTAATAATGTACATGTAGAAATTCACCAAAACATGTTAACAATAAAAAGTTTAGTTGTTTTAAGGCTTTTTTTATATTTAATACTTCAAATATTTGTAATATTTATGATTAGTTACCATATTTTTCGAACTATAAGACACAATTGTTCCCTCCCTTAAAAGCAATAAGAAAATATCTGTGTGTCTTCTAGACAAGGACAAAATGTTTGAGTCATTAACATACATACACAGCTCATATTATCTTAATATAACATCAACTCACTCAGCTATTACTGTTGTAATAGCCGATTGACCTCAATCTGTTGTTGTGAATATATAATGTTACTCCCATATGTAAAAACTGGGTGAATTGAGGCTATTTTAATAGCATGAGTTGTATATTTTCATTCAACATTGCAATGTATTTCCCACATCTGGTCGAATTCTAGGTAGAATTCTAGTAAAAATGTTGCTTTTATGATGAAAAATTTTGGAAAAAAAGTAGGAGATAAGATAAAAGGTATGGATGGAAAAGGGAGAGAGGAAGGCGATCATAAATGGAAGTGAAGATGTGGTGAAAGAAAAAGGGGGAGCAGATGGAAATGGAAGAGACCACTAAGATAATGATAATGAGGGTGGTTTTGAATTGAAAGGAAAGGTGAATGACCAGAGAGGTGGGAAAGAATGAACTGAAATGATTAAAGAGGACCTACCACCTCTGTATCTGCCTTTTATTAATGGCACTAGAGGTGTGGATAATAGGGTGCGGAGGCTGAAAGGGGACATGGGAGGTAAGACGTCACATCTGACGTCTATCTTCCCAAGTCCCCTTATGCCCACAGCCAGCCACATCTGAAATGGGTAACACGAGGGGGGGGGATCAACAGATTCAGATCCGTATTGGCATCAAGGCCCGGACACTCCAGGTATGGTAGTGCAGGAGCAAGCAGGCAGGAACTATGAGAATGTTTTTTTATTTTTTTATACCCCATTTTAGCTAATTTTACCCAAACAATTGGAACTTTGTTCTGTAACACATAGTAGCCAAATGTCCTGGCTGCTCACTTGTGTGATTTCTCTTGAAATGCTTATGAAACTTGACTGGAAAGCTAAGAACACACATTAGATATGGGACAGATCGATGGCTGTTTCGAGCGTTGTGCGCACTCACGGCCATCTATCTGGCCCATATCTTATGTGGCCATCCCTGTTTTTGAGCATGACTAATCAATCCCACTCGAAAACAGGGATATAAACCATGGTCAATGTCCATTGATCGCGGGGTCTTCATGCAAAGCATTGGCTCAGCTGGAGATATCTGACAGAAATGCGATGATGTCATTGCGCTGCTTCAGGGAACCTCGAACGGCTCCAATATCGAGCCGTGTGTTTCCTGCTATAGACTTTCAATATGCTATATTGCCTTATCTGTACAGCATTAAACAATTCCTTCTATGTTTTTCCTGTGGTCTATAGAATCGAAAGTAGACCAAACCCCCCCCCCCCTCCCCCAAATGCTGATGTGCTAATCTCAACCATATATGTGGGTTTCATTTTAAAGATGAAACTGGTCTGTTGTTCCAGTATTATAGTAAATTCCCAATACTTTTCAGAAACTTGTAGAGATGAAAATGTTTAACCTTTCTTCATGGGGGTCTCTACTTATTATGAAACTCCAAGGTAAATACATAAATCATGAGACACAGGAAATCAGGTTTTAATTAACAAGATGTCCAGACATCTTCCTTGAAAATAGAACCTTTTTTTTTTAGAAACTTTTAGCTTTGTCTGATGACCTTAGTCCAGATGCTGAAATCAGTGACTCAGAATACATCAATGTGTTGTTTCATTCTCACAGTATCAGTATCTCAGAGTACAAAATACATTTCCTTTTAACATTATAATTAATGATGATGCGTTAACTGCTTAAAAGAGATGTTTAATGATTTATAGAATAAAATATATTCTTATTATATTGTCATATTTAAAGGAATGTAAATTGCATTGGACAAAGATTCACCTCGGAAGGTGGGCACACATGGTTTGATTTTTCCATTCGAAAAAATTCTTAAAAAACTTTCATATGAACTTGATCATTTAAAAATCGGTTCTTCTTTTGTATCAAAATAAAACCAATCAAGCAGTGATCGAACATGTTGGTAAATTTCAGTCGATCATTCAAGTATCTGATTTTTTCTTGATTTTTAGATTTGCATGCAGTGTATTATGGAACATGTGCACAGGACCTAGATTCAAAACCGATCAATTCATCTTCTATCACATTATCTGCTGGTAAAAAAAAAATCCAAATATAGTATGATCAATGATTTTATTACTGTGGGAGTTTTGACCTATCAATTCATTACCTTCCCTTTACTATTTAACTTAACACTATGAAGAAATGCAACAACACAACATTTTAAGAAAAGATGGAGAAAATATATTTTGGCCACAGCTTAAACAGTTTACAAGTTGCAAAAAAAACTTGTACCTGACAGTGCCCCCCTAATGAACCTAACATCACATAACACATAACCACATGTACCAGCCT